>CM059190.1:104952031-105342190 GCA_030323885.1 Branchipolynoe longqiensis | reverse complement strand
TATAAATCTTTAGGTCATTGGCTTGACTCGGTTGGGGTTTGAATCCCATGACCTGCCACATAGGAAACGGGCAGTCAACTAATTTGGCTAATCATTGATTGATTGATTGATTGGGGTTTTTAATCCCTACCAACATCTGAGGCCAAATCAGGACGGGATATTGACTACTGATTGGTTGATTTATTGGGGTTTTTAATCTCTACCAACATCTGAGGCCAAATCAGGACGGGATATTGACTACTGCTTGGTTGATTTATTGGGGTTTGTAATCCCTAGCAACATCTGAGGCCAACTCAGGACGGGATATTGACTTGTGACCGCTACATCTGCACAATGACCCAATATCCGACTCGGTCACATTATTCAGACACTACGTCAACCAGTCCTTGCCCTATTCTAATAATGTCTAGTGCCTGGGAAGGTAGCGACAATTGCCTAGTTGTGCTTTGACCCAGCCGGAGATCGAACCCATTCCCTTTGGCAACATCGCATTCTTCACAGCACTATACCTAATATTTGCTTGTTTGTTGGGGTTTTACATCTTAGCAACATCTAAGACCATATTAGGACAGCTCTAACCTAATAACTCAATGTGCTTGCTGCTACAATATAGGCATTCCAAGTTATGCTGGTTCCTCCGTGATCACTGAAGCTGGGACGACGCACGCCGGGTCACAGCTTCAGCTTATACGGTGGAAGATGGGGGGGGGGGGCGGTGAATACACATACCCGGTGATACATACAGTGGTATTTTATCTCATATAAAATATTCGCTGGGACAATTTCACTGCAATCTACATTAGAAACAAATGCATGGTAGGAATCCTACTAAGTTTGGCCATCAGGAGGCTATCATTACAAAGTGAGTTTAAAGTGTTGCGGCTACAGTGAAGCATAAGGCTGGGATTGGCGGCAAAACCAACTTCTGGTGTGTGAGCTGAAGCTGTATTCTTTCACCCTCAGATTTCTCATTAGGGGCCGTTCAAATATTAAAATATTATATTTGTGGGGTCAAAATTAGACACCATCCCCCTTGTAACGGTAGACCATACCCGCCACTTAACGCTTGGAGGTACACCCCCCCCCCCGTCAACCCCCTAAGCGTTAGGTAATATTTGAATGGCCCCTTAAGATAGAACACAGTGGATGTAACACAAAATAACAAGTTCGGCTTCCCCTTGTTGTCAGATCGCTTGTGGCGGGGGGAGGGGTAAGGGAGAGGAAGGAGGGGGTGGGTGGGAGTTGGAGGGTGGAGGGGAGGTGGGAGGAGGAGGGGAGAGGGGGAGTGGAGCGCGGAAGAGAGTAAGGTAGGGGAGGGGGAGAGGGGAAGGGGAGAGGGAGGGGTAGGGGGAGAGGGGAGGGGGAGGTGGAGGGGAGAGCGGGAGGAACATAAACACATTTAAAAAAAAGGAAAATACAAAATCTAAATGGACATCTTGAAATTGGGTCAACTGTAATCAGGTCTCAGTGCCATCCGTTATCTGGTATCCCCTGTGGCAACTTCAAAATAGAACAACAAAGCAAGGGATGGTGGGTGGGGAAAAAAGCAGCGCCTCTGCGCAGTGTGCCACTCGGCTCTGCTGTGTACGAGATAAGAGCGTCATTAAAGGGGGCATGGCCTCCTCAGCCATCCCTTTGTAACAGGCAATTATACAACGATGAACAAACGAGTCCTCCTCGCCTCTGATCGTACACTCCTCCGTATTCGACATGAACATAGACGCGAAGCGGACGCGTTACTTCGTGAAAGCGCTCATTTCCTCTTCCGACTCGTAAAATCCTCTCATGACTTCATTAAACATTTATTGGGGTCTGGTGCTCCAATCAGGACAATACTGGTCTGGATTCAGAGTTGCCCGCTGAAGACCGTGCTAATTTAATCAGCAATCGGTGTCCAAAAGTATTATTGTAATACTTTTATTTGTCAAGATTAAAAAACTAATTGAAAAGAGATGGAATGCACAAGATGCAACATCCTTTTAAATAGGTATCGCTGATGATGATGATGAGTTGATGGTTGTTGAAGTTTTACATCCTGCAACATCTAGGGTAATATCAGGCCGATGATGATGATGATGATGATTATGCAGTACATCTGATGATGATTGATGCTGTAGCAGTACATCTTATGAAGGTTGATTGTGGTGGTGGTGATGATGATTTTGATTGGGTTGTTGTTGGAATTTTATGTGGACCTGGCAACATCTAAGGTCATATCAGGACGGGTAGCGACTTGTGAGTGTGTGCACTCATTGCGACTTTATAGTGCTGGTTCACCAGCAGACCAGGCCGCCAGCACCATAACTAGATATCCCACTCAGTCACAATATCCTGGCACTGAGCTAAAGCCGTCCGAAGGCGCAAGTATCAACTTTGTCTTGTCTGATCGCTTCGAACTCCCGACTTCCGACAAGCCTGCTGCGCTGTGAGACATTTCATCATTGTGTTTACACATGTGGAAATATGATGATGATTATGATGATGATTATGATGATGATGATCTGAAAAACTGACAACACTTAAAGCTGCATAGTCCGATGAAAACATCAACTTTCCGAAACCAAAACACTCATTTAGATTCGATCCTAAAACCCAAACTTACATACTGGTTCACTTTTTAATTTTTTAATTGTTACATAAAATGGCACACTGATTCAATTGAATAGAACATGTTACTGCTGCAGCCTATGGTGTCCAAATTTTGACAAGCAGGCCAAAATTAATTTTGACATTTTCAGCTCATATATCTTCAAAGTTAGACATTCATAATTTTGAGAAAAAAAAACTTCTTCAAAGTTAATCAGTTATAATATATTTTAAAAAAATACCTACTTCAAGCTCGTCAAAAGTATATTGTAGCAATGAAGCTAGTCGATTTATCTCAAAATAAGACGGAAATTCAAAATCATCGAACTATGCAATTTTAATGATAAATTGATCAAATAAAAAAAATTATAACAAAATTGAAATAAATGAATAAATGAATAAATAAATAAATAAATGAATAAATAAATAAATAAACAAACAAACAACAACGCCACAGACCTATAGGTCGGGCCCCCCTCTGCGCGTATATCCATCCAAATGACCGCGCACGCCCCATATACCAGTGAGTTGATGTGAGTTGTGAGTCACAGACCGCTGAGACCGCCAGGGGGCGCTGTGACAGTGACCCCCGCCGCCCGGAACACTCTCTCCCCCGGTCCCAGGGCGCTGTCTTCCCCGGCTCGGGACCCTCTCTCCCCCGGGCTCGGGGACTCTCTCTCCCCGGCCCGGGGGCGGTGTCCTCGCCGTACTTACCGGCTTCTGACGGGGGTGACGGGGTGGAGAAGGAGGAGGACGTGGTGGAGAGCGAGGAGGACGTGCTTGACGAGCACTCGGAGAGTGACCGCTCTACCCGCCGCTGGTACTGTCCCTCCGTCAGCTGCTCGAGGCGCCGCCGCAGGTAGCGCTGCTCCCGGCCGAGCTGCTCCTTGAACACCCGCGACTTCCGCTCCTTGTCCTCCAGGGACTGCAAGCAGAGGAGGAGCAGGGTTAGAGTTAGGGTTAGAGTTAGACTTAGAGAGGGGGGATATTACCAAAGACAATGTATGATAGGACGCGCCACTCAGTGCTTTCCCGTGAAATACAGCAAACAAGGTAATTGGACAGGTTCCCTAGCAGGGTTAGACTTAGGGTTAGAGTTAGACTTAGAGGGGGGGGGGGGGGTATTCCAAAGACAATGTATGATATTGAGAGGACGCGGCACTCAGCGCTTTCCCGTGAAATACAGCAAACAAGGTACTTGGACAGGTTCCCTAGCAGGGTTAGACTTAGGGTTAGAGTTAGACTTAGAGGGGGGGGGGGGGGTATTACCAAAGACAATGTATGATATTGAGAGGACGCGGCACTCAGCGCTTTCCCGTGAAATACAGCAAACAAGGTAATTGGACAGGTTCCCTAGCAGGGTTAGACTTAGGGTTAGAGTTAGACGTAGAGAAGGGTGGTATTAGTATTACCAAAGACAATGTATGATATTGAGAGGATGCGCCACTCAGCACTTTCCCGTGAAATAGACAGGTTTCCTATGCGGGGTTAGACTTAGGGTTAGAGTTAAACTTAGATGGGGGGGGGGATTACCAAAGACAATGTATGATAGGACACGCCACTCAGCGCTTTCCCGTGAAATACAGCAAAGAAGGTACTTGGACAAGTTCTTTAGCAGGGTTATTACCAAAGACAACGTATGACAAGACGCGACACTCAGCGCTTTCCCGTGAAATACAGTTTTCATCGGACTATGCAGCTTTAACTGCATACCATTGCTTCCACTCTCCATGCACATATTTGGTTATATAAACAGCGAACCAATGCACAGCAGCACACCGCAAGTCTATACCGGACAACCTTTAAAGGCTGCAATAACAGCCAGTAAAGGCTGCAAGGAGGAGGGGATGGAGAGTTGCAACACAGGTGACCTTCAAAACTGGTATATGTCACACAACATTGCTTTCATTGTGTACCCTTCAAAGGCTGTGAAACAAATCGATTTCAGTTAACCATGCTTCTGTAAAAGGCTGCGTGTGCCAATATTGTGTTTATTTATTCAGTGGGTTTTAGCTATCTTTGTGCAGAATTGAATTATATATATGGTCAAGGAGGTGACAATGGATACTGAGTGCCTCCCGTCCTGGTTGTATGCTATGCATACCAACGCGCACCCCCTCACCCTCCATCTTTGCACCTCTCCCTCTCCCCCTTCCCCTCCATCTCTGCACCCCTCCCCCTCCCCCTTCCCCCTTCCCCTGCATCTCTGCACCCCTCCCCCTCCCCGTCCCCTGCATCCCTGCCCGCTCCCCTCCCTCTCACCACACACACACCATCCCGTCTAAAAGCTATGTCATTGCCTGTAGGTTAGTTAGGCCCTGCTAAATAAGTTAGCAGCCATGAGTGCTGGGCAACCCATTACCCTTTAGGTTCCCAGACCATTCCATTGCTCACGGTCTACATTTGATTACCACAACTGGTCGTTTGTATGAGTAAGCCTAGTACTACTAGTACTAGTAGGGGATATAGCGTGTAAAGGGAGGGGGGGGCGGGGGGGGGGGAGAGGGGGGAGTGGAGGAATGGGGGACAGTGGGGAATGGGAGATGGAAGTGGATATGGAAGGGGATGAAAGTGTCGCAGTGAGAGAAGTGGGGGAGGGGGGACGAGATGGGCGGAGGAGAGGAGGAGGAGAGGGGTGGAGAGCGGGAGAGTGTAGAAGAGGAAGGTGGAGAACAGGAGAGTGAAGAAGAGTGATTAGGGGTGGAGAGGAGAGGAAAAATGGAAGAGAAGGGGAGAGTGGAGGAGAGAGGGAGAGAGGGAAAGTGGAAGAGAGGGAGAGTGGAAAAGAGGGAGAGTGGAAGAGAGGGAAAGTGGAAGAGAGAGGGAGAGAGAGGGGGAGAGTGGAGAGATGGAGTGTGGAAGAGAGGAGGTGGGAGAGAGGGGAGGGGAAGTGAAGGAAAGGATGTAAAGAAGAGAGTGAAGAGGAGAGTGAAGAGGGGAGTGAAGAGGGGTAGAGGAGAGGGGCAGAGTGGAGGAGAGGAGAAGGACGGGGGGGGGGTGGGAACAAGTGTGGGAGGGTGGAGAGGGGAGGGTGGAGAGGGGAGGGTGGAGAGGGAAGGGTGGGGGGGTATGAAGAGAATAGTGGTAAGGGAAGAGGGGAATGACGGAATGGATGGTTGGGGGAATGGGTGGTTGGGGGGAATGGGTGGTTGGGGGAATGGGTGGTTGGGGGAATGGGTGATTGGGGAAATGGATGGTTGGGGGATGGATGGTTGGGGGAATGGGTGGTTGAGGGAATGGATGGTTGAGGGAATGGGTGGTTGTTGGAATGGGTGGTTGTTGGAGTGGGTGGCTGTGGGGATGGGCAGTTAGGAGAATGGGTGGTTGTTGGAATGGGTGGTTGTTGGAATGGGTAGTTCGGGGAATGGTGGTTGGGGAATGGGTGGTTGTTGGAATGGGTTGTTGGGGAATGTGTGGTTGTTGGAATGGGTGGTTGTTGGAATGGGTGGTTGTTGGAATGGGTGGTTGTTGGAATGGGTGGTTGTTGGGGAATGTGTTGTTGGGGAATGGGTGGTTGTTGGAATGGGTGGTTGTTGGAATGGGTGGTTGTTGGAATGGGTGGTTGGGGAAATGGGTGGTTGTTGGAATGGGTGGTTGTTGGAATGGGTGGTTGTTGGAATGGGTGGTTGTTGGAATGGGTGGTTGTTGGAATGGGTGGTTGTTGGAATGGGTAGGTGGGGGAATGTGTTGTTGGAATGGGTGGTTGTTGGAATGGGTGGTTGTTGGAATGTGTGGTTGTTGGAATGGGTGGTTGTTGGAATGGGTGGTTGTTGGAATGGGTGGTTGTTGGAATGGGTGGTTGTTGGAATGGGTGGTTGTTGGAATGGGTTGTTGTTGGAATGGGTGGTTGTTGGAATGGGTGGTTGTTGGAATGGGTGGTTGTTGGAATGGGTGGTTGTTGGAATGGGGGAATGGGTGGTTGTTGGAATGGGTTGTTGTTGGAATGGGTGGTTGTTGGAATGGGTGGTTGTTGGAATGGGTGCTTGTTGGAATGGGTGGTTGTTGGAATGTAGGTGGTTGTTGGAATGGGTGTGTGATGTGGTTGTTGGAATGGGTTGTTGTTGGAATGGGTGGTTGTTGGAATGGGTGGTTGTTGGAATGGGTGGTTGTTGGAATGGGTGGTTGTTGGAATGGGTAGGTGGGTGAACTCAGAGGAGTTCATGTAGAGATGTTTTTAACCAGCCCTGGTGCTTCCCCTTGTGTGTGAAACTCCCGCGGGAAATTATGGTTGTTAAAAAACACCACCCCCCTCGCCCCACCTCTACCCCCACACAAAACTACTAATCTCAGTAGAGTTCAGTTCGAGGGTTTAACTAACATTTCAACCGTAGTTTGACTAACATTTCACCCGCGTGACACTAATCACGTGAGTGGACGCCCCCCCCCACCTCCCCCCCCCCCAAGCTGTAGTGCGCTAGCACGCAGCTGGGTGTGGGGTAGGTGGGAGGGTGTGGGCGGAGGGAGTGGTGGGGGGCATGGGGGGGGGGGTACATGCAGGCAGCCCCTCCACGGTGTAGACAGACAATATATTGACAGTCAAACTCAAGGCGCGCCATTTTTGTGTGAGTTTTTTTTCCTGACAATCCCTACCGGTGATTGGCGACTAGAACACTGCCCCAGCACACATCAAGCCCCCACCCCCACCCCCACCCCCACCCCCACACGTGATCGGCCGGGCCACCACGCCCAGTCGCGGCCACCCCAGCCCCCACAGGACCATCCCTCACCCAGCGCGCCGCCTCCATCAGCCTCGTTATCGCCGCGTGACGTCACGTGATCGCCCACCGGCCTATCAGCGGTCACCAGGCGTGTCACGTGACACCCCACCCCCACCCACCCTCTATCTCTCCCATCCACCCTCCCACCCACCCAACCAACTTCTCCAGAGCCAAATCCCCGCATACCCTTAGCTCCGCAGCGGCCATCTTGTTCCTGGAATATTTTTGTGGATTTTTTTTTCTTTCTTGTCGGTTTAAAAATATTTGTTAAATTGGTGCGGAGGGAATGTGAGGAGTGATCCTACCGACATTCGAAATCAGATCAGGACGCGTCTCCACTACTAACAATACATTCTCATGTTGGCTTTATAGTGCTGCCTAACAATGCCCCCCAAAATCAAGCTCCAATATCCCACTCAGTCACATATCCTGACACCGAACCATCCAGGCTTTGCCGTTTCCTGGTAATGCTGATTGCCAAGGCAAGCTAGCGACAACTGTACATTTAGTAAGACTTTGGTTTTAACCGGGCGGGGTTTGAACGAAGCAGATACTCAATCCGTTCGGCAATCCCATCCCACCGCACCTTCTGTTCTGGTGTATGAGTGCACTATGATTAAGGTTGGTGGCTTTTTAGATACGCAGACAGCAGCGGGAACGGCCAGCAATGGTCACGTGTAATTGTCACGTGGATAGATAACGCTGGTGCTGCTCTCCTGCTCTCAGGGGTCCCGGTGGCAAAAATAAAAGAAAGCTGAAAAACTAGGGGTCCAGGGTCGTGCCCCCCCCCCCCCCACCAAAAGAAATGCTGCGGGTAAAACCGATGGTTAAAATGGTGCAATCTGGCACCTACTTGGACCTAGTTTAGACTTCAATTCTAACTGTTTTAAGACTTCAAGACTAACAAATAATCAAAAATCAACCTTTTTTCGCGGACAGGAATTTATTCCCGCTAATTTGGAAACTCAATTTTAGCTGAAATCAGCGAAGTCGCGGAGAAATGGGATCCCTGTGCTATACAGTGTAACCTCCCTGATGTCAGTGACGTCACATTATGTCACCTTACGTCACGTCGCGTGTCGCCCTAGTGTACTGAGTGGATTCGAGGCAGGTCTGTATATTTACCTACCCCCACTACCCAGACCTTCTGATGTAATCGAACCCGCACTGTGTAATAGTCTGGTTATCAGAAACATGGCGCTAATGAGTCAGCTGGCTATCGTCATTTTTTTTTTAGTGATGAATTTATTTACCCTGCTCATAACGGATAAGTGTGTTAATACTTGTTTTCACAGCTGGGCAGCACGAGTCCAATTTGATTCAAATCTTTTTATAGCAACCTTCGGGTTCACTCATCATCATCATGCTGTCGGTCGCGATGCGACAAAGACTGCTTTCATTACTTGACTGCCGCTCTCCATTTCATGACAGCTGCCTGCAAAAGTGTTGAAGTGCTGCTGGCTTTTGCAAGTTACCAGCGGCACTCTCTCGGGGAGCAAATAGAGGTTTCACACTGGCAAGAACATGTCAAGACAGGCGCAAACTATTTATCCCTGCAGTGGCTGGTCGGGAGATGTTGGGAGTTCCATACATCAACGACCCTTAATGCTGCCACAGTGACAGCGTTTTCTGTTTAGGGTTTGCTCCATTAGCCTTCGGTTCTGTCAAGAACCTGTACCACAAGGCAGTGGTTTACAACTCTGCAGGGCGGGGGCGTTAAACTCCCTGAGGTTTTGCTATACCTGCAATACCCGCATACCTCACTAACAGCTGCATAATTGGATGAAATTATCACACTCTCAAAATCAGCCCATTTATCTAGATTTGACCCTACATTTCACGACTTAAATACTAGCTCAGGAAGCTGCATATTCCGACGAAAACATCAAAATTTCATCACCAAAACACTCCTATAGGTTTGATCCATTTCCAACTTAGCTACTGGTGCATTCATCAAAGTTGCATAGTGCGATGGTTTTGAATTTCTGTATTTGTTCTGAGATAAATATATTAGATTGATCACTAGTATCTACTTTACATTAGTTCAAAGTTACTTTTATCTTAAATGGTAAACTTTTGAGATATTTTGAGTGCAAACATGGAAAATTAGTTTTGGCCAGCTTGCCAAAACTCTGACACCATAGACTTCTGCAGTAACAGGTTCTGTTAAATTGACTCAGTATTGCCTTCTACGCAGAAACAAATGCTTAATAAGTGCATCACTATCTAAGTTAGATATGTCAAATCAAAACTAGATAATTGGTTTGGTTTTGAAATTTTGATATTTCATCAGACTATGCAGCTTGAAGCACTTGTTGCTGCATAGATAGGGATACTAAGTCAATTTAATAGTGCCAGTTACTGCTGATGCTTATGGCGTTATCGCTTTAACATGCATGCAGAAATTAATTTATGTTTTCACTTCAAATATCTCTAAAGTTGGTCATTCATAATAAAATTGACCTTAAACTAAAGTAAAGTAGATTATAATGATCAATCTAATGTATATTTATGTATCTCAGCAAATGGCGTAAACTCAGAACTATCGGACTGTGCAACTTTAAGTATTTGTTACAGTTTGGTGCTCCTGTCCTACATTCCTACGGTGAAAATGCCTGATCAATGCTTATGTCCATCATTTTTGGTGTGCACAAATAAATTGTGCATGTTTTCATTGCATATTTCGGGAGAGTGGGGGGGGGGTGTTTTTGCAAATGGGAAACATTGTGCCTAGAATGGAATTTGAACCCACACTGCTAGCATTCATCGCATATTTCGGGAGATTGGGCCGGGGGAGGGGGGGTTTGCAAATGGGAAACATTGTGCCTAGAATGGAATTTGAACCCACACTTCTAGCATTCATTGCATATTTCGGGAGAGTGGGCAGGGGAGGGGTTTGCAAATGGGAAATATTGTGCCTAGAATGGAATTTGAACCCACACTTCTAGCATTCATCGCATATTTCGGGAGAGTGGGCGGGGGAGGGGGGGGGTTGAAAATGGGAAACCTTGTGCCTAGAATGGAATTTGAACCCATACTTCTAGCATTCTCATACTTCCCTACAAATAACCAGGTAACAAGCCCCCTTACAAGTTACAGTATATACACAGGTTCTATACTACACAGCAGGTAACGTGGAGCGAATCCTGGTAACAGCACCAATGTGTTTTTGTATATATGGGATACATTGCACTTAGACTTGTATTAGAGTGATATTTAACCCACACCTCCATCATTCTGGGGGTAGCGTCCTAACCATTAGGCTATAGGATCCCTGGCGCAATCAACTTACGCACGCCTACCTGTGCAGGTCAGTGCACCTCACTACACATATATGTTGAAAGCTGACGTCACTTAATAAACATGTGATCAGTATTTGCGCTTTGTGTGTCCTTCGGGCTTCTGGAATGCGTATCGACCTCGATTAGTCGTTGATCAATACTATTTCCAGACACAGTCTCTTGGGCCGCAAGTCTTACAAAATTGATACTTTGTCGTAACATTACCTGGTGCTCCGCATTACTAGGATAGGAAAATGAATGTGTGAGGATAATGATAGCGGTCGGACTATTGCCTGTAACACACTGTGTCACAGAGATACTAGTCACATAAGTATAGTCGGCCAGGTAGCAATGGAACGCGCAATACCAAATTCACAGTTGGGATTTTATCGGCTTAAAAGTTGCAGTCCAATTGTTTTGAGTTTTTGCCATTTTCTTAGATAACTACATTAGTTTAATCGTTATAATATATCTTATCGAGGTAAAATCTTATTTTAATTTGAGGCAACTTTTATTTTAAATGGCTAACTTTGGAGATATTTGTGATTGAAGATTTATACTGCATATCATGGATAAGTCTGAATAGACTTGTTTTCACCATTAGACAGTTTGACGATAGAAAGCCCGAGCCTACACTTTTACCGACCCAAGGGATTTTTAACCTCCCACACCACACAGACATGGTATGAGAGCAACCAGCCTTTGATGACGCTGTAAGTTATACACAGCGGTGGAAATCCAAAGTGGCAGAGGTAGAGGCATGGGGAATTGAACCACCGACCTTCAGATTAGGAGTCCGACCAGAAAAAAGTCAGACACTCTAACCACTCTGCCACAGAGAACACCGTAGTATTTGAAGTCAAAACATACCAAATTAATTTTGTTAAGCACATCTAAACCCTGACACCATATGATTCACTAGTAATAGTTTCCATTAGACTGGTTCAATATCTCCTTCTAATTTTCTATGCAGCAACAAATGCTTAAAGTTGCACAGTCCGATGAAAACATCAAATTTTCAAAACCAAAACACTCATCTATATTTGATTCTGCATATCTAACTTAGATACTGGTGGACTTATTAAGCATTTGTTGCCACATAGAACATAGAAGGGAACGCTGAGTCAATGTAATAGAACCTGTTTCTGCATAAGCCTATGGTGTCAGAGTTTTGGCATGCTTGCCGAAATTAATCTTGCATGCTTGCACCTCAAATATCTGCCAGGTTAGCCATTTAAAATAAAAGTTACTGCAAACTAAAGTAATATAGATTATAACAATCAATTTAATATATTTATCTCAGAAAAATGGCCTAAACTCAAAAGCATCGGACTATGCAACTTTAATACAGGGATGAAAGTGATCTCCAGCAAAAAAACGCGGAAATCAAGCCGAGATTATTACACCGACGGCGAATTTCTGCGAAAATGCGGATCTTCTCCCCTAGACTTAGCACTGGAGGGGAATCCCGGAAAAATCCCAGAAGTCAGGCTTCAACTATCGGTGTTTTTCCAATATTATCGTCCCTTACCTAACTCGTGGCTATTTAGGTTTTATGTTCTAGCAACATTTAAGGGCATATAAGAACAGTATTCGAACCACCCAACTTGTTATATACATCTTAATTCCTTGGAATTTTGCTTAATGTTAATCGGTAAATATTTTTTAAATCGTGGAAATCCGTGAAACCGCGGAGATCTTTCATCCCTGTTTAAAAGTGCACCACTATTTAAGTTTGACATATATAGGATCAAATCTATCGGAGTGTTTTGGTTTAGAAAATCTGATGTTATCAGACGAAGCAGCTTTAATTAACTGCCAAACATAGAGTTAAACCGGTTTAGTTAAAACTGTTTACCTAATCCACCTCACAAACTGGTTTACATGAAGCAAACTAGTTGAGTCGACTTAGCGCTAAACCGATTCAGCGCCACATTCACACACGTTTTAAACGGTTTAATTAAACCGGTTTAAAGTGTATGCGTGAACTGGGCTTATACGATCTAGCCTTTAACAACGCCAATAACGCAGTCAGGCAGTTGACCTTTTGACCCGGAAGTGCCTTCGTCTGTCTCGACAACGAATAGCCAGGGGGCTACAGACTGAGGTAAGATAGTCAGCAAAGTGTGCCTCAGGCATCCTAAGCAGGCACACGCATACACTACTACTCACACCGACTGACCCTCTCATGCACATACACTCACATATACTCACACACTCAAGTGCACATGCACTCACACAACCACTCACATTCTCACACACTAAACTCATACACACTTATAAGCAAACACACTCACATACATACATATGCTTACACATACACTCAGACATACACTCACAGATACACTCAACTCATAGACACTTACAAACACACACACTCACACATAGATACATACACTCAGTGTCACACATACACTCATGCATACACTCACATATACTCACACTCACACTCGTACAACCACTTACAAACACACATACAAATAAACATACTCACACATATTCACTTACCCACTCACATGCACTCATGCATACTCACACACTAAACTCAGTCATACACATATACATTAAGTTACAAACATCTACAATCACATACACTCGTGCGCACTCACAAACAGTAACAAACACTCACTCACACACACTAACAAACACTCACACACAAATACTAGCACACACAAACACTAACAATCACTCACACACAAACACTAGCACACACAGACACTACCAATCACTGACACCCAAACACTAGCACAGACAAACACTAACAAACACTCACACAAACACTAGCACACACAAACACTAACAATCACTCACACACAAACGCTAGCACATACAAACACAAACATACACTCACAAACAAACACTAGCACACACAAACACTCACACAAAAACTCTAGCACACACAAACACTAACAATCACTCTCACACAAACACTAGCACAGACAAACATTAACACACACTCACACACACACCCTAGCACACTCACACTCACAAACAATAACATACACTCACATACAAACACTAGCACACAAACACTAACAATCACTGACACACAAACACTAGCACAGACAAACTAACAAACACTCACACAAACGCTAGCGCACACGAACACTAACAATCATTCACAAACACTCACACAGCCTCCCCTCCCCCGCCACATACACACACTAACACGCCTCCAATTAACAACCGAAACAATCGGCCATTCTGCCGGGGCGCATTACAGACCAGCACGCGCATGCGCATGCGTCATGCGTCACGCGTCCACTGGCTGCTGAGGTCATCACTCACATCCCGGGGGGCCACTTAACTCAGCACACGGCAGGTCGTGACGTCATCACGCCGACCATACAGGTGATATCACACTCCACCTTATCACCGTAACCGGACGCGGTGGCCGAGTCGGTAGAGCGTAGACTTCCCGTGCAGAAGGTAGGAAGTTCGAATCGTAGCAGGGTCAAAGCAATTACTTATCTTAGTTATAAATTGATACGTTTCGCTACCTAGCCTGGCGCTCGGCATTAATAGGATAGGACAAGGAGTGGCTTAGCTGAGTATCAGGATAATGTGACTGAGTGGGATATCGGGCCATGGTCCCCTAGTCGGGTAGCACTATTTTTTTGTCTTTCTTTCTTTTTTTTTCTTCTTGAAGATATACTATCATGGATAAGTCTGAATAGACTTGTTTTCATCATTAGACAGTTTGTCGATAGAATGCCCGAGCCTACACTTTTACCGACCCAAGGGATTTTTAACCTCCCACACCACATAGACATGGTATGAGAGCAACTAGCCTTTGATGACGCTGTAAGTTCTACACAGCGGTGGAAATCCAAATTGGTAGAGCTGGGGGCATGGGGAATCGAACCACTGACCTTCAGATTAGGAGTCTGACCTAGAAAAAAGTCAGACACTCTAACCACTCCGCCACAGAGAACATCAATATTAAAGTCACCATGAGTGCGCACTGTTACAAGTTGGTACCTGTCCTGATATGACCATATATGTTGCTAGGACGTAAAACCCCAACAAACAAACAAATGTTCTCACGAAAACACATCAATCACCGCGTGTCCGTCCACCGGGTGACTTTGTCCACAGGTGTATTCTGACTGAGCCGATTACCGCCAAGGGCTGGCTAATCTTTGACCACCGGTGTATTCCGACTCAGCCGATTACTGCCAATGACTGGCTAATAATCATAGCCATAGCTAAGAATCTATATACAATTTCGGGACAGCGGATTTGTTTGACATAGGGAAGATATAGTCTTGGAACAAACGAGTGACAAGGCGCGATGCACTAGGGTGACTTGGGCATATGCCGCCGTCACCAGGGACTTTTTATTTTTTTAATCTAGAGGCTCAGAAATGCCATTTATAACCATTTCAAAGAGCTTAGATGCTGGTGTTTTTGTTTTGTTTGCTTTTCTTATTTTTGTGTGGTTTTTTGTGTGTGGTTTTTCTTCGGTGTTTCCCCCCCATTTTTTGTGGGTGTTTTTTTTGGGGGGGGGGGGGGCTTCTCCATTAGGCCCCCCCCCCCCGCTCTTACTGTGGCATTGATAATCCGCGTTGAACTGGTTTCGAATGTGGAGTGAAACCTGTGTTATCGCCGAGAGCATTACATTGGCCTCGGGAGATTGATTGGTTTATTGATTGGTTGATGATGTAATGTGCTGGAAGCAAACGCCATTGTTACTTATTGGTTTCGTATGTGGGGTATCACCAGTCAGTGTTATCATGGGTAGTGCAACATTGGCGAAGAAAGATTGATTGGTGGTTGATTGATCAATACTTGATTGATGATATAAAATGGTGTCGGCAGCAAAAGTGATAGTTACAACAAAAAGTTGGTTTGGTCTTTTAAAAATTATTTTCCATTTGCTGATCACTGTTGATTAAGTGGGCGGGAAATTTCAATCGCAACAATTGGTCTCCCATCGTTCCATTACCCCTTGCCTTATCCTAGTAATTTCATCCTAGAAATGCCACCGACGCTAGGACATAAACTTGTATTTAAACCCCTACAAATAGGAATTCCGAGTGTCAGGCGAAGTAGCAAGAAGCATCAATCGTTAACTCATCGGTTTGGCTCGGTCGGGATTCGAACCCACGACCTCCCTCACGTCTTACTGAAAAGTGTACATGGATTGCACTTGTGAGATGGGGAATTCTGAGGTCATGAACTTGGGGAGACATGAGGGTGGAGGTAGGGGTAGGTGGAAAGGAGTGTGTGTAGGTGGAGGGAGGGGGGGGGGGGAGAGACTTGACCCGGGTCAAGAGGTCTCCTAGACGACACCGACTCCTTAGACCACTCGTCTCAAGAACCCACTCCACCCCCCCCCCCCAAACCTTCAGCAGCCCACCCACTGAATAAAGACTATGGGTTGCCTTTGGTTACGAGTGCTTCAAAGGTGGCAAAGACCAAACATGACCTGATGTAGTGCTAATGTACTAACTAAATAAGTAAATAAGAGAGATGGGAGGGCCGATTGAGTTGAGCGCTCGGCTCATATTTTGTCGAAACAAGTGGGTGGTGGTAATGTTAGCATAGTGCTTGGTGGTGGTGTTAGCATAGTGCTTGGTGGTGGTGTTAGCATAGTGCTTGGTGGTAGTGTTAGCATAGTGCTTGGTGGTGGTGTTAGCATAATGCTTGGTGGTGGTGTTAGCATAGTGCTTGGTGGTGGTGTTAGCATAGTGTTTGGTGGTGGTGTTAGCATAGTGCTTGGTGGTAGTGTTAGCATAGTGCTTGGTGGTGGTGTTAGCATAGTGCTTGGTGGTGGTGTTAGCATAATGCTTGGTGGTGGTGTTAGCATAGTGCGTGGTGGTGGTGTTAGCATAGTGCTTGGTGGTGGTGTTAGCATAGTGCTTGGTGGTAGTGTTAGCATAGTGCTTGGTGGTAGTGTTAGCATAGTGCGTGGTGGTAGTGTTAGCATAGTGCTTGGTGGTAGTGTTAGCATAGTGCTTGGTGGTGGTGTTAGCATAGTGCTTGGTGGTGATGTTAGCATAGTGCTTGGTGGTAGTGTTAGCATAGTGCTTGGTGGTAGTGTTAGCATAATGCTTGGTGGCGGTGTTAGCATAGTGCTTGGTGGTAGTGTTAGCATAATGCTTGGTGGTGGTGTTAGCATAGTGCTTGGTGGTAGTGTTAGCATAGTGCTTGGTGGTGGTGTTAGCATAGTGCTTGGTGGTGGTGTTAGCATAGTGCTTGGTGGTGGTGTTAGCATAGTGCTTGGTGGTAGTGTTAGCATAGTGCTTGGTGGTGGTGTTAGCATAATGCTTGGTGGTGGTGTTAGCATAGTGCTTGGTGGTGGTGTTAGCATAGTGCTTGGTGGTGGTGTTAGCATAATGCTTGGTGGTGGTGTTAGCATAGTGCTTGGTGGTGGTGTCAGCATAGTGCTTGGTGGTGGTGTTAGCATAGTGCTTGGTGGTGGTGTTAGCATAGTGCTTGGTGGTGGTGTTAGCATAGTGCTTGGTGGTAGTGTTAGCATAGTGCTTGGTGGTGGTGTTAGCGTAATGCTTGGTGGTGGTGTTAGCATAATGCTTGGTGGTGGTGTTAGCATAGTGCTTGGTGGTAGTGTTACCACAATGCTTGGTGGTGGTGTTAGCATAATGCTTGGTGGTGGTGTTAGCATAGTGCGTGGTGGTAGTGTTAGCATAATGCTTGGTGGTGGTGTTAGCATAGTGCTTGCTGGTGGTGTTAGCATAGTGTTTGGTAGTGGCGGTGGCAATGGTGGTGGTGGTAGTGGTAGTGGTGGTGGTGGAGTGGGTGGTGGTGGTGATGGCGGTGGCGGTAGTGGTGGGTGGTAGTGGTGATGGTGGTGGTAGTAGTGGTGGTGGTGATGGTGTGGTGATGGTGTGGTGGCTGTTGGTGGTGGTGGTGGTGGTGTTGGTGGTGGTGGTGGTGGTGGAGTGGCTGGTGGTGGTGGTGGTGGAGTGGCTGGTGGTGGTGGTGTGGCTGGTTGTGGTGGTGTAGTGGCTGGTGGTTGTGGTGGTGATGGCTGGTGGTGGTTGTGGAGTGGCTGGTGGTGGTGGTGGTGTTGGCAGCGGTGGCAGTAGTGGTTGGTGGTGGTGGGTTTGTTTGTTTGTTGTTGTTTTACGTCCTAGCAACATCTAAGGTCATATCAGGACGGGTACCGACTTGTGACAGTGCGCACTCATGGCGACTTTATAGTGCTGTCCCACTGGGAAACCAGGACGCCGGCACCATGACCTGGTATCCCACAGTCACATTATCCTGACACTGAGCACACCAGTCCTTGCCCTATCCTAATAATGCCGAGCGCCTGGCTAGGAAGCAGTGGAGTGGTGGAGTGGCTGGTGGTGGTGGTGGTGATGGCTGGTGGTGGTTGTGGAGTAGCTGGTGGTGGTGGTGGTGATGGCTGGTGGTGGTTGTGGAGTGGCTGGTGGTGGTGGTGGTGGTGGTGGTGGTGCTGGCGGCGGTGGCGGTAGTGGTTGGTAGTGGTGGTAGTAGTGGTGGAGTGGCTGGTGGTGGTGGTGGTGGTGGTGGTGGTGGTGGTGGTACTGGTGCTGGCTGGTGCTGGCTGTGGAGTGGCTGGTGGTGTTGGTGGTGGTGGCGGTAGTGGTTGGTGGTGGTGGTTGTGGAGTGGCTGGTGGTGGTGGTGGTGGTGGTGTTGGCGGTGGCGGCGGAAGTGGTTGGTGGTGGTGGTAGTTAGTAGTGGCGGTGATGGCTGGTGGTGGTTGTGGAGTGGGTGGTGGTGGTGGTGGTGGTGGTGGTGATGGTGGTGGTGTTGGCGGCGGCAGCGGAAGTGGTTGGTGATGGTGGTGGTGGTAGTGGTTGGTGGTGGTGGTGGTGGTGATTATGTAGGTAGAGTTAGTTGATGCCAATTAAGGGCACATACGTCATTGAGTGGTCGATGCTGACTGAAGTTCCAGCACTCCTCCCCCCCCCCACCACACACACACCACCAGCGTACCAGATGACTCAAACACCACCGAGGTCGGCTTATCTACAAATCGCAAACTGATCACATTTCCAAAGACCCACATAATGCCGACCCCCCCCCCCCCCCACCCAATCTGGGACAGAAAGACATTGGACCCCACCCCCACCCCCACCCCCACCCCCCAGTGTCTCCAGGTACGGGCTTGCCTCACACACATCCCTGGTCCCCCCCACCCCCACCCCCACATAATGGCGGCGTTTAGCCGTGCCCAGATATGGCGCGCTGGTTTGAGTTGACACGCCTTCACATGTATGCTCCCTGTGCACGCCCACGGCCCACGTCGTTTTCAAGATCTCTTCTTAGATTGTGGTTCAGACCCCACCCCACCCACCCACTCACCACCACCACCCACTCACCCAAACACCCACCCCGGAATTGTGTCACAGGGGGTGCTTTTGGTATTGACTTGAGAACCCGACGTCGCACTCGGTAGCGAGGAGTGTGTGTGTGTGGGGGGGGGGGGGGGTACCGGTGGGGGGTTCGGGTGCAGCATGGAGGTGGGTGGGGAGGGGGAGGGGGGAGTGGGGAGTGGGGGAAGGAGGGAATGAGGGGGAAGGGAGGGAAGGGAGGGAAGGGAAGGAGGGAGGGAATGGAGGTATGGAGATATGTAGGTATGTAGATATGTAGATAAGTAGATATGTAGGTAAGTAGGTAGGTATGTATGGAGGGAGGGAGGGAGGTAAGTAGGTAAGGGGTAGGTAAGGAGGTAGGGAGGGAAAGAGGTAGGTGTGTAGGACGGAAAGTAGGTATGTAGGACGTTAAGTAGGTAGGTAAGGAGGTAGGGATGGAGGTATGTAGAAGGTAAGTAGGTAGGTAGGTAGGCAGGCAGGTAGGGAGGGGGGACGTAGGGAGGGAGGTAGGAAGGTGAGTAGGTAGGCAGGTAAGAAGGTAGGGAGGGAGGTAGGGAGGTAAGTAGGTAGGTACGTAAGGAGGTAGGGAGGAGGGAGGGAGGGAGGGAGGCTCAGTGTCGCCAAGTGGGTTAAGTTAATGTAACCTATTTAATGTTGTCTGATTAACTTACGTGACCTACTCAGTGTCATCTGATTAATTCATGTGACTTATTTGATGTCATCAGATTAGTTCATATGATCTGCAAGGTGACATCTGATTAGTTCGTGACCTATATATCGTTGTGTGATTAGTTGTAATAGTTCACATGACCTACGTGGTGTCATCTGATTAATTCCCATGCCCTATTTTATGACATCTGATTAGTTCATGTGACCTACTTAGCATTACATGACTGATTCACGTGTCTCACTTGATGCTCTAGATTAGTTCATGTGACCTATTTACTGTTATTTGATTTTTCACTGACCTACTTAAAATATTATAGCATATTGCATTCACATCCCTTCATGAAATGCCACATATACAGGTGGGCATGGGTAGACTGCTTGATCAAGAAGTCTGGATAGGAAACTGGTTCCGGAATTGCAGCAATATGGGTTCGAGTACCGTTCTGGGCATAGTCTTCCATTTGTTTGCAACAGCTCTCCATGACACTATTAACAAGGACCAGTATTTGTGGGCATGACGGACCTGATTAAATAGCACTCGTTCATAATTCAGATTCCATACACAGAAAACACCCGCACACACCCGCACGCACCCGCACACACCAACACACACAAGCCACTCTCATTAATCCAGTTTCCTCTCGATCAAACTACTACTAGCTCCGAGTCATTGGTTTGACGCGACCACGGTTCTTACATGTCGAGTCAAACCAATGAGTTAAAAATTGATACTTGGCGCTTCCTAGCTTGGCGCTCGGCATTATTAGGATAGGGCAAGGATAATGTGACTGAGTAGGATATCAGGTCATGGTGCTGGCGGCCTGGTCCCCCAGTAGGGCAGCACAATAAAGTCACCATGAGTGCACACAGTCACAAGTATGTCCCCGTCCTGATATGACCTTAGATGTTGCCAGGACATAAAACTTCCAACAACCACCTAACTCCTAACTTACAAGCTTAGCTTAGCTTTTGAGGGGCTTCATAACCTTACGACGGTTACCGGCTGCAAAACTGCAGCAATATAGAAAGGCCCCGATAAATCAGTCCAATCTTTGGTTGAAGAGTAATCTTCAGGTGGGACGGTTGTAGAAGCTGGGGATGTCTTTACAACATTCAAAACGACAAATATTTGGGGCGGCCCCGAATCACTCCGGTCCGGCGGTGTCTAATGATCCAGAGGAGGTGCGCCTTGCAGCGCCCGGGTTGATTCACTATGAGATTTACAGACATGCCACAAGTGAGTCCAACAATAGAGAGGAGGTCCGCACTGCAACGCCCGGGTTGGTTCACTCTTAAGATATATATGTTTACAGACGTCACAAGTGAGTCTAACGATCCAGAGGGGAAGCGCCCTGCAGCGCCAGGGATGTGTTGCCTTCTTGGAGATGAGTAAGGTCTATCTGTGTCACAAGTGAGTCTAACGATCCAGAAGAGGCGCGCATTGCAACACCAGGTCTGTGTTGCCTTTTTGACAGTGAGTCTAATGATTCAGAGGAGGTGCGCACTGCAGCGCCAGGGCTGATTCACCCTTAAGATATGTTTACAGACAATCAACAAGTGAGTCTAGTGATCCAGAGGAGGCGCACACTGTTTACAAACATGCCACAAGTGAGTCTAATGATCCAGAGGAGGCACACAATGTTTACAGACATGCCACAAGTGAGTCTAATGGTCCAGAGGAGGCGCACACGGTTTACAGACATGCCACAAGTGAGGCTAATGATCCAGAGGAGGCGCACATGGTTTACAGACATGCCACAAGTGAGTCTAATGATCCAGAGGAGGCACACACTGTTTACAGACGTGCCACAAGTGAGTCTAATGATCCAGAGGAGGTGCACATTGCAGCACCAGGGCTGCGTTGCCTTCTTGACAGGTGAGGTAGGATCTATCTGGGGGCCGGCATGCAGACTCCCCTTAAAACGTGTACACCAGCTGGGGCACATTCCACACCCAACCAAACACCCGCTCCCACCACCCCACTCCCCCACACCACGCTGCCCCCACCCGGGTCACTGACCCACTTCTTCCAGCGCACTGGGTCAAACGGGGTCATCCGGATTACTATCTAATTATATTTTGTTTTGTTTGTTCGGCTTTTACATCCTGGCAACATCTAAGGTCATCTTATCAGCACACATCACTATAAAGTCGCCATAAGTGCGCACTGTCAGAAGTCGGTACCCGTCCTGATATGACCTTAGATGTTTCCAGGACGTAAAACTCCAACAACAAACCAACCCGTGGTGACTTTATAGTACTGTTCCCACTGGGATACCAGGCTGCCAGCACCATGACCTGCTTTCCCACTCAGTCACATTATCCTGATACTGAGGTAACCAATCCTTGCATCGGGTCATGGCGCCAGCAGGCTGGTCTCTCAGTGGGGCAGCACTATAACGTCACCATGAATATGCACTGTCAGAAGTCGGTACCCGTCATGATATGAGATTGGTTGTGTGTTGGAGTTTTACGTCCTGGCAACATCTAAGGTAATAACACTCACATCAGAACGGTGATGTGAGATTCGGTGTTGTCAGGATATAAAACCCCCAACAAACAAATAAAAAGCGAAAATCTGACTTCAGGCAAATCTGACGATAAGCTTGTGAAGGGAAATGACCCAACCTAAGTATAAATCCAATTTTTTGTTAATCCTGCTGAAAAGCGGCAATTTGTCCTCCTTGTACAAGTGTCAATGTGTGCAGTCAAAAAAACTCAAGAGACCGGATACCTAAACCGCGTTCAATTCTGCACACACGGGTCCCTAAACCCACCCATACCCCACCCGCACCCACCCCCACAACACTACCATCTCTATGCACACAGCCGGTCGGCCCACAGAGGAGCAAAGGAACCAGGGAAGGGGGGGGGGGGGAGTGGCAGGGGAAGCGGGAGTGGCAGGGGGTAGGGTAGGGGTTAGGAGAGGGGGGGGGGGGGAGGGGAGAAGGGGAGAGGAGAAGAGAATGGGAGGAGGGGGTGAGGGGGAGACGGAGAGGGGGAGGAGGGAAGGGGAGAGAGAGAGGGGACATGAGAGGCGGGACGGGGGTTTGGAGAGAGGGGAGGGGGGGGAGCAAAGGGGATAGGGGAGGAGAGGGACGGGGAGAAGGGGAGGGGAAGGAGGGGCGGTAGGGGAAAGGGGGGAGGAGGTGTGGAGGGGAGAGGGGGAGAGAAGTGCTCAGCGTTCGTCTTACAAACTCAACGGCCCCCACACCCCGCACCCCGCACCCCGCACCCCCCACCCCACACCCCGCACCCCATACCCCTCTTAGCGTCAGGTTGAGCATTGCTCTGATTGCCATGGTTACGGATAAGCCGGCTGGCAGCATCTGTGGAAGTGGAGGCTGTCTGGCAGTAGCAGGCATCGCCACGCTTATCTGCAGCGTTTCAGGGCTGCGGGCCAGTCCAACCAACACTTCACCGAGCATGTGCGCGCGGGCCCGTCTAACCAACACTTCACCGAGCATGTGCGCAAACACCAGCCAGGCTTAACACACATGGTCCACACGTTCTGGTTCATCAAAGGCTGTGGTATGCGCTGTGCTGTCCTGTCTGTGGGAAAGTACATAAAAAAGTCCCCTTGCTGTTTATCAGAAAGAGTAGCCTATGTGGCAGCAGCGGGTTTCCTTTAAAGAAATATGTCAGAATGACCATATGTTTTACGTCCAATAGCCGATGATAAAAATCAATGTGCTCGAGAGCTTTCCTTAACACACACCCCTCACACACTAACACACATACCTCAAACTAGTTCACAAACGGCACGCCCCACAATGTAATATTTGACACCATTGTTATCTTTTGGTGATTTAACAGCAAACTTGTTGTAGAGGATTTGGATCTGTAACAGGGTTAGTTTTTGTTGTTGCTTTTTATTTGGGGGAGGGGGGGTACATTATATGATTAAGTAGGGGGAAATCTCAATCACAGACAATTGGTCTTCCTCATTCCACTGCATATTGCCCTATCCTAGTAATGCTGAACACCGGGCTAGGTAGCGACAAGTATAATTTTTTAAGTCGATTAGTTTGACTCAGCCAGAGTTCGAACCCAGGGAGATGGAGATGAGGTGATTAATTATTTTCAGGGGTTCGAATTCAACGACCTGTCAAAACGGGAGGCGAGCACTCAACTCATTCAGCCATCCCGTCTGGTCATAAGTATGAGTATAATATAAGTATAATATAAGTATAAGTAAGCTATACCGGCACCACTTCACCCAGGAACCCTTTTCAGGGCCTGGTTAGAGTGTCTGACTTTTTTCTAGGTCAGACTCCTAATCTGAAGGTTGGTGGTTCGATTCCCTGTGCCCCCACCTCTGCCAATTTGGATTTCCACTGCTGTGTAGAACTTACAGTGTCATCAAAGGCCGGTTGCTCTCATACCATGTCTATGTGGTGTGGGAGGTCAAAAATCCCTTGGGTCGGTAAAAGTGTAGGTTCGGGCTTTCTATCGACAAACTGTCTAATGGTGAACACAAGTCTATTCAGACTCATCCATGACAGGCAGTATAACTCTTCAAGAGAGAGGACCTCTGTTGCCCCTCCCCCTCCCCCCTGACCCCCCCCCCCCCCCTCCCGTCCCACTGTTCACCTATTCCCACAGTCACGCTCATTTTGGCAGGCCAGAAAACCCTGACGGCTAAAGCTGGGATTCCATATACATGGTATGTGGTATGTGAATGCGACATAAAATGGAAAACGTGTAAATACAATAGTTTGATCCCATATATCCGATAGCGGATGTGATTTGCATGGACGCCAAACTGGATCGCTCCATGTCGCAATTGGCATGAATGCGTATACAAAATTGGATGGACTGACTGAAAATGCATGGGTAGTTGTATTTTTGGGATCACACAAATCGCATTCACATACCGGATATGGTATCCTAGCATTATGGTTAATTATTTCTGCTGAAAAAGACCCCTCCCCCCTTTCGCCCCCCACCCACCCTCACCTAAGACACACACGCAAATACACACACCTGCACACACACTCTCACTGAAAAGCACATCTCAGCACACACACACGAACACTCACTTACTCTCTCACCCACCCTCACTCACACACTCACACACTCACTCACCCACCCACACACTCACTCACCCACACATAATCCCCACTCTTGAAGCTCTCAGCTGAAATTTCGACACTCATTGATTTCATTTTATTTATTTTAATTAAGCGACAGCAAAACACCCCACATAAAGCGGCTTAGTTGTTTTAAAGCCTCGAGTATCCAACTCCAAGGACACAAAGGGAACATGTTCATATCGGCGCATGGTTCTTCACACCCAGTACTCCCTAACAGGACGTGGTGGCCGAGTCGGTAAAGCGCAGGCTTCTCATGCGCAAGGTTCGATTCCTAGTCAAGTCAAACCAATGACTTACAAAATTGATACTTGTCGCTACATTTTTGGCACTCGGCATTACTAGGATAGGGCAAGGACTGGTTATCTCAGTACCAGGATAATGTGACTGAGTGAGGAATCAGGTCATGGTGCGAGCGGGCTGGTCTCCCAGTGGGGCAGCACCATAAAGTCACCATGAGTACGCACTGTCACAAGTCAGTACCTGTTCTAATATGACCTTAGAGTTTCCCCCAGGTTCCCTGGAAGTGATAGTGTAAGTGTAAGTTGAGGTTGTGTAAATAATTCATCAGGTGTGGTGTGGCGGGGGGCGGGGGGGGGGGGGAGCACGGGGAATGGAATGGGGAGGATGAGGAGGAAGGGGAGGGGGAAGAGGAAGAGGAGGAGGAGGGCCCCAGGAGTGCGAGTGTTCATGCGTGCGTGTGTGTCTGTCCGTGTGTATGATGCACACCTATGTGTATCGTGCGGAGGGCTCCAGGAGTGTGAGTGTCCGTGTGTGCGTGTGTGTGTCCGTGTGTATGATGCACACCTATGTGTATCGTGCGGAGGGCTCCAGGAGTGTGAGTGTCCGTGTGTGCGTGTGTGTCTGTCTGTGTGTATGATGCACACCTATGTGTATCGCGCGGAGGGCTCCAGGAGTGTGAGTGTCCGTGTGTGCGTGTGTGTGTCCGTGTGTATGATGCACACCTATGTGTATCGCGCGGAGGGCTCCAGGAGTGTGAGTGTCTGTGTGTGCGTGTGTGTGTGTATGATGCACACCTATGTGTATCGCGCGGAGGGCTCCAGGAGTGTGAGTGTCCGTGTGTGCGTGTGTGTGTCCGTGTGTATGATGCACACCTATGTGTATCGCGCGGAGGGCTCCAGGAGTGTGAGTGTGCGTGTGTGTGTGTCCGTGTGTATGATGCACACCTATGTGTATCGTGCGGAGGGCTCCAGGAGTGTGAGTGTCTGTGTGTGCGTGTGTGTGTGTCCGTGTGTATGATGCACACCTATGTGTATCGCGCGGAGGGCTCCAGGAGTGTGAGTGTCCGTGTGTGCGTGTGTGTGTCCGTGTGTATGATGCACACCTATGTGTATCGCGCGGAGGGCTCCAGGAGTGTGAGTGTGCGTGTGTGTGTCCGTGTGTATGATGCACACCTATGTGTATCGCGCGGAGGGCTCCAGGAGTGTGAGTGTCCGTGTGTGCGTGTGTGTGTCCGTGTGTATGATGCACACCTATGTGTATCGCGCGGAGGGCTCCAGGAGTGTGAGTGTCCGTGTGTGCGTGTGTGTGTCCGTGTGTATGATGCACACCTATGTGTATCGCGCGGAGGGCTCCAGGAGTGTGAGTGTACATGTGTGCGTGTGTGTGTGCGTGTGTATGATGCACACCTATGTGTATCAGGGTGGTGGCCTGAGGGCCCCGGGCGTCCCTAATTGACAGCGCGGCATGCCAGCACTCCTAGAGGGGCAGCACCCTGGAGGATAGGCCTAATATGATTAGCTACATCCTCCCACACCCTGCCTCCTCCTCCCCACACGGTGGCGCCTCCAATGTGTCCACCAACGCCGTTGCCCTACCCCACCCCCACCCCCACCCACACCCCCACCCGCACCCCACCACCACCACCACTCCAATCCCACCTCACTCATAGTCATATCGCCACCTGAGAGGTCTGTCACCTGTCAGTGTCAGTGTCAACGCCTCACTGTCACCTCCAGTAGACTAGACCCTATGGCTAGTACTAGTAGTACTAGTAGCAGTATGTTACTGCTGGGGGAGAGGGCGGGGGCCAGGAAGGTGCAGGGTGCTGCCAGGGCAGTAGCAGACACTAATCGCCTAGCAAAGGGGTATCGACACGTTATGACGTCACCGTGAAGGAGTGAGGGAAGGAGGGAAGCGGAGGATAGGTGCTCATCACGTGAGTCGATAGCTGTGCGCACACGCGCCCGTGTGTACATTGATGGGTGAGGGGGGCGCGTTGAAGGTGAGGATTGAGGGAGGAAGAGGGGGTGGGGAAGGGGGGTGATGGGATGGGACAAGGACGCGGGGAACGGTGGGGGGGGGGGCGGGAGGATGGTGACGGAGGTACGGAGACGGAGGGGATGAAGCGGATGGAAACGGAGGAGATGGAAGCGGAGACGAATGATACAGAGACAGAGGAGGTGGAGACGGAGGTGACGGATACACGGACACGGAGGGAGCGGAGACAGAGGGGGGCTGAGAAGGAGGGTGCTGGAGAAGGAGACGGAGGGTGTGGAGACGGAAGGGGCAGAAATGGAGGGAATGGTGACAGACACGGAGATGGAGGGGGTGGAGACGGAGGGTGCGGAAGACGGAGACGGAGACGGACGGGTGGTATAGATGGAGACGGAGGGGGCGGAGAAATACACCGAGATGAAGGGGCGGAGACGGAGGGGGCGGAGACATACACGGAGATGAAGGGGGGCGGAGACGGAGGCGGCGGAGACGGACGGGGGCATAGGATGGAGACAGAGGGGGGTGGAGACATACACGGAGATGAAGGGTGGAGACAGAGGGTGCGGAGACGGAGATGGACGGGGGCATAGATGGAGACGGAGGGGGCGGAGACATACACGGAGATGAAGGGTGGAGACAGAGGGTGCGGAGACGGGAGATATACGGGGGCATAGATGGAGACGGGGGGTGCGGAGACATACACGGAGATGAAGGGTGGAGACAGAGGGTGCGGAGACGGAGACGGACGGGGGCATAGATGGAGACGGAGGGGGCAGAGACATACATGGAGATGAAGGGGGCGGAGACATACACAGAGATGAAGGGGGTGGAGACGGGGGGGGGGGGGGCAGAGACATACACGGAGATGAAGGGGGCGGAGACAGGGGGGGGGGGAGAGGGGGTGGGGGGGGGGCAGAGACATACACGGAGATGAAGGGGGCGTGGACGGAGGGGCGGAGACGGAAACGGTGGGGCGGATACGGAAACGGAGGGCGTTGGGGGAGGGAGGAGGGGGGAGGGGCAGGGCAGCCCTGGCTGACCAATCCTGACGAGTCCGTCAATAGCAATCAGAGGGGCGACACTGGGGAAGCCCGGCGGTCAGCCTCACGCGTCCCACTTAGTCACCCCGGCCGGCCACTGCCACGCTCCGGCTGTGGTAGGAGCGGGCGCACCCGGCTCAGCATGCAGCAGATCTCTGCCACCCTGCCGGGGAACGCAGCAACCAGAGGCCGGCAGCATCCAGCTCCGGCGGACTGAGGTGTTTACACTGTACCGGCTCGTCACTGCACGCTGATCTATTATGGGCCAATGGACGCATTGTTGTTTGGGGATCTTGTGTATGTGTTTGAGTATGTCTTCTCTCTCTGTCCATGTCTGTCATTGTCTGTTGATTTCTGTATCTCTCTCCGTCTGTTGATTTCTGTATCTCTCTCCGTCTGTTGATTTCTGTATCTCTCTCCGTCTGTTGATTTCTGTATCTCTCTCCATCTGTTGATTTCTGTATCTCTCTCCATCTGTTGATTTCTGTATCTCTCTCCGCCTATTGATTTCTGTATCTCTCTCCGCCTGTCACTGTATGCATCCCTCTCCGTACGTCACTGTCTGTATCACTTTCTGTCTGTTGATGATTGTATCTCTCTCAAGCTGTCGCTGTCTATCACTCCATATGTTGCTGTCTGCATCTCTCTCCATCGGTCGCTGTCTGTACCACTGTCTGACATTGTCTGTATCTCTCTGACTGTCATTGTCTGCATCTCTCTGTCTGTCACTGCCTGTATAGATCTCGGTGTCTATCAGTGGCTATCTCTTCATCTATTGCTGTCTCTATCTCTTTGTATATCGCTGTCTGTATCTCTCAATCTGTCATTGTATGTATCTCTCTTCGTCTATCACTGCCTGTATCTCTCAATCTGTCTCTGTCACTGTATCTCCTCTCTTCATCTATCACTGCAGGTATCTCTCTTTGTCTGTCACTGCCTGTGTCTCTTCATCTGTCACTGCCTGTATCTCTTCATCTGTCACTGTCTGCATCTCTCTATATCTGTCACGGTCTGTATCTCTAGACCACATACTCATATGCAAACATTCACATACTCACACACTTTCACAACCGGACATACCTCCTCCCAAGACCATACACACTTTCACACTCTCTTTCACTCTCTTTCATAGTATTTCACACTCAACTGGACGCCGTGTCCGAATTGGTAGAATACTGATTTCCAGTGCGAAAGGTCTGGCGTTACCTGACCGAGTCAAACCAATGACTTACCAAATTGATAGGGCGAGGACTGGTTAGCTCAGTATCAGGATAATGTGGCTGAGTGGGATATCAGGTCATGTTGCCAGCGGCCTCATCTCCCAATGGGGCAGCATTATAAAATCTCCGTGAGTGCACAGTGTCACATTTCAGTAACCATCCTGATATGACCATATACGTTGCTAGGACATAAAACTCCAGCAAACAAACACCACAAATCCTGCTTTGCAGAGCAGGGTGTGCTAGGGAGTGAGCCAAATGGCCATCCCGCCAGCCGGAAGGCGACACCAGTGCCCACTAGCGGAGAGCGGCCGACCCACTCTACAAATGGCGCTCACGCGTCATTGATAAATATCAAGCAACGTGAGCAATTGCTTTAATCCTCCTTTACACCCACCCACCCACCCTCCAATCACCCCTCCCCACCCCCCCTCCCACCTCCCATCACCCGTCCACACACACGCACACACACACACCGCTCCACTGGAATACGCGACTAACCCCTCGCTAAGACGGTCTACACTGATGGCTCCCTTAACACAACATCAGGTAGAGTCGGAGCCGGAATCTTCATCCCCTTCTCCAACACAAAGAACACCACATACTTCCACTCTCGATACCGAGCTCGCCGCCATTCACTTGGCCCTCGAAGACCTCCAACACTCAAGTGCCATCATCACTACCGACTCTCTGAATGCCATCAAAGAGATCGCCCACCCAAATGCCCGACACTCCCTTGTCGACATGATCCAGATTATAATCTCGACCAGACATCAGGCACACCTCAACACAGTTCTGGTATGGGTCCACTCCCATATAGGACTCTATGGTTATGACCAGGCCGACTGTGCCACTCTAGCTGGTGCCAACCGAGCAGACATGGAGACAGCCATCCCTCCCTCCATCACCAAACTGACTGCCACCGCCGCTTCTCGAGCCACCACCAAACTCTGGGAACGCGCCACACAGAAGGAACAAGTACGGAACACTTATTCAATAAGCTGGCTCTGGTACACCTTGGTCAGAACTAACATCCCCATCCAGTCGGCCTTCCTGCTTCTACCCAAGTTGCCATCAGGACTGGCTACCACCATTGGATTGATGTCCCCAACCTCCAATGCTGTCTGTCCCTGCAGGCCCCACCTCGTCCCCATACCTGACTTGACACCACTACCAACGAACAACTAATTTTCACTAACAACTAACAGGTAACCCCACCAACTGCCTAACTAATTCTATTCGGACTTACTGTGCATACTGGTGAATCACTTATAAATAGGTACCTGTTGCTGCTTGGCGCTTGGCGTTATGAGGTCAGGACAGGGACTAGGCCACAGTGTCAGGATAATGTGACTGTGTGGGACATCAGGTCATGGTGCCGGCGGTCCGATTTCCCAGTGGGGCAGCATTATAAAGTCACCATGAGTGCACATCACAAGTCAGCACTGTCCTGGTATGGCCTAGGGTCTTACTGGGGCATAAAACTACACCAACCACCGAGCCTGCCCCAGCCCTCTCAGAGGGCTGTGGTTGGGCTCTTAGGCTGCCGGCTGCCTTTTTCCTTATTCCCCCCCCCCCCCATTTCTCTGACCACTACCCATCGGAAGCCAACTCCCAACCACATGGGACCGCTTGCAGCGGTGCCCATACAGTGCTGCATATATGAAGCCTTCAGCGCACCAAGCGACTGAAAACTCCCCAAAAACAAACAGCCATCGATAAACACATCAATATTTAAAGCGGGAGTCATTTCAATGGCGCGACCAATTGCACACCATTAGGGCCTGGACGAGAGAGTGGATGTGTGGGTGTGCGTCTGGGTGGTGGGGGTGAGTGCGTGTGTGTGTTGGGGGGGGGGGGGGGGGGGGGGGGTGGGGGGGGCTCACAATAGAAAAGGGGGCCCACCCTCTGCTGGTGACAGGGGCCGGGGCAGGCCAGACCACAGCCCCGGCACGCCCCAGTGTGGCTAAAATGATTTTATCAATAATGTGCCCGCCCAATTATCCAATCTATCGCCAAATCGATTATTCCTAACGCTAGGAGCAGTGCTGTCACCATCGTGACGGGGGCATCCGGCCTGGCGCCCCTAGCGCCCCCCCCCCCCACCCACCCCCCTGGCGGCAAACTCAGGTAACCGCTTGAAGTCTGCCAAGGCCCACTTTAATATTGCACAGAACCATCCGTCCAGTATTGATTTTGTCATGGAATGTATTGTATTAGTATTGTCCACGTGGCACTGCCTATATGTACATTGGAGACTTGTGGGAGACTTGTCCACATGGCATAGCCTATATTTACATGGGAGACTTTTCTACGTGCCACAGCCTATATGTACATGGGAGACTTGTCCACGTGGAACTGCCTATATGTTCATGGGAGACTTGTCCACATGGAACTGCCTATGTGTATGTGGGAGACTTGTCCACGTGTAACTGCCTATATGTACGTGGGAGACTTGTCCACGTGGCACTGCCTGTATTTACGTGGGAGACTTGTGTCTGTCTATGTGTGTCTGTCTGTGTCTGGCTGTGTGTGTGACTGTGTGTGTGTGTATGTGTATGTGTATGTGTGTGTGTGTCCGTGGCGTTATTATATCAGACCCTGAAAATGTCGCTATCAGGTCGTCAGATATCGCTTGGGGTAATTTGAACAGGCGTGAATGTTGGGGTGGGGCGGGGTTAACGCCCACCACCCCACCACTAGGTGGCACGCACGTGCCGAATCTACCCCCGGGGTGCACAACCCACCCGCTACAAATCAACATCTTCACATCTCCACGCTGACCCCGACACCCGCCCGGGGTCACGCCCTCTCACCCCGCCCTGACCCCGTGACCTGACCTCCCCGCAGAGGTCACTATCACTCTCAGATCACCCATACGACACCGGCGCCGCCAGAGGGTGGGAGAACGCAGACGCCGCAGCGTAATGCACGCGCACCGGCCCGCCAGTGTAGTGGTTGTAGTAGTAGTGGTGGTGGTGGTAGTAGTAGTAATAGTAGTAGTAGTAGTAATAGCAATAGTAATAGTAGTACTAGTAGCAGCAGCAGCAGTAGTAGTAGTAGTAGTAGTACTCGTAGTAGTAGTAGCAGTAGTACTAGTAGTGGCAGTAGTAGTAGTAGTACTCATAGTAGTAGTAGTAGTACTCATAGTAGTAGTAGTAGTAGTAGTAGTACTAGTAGCAGCAGCAGCAGTAGTAGTAGTACTAGTACTAGTAGTAGTAGTAGTAGTGGTAGTGGTAGTAGTAGTAGTGGTAGTGGTGGTGGTAGTGGTAGTAGTAGTAGTAGTAGTAGTAGTAGTAGTAGTAGTAGTAGTAGTAGTAGTAGTAGTAGTAGTAGTAGTAGTAGTAGGAGAGGGAGAAGAGAGGAAGGGACGAAGACGTCGGGAAAGGGTTAAGGAAAGTGGGAGGGGCAGTTGAGGTGGAGGGGGGTGGGGAGTGGTAGGGTAAAGGGAGGGGGGTAGGGGGAGGGGGGGGGGACGAGGATGAGGAGGGTAGTGGAGATGAAGGGGAATAGGAGAGGTAAACGGGTGTAGGAAGATGGAGGAAGACGGGGAGGAAAAGTAGGAGCAGGAGGAACAGGATGTGAGCATGGGAGTAGAAGGAGGGGGAAGGGGATGAACAGGATGGGAGCAAGGGAGCAGAGGAGGAGGAGAGCAAGGGCACAGAGGAGAAGGAGGCGAAGGATGGGGGGAGCAGAGGAGGAGGGAGCAGAGGAGGATGGGAGCAAAGGAGGAGGGGAGCAGAGGAGGAGGGGAGCAGAGGAGGAGGGGAGTAGAGGAGTAGAGGAGGAGGGGAGCAGAGGAGGAGGTGAGCAGAGGAGGAGGTGAGCAGAGGAGGAGGGGAGCAGAGAAGTAGGGGAGCAGAGAAGGAGGGGAGCAGAGGAGGAGGGAAGCAGAGGCAGAGGGGAGCAGAGGAGGAGGTGATCAGAGGAGGAGGTGAGCAGAGGAGGAGGGGAGCAGAGGAGGAGGTGAGCAGAGGAGGAGGTGAGCAGAGGAGGAGGTGAGCAGAGGAGGAGGGGAGCAGAGGAGGAGGGGAGCAGAGGAGGAGGGGAGCAGAGGAGGAGGTGAGCAGAGGAGGAGGGGAGCAGAGGAGGAGGGGAGCAGAGGAGGAGGGGAGCAGAGGAGGAGGGGAGCAGAGGAGGAGGGGAGCAGAGGAGGAGAGGAGCAGAGGAGGAGGGGAGCAGAGGAGGGAGGGGAGCAGAGGAGGAGGGGAGCAGAGGAGGAGGGGAGCAGAGGAGGAGGGGAGCAGAGGAGGAGGGGAGCAGAGGAGGAGGGGAGCAGAGGAGGAGGGGAGCAGAGGAGGAGGGGAGCAGAGGAGGAGGGGAGCAGAGGAGGAGGGGAGCAGAGGAGGAGGGGAGCAAGGGCACAGAGGAGAAGGAGGCGAAGGATGGGGGGAGCAGAGGAGGAGGGAGCAGAGGAGGAGGGGAGCAAAGGAGGAGGGGAGCAAGGGAGCAAGAAGGAGGCTCTCAGGGTGCTTGCAGGCCACGTGTTCGGGGGGTTGTAACCCACGTCCGCAATCATTCCCACATGTTCCTACGCCATCCTCACCCAACTTGTCGACTAATAACCCCCCCCCCCCCCGCCCCCCAACAAAAAAAAACCCTAATGCTTAGCAAACCTGCCCCAAACCTCCTTAATATCGTAATATTACACATGAAATGATATGAATATTCAATTATATATATATACACATAAATACTCGAATGGATGGGGGCTGCCCTCTATGGAAGATCTTCTGATCAAAAAGAATCTCTGGTGGACTGGACACCTCAAGAGGATATCATCAGACAGGCTACCAAGGCAGATCCTCTATTCTCAACTGTCTTCTGGCTACAGAAAGAGAGGGCGCCCCCGTCTCCGGTTCAGGGATACCATCAAGAGAAATCTGAAGCTGAGAGACATTAAGACCGACTCATGGACGCAACTCTCACAGCAGAGAGCTAAATGGAGAGCGGCAGTCAAGTAATGAAAGCAGTCTTTGTCGCATCGCGACTGACAGCATGATGATGATGACACATAATACATACATAATATTTACTTGTGTTGGGAATTTTACGTCCTGAAAATATCAAAAGTCATATCAGGATGGGTACTGACTTGTGACAGTGCACACTCATGGAAACTTGATAATGCTTCCCCACATAGAAACCAGGCTGCCAGCACCATGACCCAATGTCCCACTCAATCACGTTATCCTGACACTGAGCTAACTAGTCCTTGCCCTATCCCTGAAATGCCAAGAGCCAAGCTAGTTAGCGACAAGTATCAATTTTGTAAGTTATTGGGTTGACTCGACCGGGGAATCAAACTCCTGACCTTCCACATGGGCTCTACTGATTCGGCCACCGCATCCGCTCATAATATATGTACATGTGTATATACAGATAAATAATCTGTCTGTCATATATGAATGGATGTATATATATATATAAATAATATATTTGTATTTATGAATATAAAAATGAACGCAACCCTCACCAGTGTTGTGGCTCATGAGTCAATCGAAACCAGAAGTGGTAAGCATAGTGACCTCGGTCAAGACACTATCGTTGCTTAAAATAAACAATTTTAGACCCGAACAGTGAACTAAGTACATCACCAACTCACTAATTTTGGGTTTTATAAGCATTCTAATCTGATCAACGTGATCTATAAACATTCATAAGCAGAAATAAAAGTGCAGGGTTCAAAAACAACTTAGAAACCAACTTTGAGGGAAAAGAACATACCTTGAAACTACTCAGCGTCTTGTCACGAGTTGTTGGAATATGCTAATTGACTTGAGACCGGAAACACTTCATCTCCCTCGGCTGTGAATGCCCTGGAGGCAACAGCCCGAGGTAATATATATGTGATGCATAACAAATTATGCGAGTATAAAGATACATAAGGGAATTATTATCATTATTGTTATACTAAGACCCAACACTGTACCAGTGGCGCCACCTGTGGCCTCCTTCCCTCCACCGGATGTAGACTAGTGTCAGTCGCACCGGAAGATATATATATATATATATATAGTATAGTTATACGAGTCTTAGCTTGTACAGATGATGGATAACTGTTGTTTTCCCAAGGTACTAGCCTCGGATAGTCGTGGGTCAGGGAGAAGGAAGCACATCCGGGTCCAGCAATCTTTTACATACTTAATAGCCGGATGTACTTCCTTCTCCCTGGACTACGAGTAGCCATAGGGTAGTACCGAGGTAAAATATATGTATATATGTATAATATACCAGAACGAAGCCCATCAGTTATATATGTATGAGGGAACCGGCAGAGGGACACCACATGGTGAGAGCACGGCCCGTGCTGTACACATGTGATGTTCAGGTCAAAAACAAACAAACAAACACATCCATCACCGGGATAAAGGGTGTGGCCCAGAATGGGGCCAGGTGAGAAGCTACGCAGCAAGGCAGTGAGTGACGAGAAATCAGGCAACATGGGTGTGTCTGAACAGGCAAGAAGTTGCCTGGCATTGCCTGCCTGACATTGCCTGCCTGGCATTGCCTGCCTGGCATTGCCTACCTGGCATTGGCTATCTGGCATTGCCTGCCTGGCATTGCCTACCTGGCATTACCTGCCTGTCCTTGCCTACCTGTCCTTGCCTGCCTGGCATTGCCTGCCTGGCATTGCCTACCTGGCATTGCCTACCTGGCAGTGCCTGCCAGTGCCTGCCAGGCATTGCCTATCTGGCATTGCCTACCTGGCATTGCCTACCTGGCATTGCCTACCTGGCATTGCCTGCCTGTCATTGCCTACCTGGCATTGCCTGCCTGGCATTGCCTACCTGGCATTGCCTACCTGGCACTGCCTACCTGGCAGTGCCTGCCAGGCATTGCCTATCTGGCATTGCCTGCCTGGCATTGCCTATCTGGCATTGCCTGCCTGGCATTGCCACCCTTAGATGTTGAAAGGAAGTAAAACTCCAACAACCAATCCTGGCATTGCTTGCCTGGCATTGCTTGCCTGGCAATGCCCGGCATTCACACACATAGGCAAAACGCCCATCCCTGTCAGCCACAATTCAAATAGTGAGGAGAGAGTTAAGGTTGGATGGTCTGATAAAGCATATTTTTGTCAAAACCAAAGCACTCATCCTACATTTGATTATATATTCAACTTAGGTACCTGCACATTAGCTAAGGTTTTTGGATTGATTGATTGATTGATTGGTGGTTTCTTTATGCCGTGTCGGCAGCATAGGCCATACTCACGGCAAGAATTGTTTGTTATTTACATAGGCCATATTCACGGCAAGAATTGTTTGTTTTTTATTCAACCATCGCCTTTACATATAATGTAAAAGCATACAATCAATTATGTGTCAATAGACACTTATAAATTTTTAAAAGCTCACAATCATATAATTAAATAAAATAGATGAAAGAATTAATTGATAAAAATTGTTTTAATGAACTATATGAGATGGTACAGACCAGTTGCCCTCAAAAAGGCTAAAGTCTTCTTGTTTTACTAGGTTTTTGGACAGCATGAGTGAATTTATTACCCCATTTAATGAGTGAATTTATTACCCCATTTAATGAGTGAATTTATTACCCCATTTAATGAGTGAATTTATTACCACATCCCTGTGGACACCCACTTTGAGACAGCCATTAAGGAGGGATGCCATTAACCAATTAGGTCAACCTCGTGGCCTCATTAGCCTTGCCCTCGTTCCAACCAGGCTATATTTGAATTAGAGCATTCGACATCACATGGTCCTCATGACATGTCAATAAGTGAGAGGAGTTTTGGAAAGCTTGTCAAAATTATTTTGGGTTTTTGCAGCTCAAATTGCTCCGAAATTAGCAAGTTTTCATCCAAATTAATCCAGTCTAATTATTAGTACTGTAGGTTAGAATGATTCATGTCTATGGAGTCCTATCAAAAATAAGGCAAACATTCAAATGCCATCGGATTATGCAACTTTAAATCAGTGGAAAGGGTTCGTACACTTGAAGGAAGTCAAAATTCAAGTGTTTTTCAAGTACTTTCAAGGTCAACTCTAGCCAAATTTCAGGACCTTACCAAGCTAAAAGTGACAAGCTTTCTTTTTCAATATGGCACCGCTATCACTTGGATCTGCCACCATATCCAATCTGTGTGATCCTGGCCTTAAAAGATGTTTGTTTTATAAGTATAAAGATCTTAGGCATTTATATTTTATTTGAGACAAAATTATCATTTTCGAGGGCTTACCAGACTTTACATCTCTTTATTTTCTAGAGTTTTCAAGTGTTTTCCAGGCACGCACGAACCCTGAATGGACCATCAGTCCAACGGGCCCTTGTTGTGTAGTACTGCACGTGTGTATGTTTGTGAGGGTCATGTGGGTGCGTGGACGGGTGTGTGTGCACGTGTGTGTGTCTGTGTGTGTGTGTGTGCGTGCTCATATTATTAGTTACTCCAGGGCAGAGTGGGTTATAAATAAGAGTAGTTACTGAGCGGCCCCCTACACGAGCAGGAGTGACTCCCCAGTTCACTCACCTCCCCCCCCCCCCCCCCCCCCCCCCCCCCCACACTCGCCTCCCTTCTCCCATCCCAACCACCCACACACACACACACACACACACACACCTAGTAGGAGATAGGGGGCAGGTTCATTCTTTAACCCAGTTCTACACTCGATCACTTTACCCAGGTGTGTTTTTGGGCCAGTGATGAGTTATGGGACGCTGTCCACACCTGTAAACACCGACAAGTACACACTGCAGGACAAGTGCTTCCAAGTGACGTCATTTTTACAACTGTCGTTGGGGGTGATGACAAAAGGAAATATTGCGCCTACAGCAGGATTCGAACGCTCACCTCTTGCATTCTGGGCTAGTGTGCTAACCATGTCACCACATAGATTCCCTGATGTCATCAACCTACCCACGCCTACCTGTCTATGTGGCTCCTCGCCTGAGAGGTCAGTGTAGACTACTACAGTTGTCCCCCGGGAATTGTAAGTCTTTTAAAAGGTTTACATCCATGCTTACAATTACATACATACAGGCAATACAGCCTATATACACATGATAGGTTCAATAACCATACATGGGTAGCTTGTACAGGAACCAGGTCACAGCAACCAATATGGAATATTGCGCCTAGCGCAGGATTCGAACCCACATCACTTGCATTCCTAGCTTCTTTTTCTTTCTTCTTTTTGGTTTGGTGATGAATTCATTATTTATTTGCTAACCATCACCCGTTCCCCACCTTGGTTCCCTGATGTCATCACCCTATCCATGCCTACCTGTCTATGTGGCTCCTTGCCTGAGAGGTCAGTGCAGACTACTTACTACACAGTGTATTTATTATATGAGTGAGTATTCGATGTATCTTAAAGCTGCATAATCCGATGACAACATCAAATTTTCAAAACCAAATTAATTATCTAAATTGGATTCTACATATAGACTACCTTCGATACTGGTGCACTTATTAAACATTTGTTGGCACACAGCTGTGAATAGTGAGGCAATTGTGGCTTGCCAAAATTAATTTAGCATGGTTGCACTTAAAATTTCTCAAAAGTTACCCACTTAAATTAAAAGTTACTTCAAGCTAAAGTAAGGTACATTATAACGATCAACCTGATGTATTTATCTCAGAAATCTCAAAAACCATCGGACTAGCCAACTTTAATGAAAGAACACACATAGAAAGTGTTCGAGCTCAAACTCAGTACCAGGGCAATAATCTAGTTAAAGCTGCATAATCCAATGAGCGCACCAATCTTTTCAAACCAAAACACTTAACCTAGATTTGATCCTACATATCCAACTACACATCACCTAGATTTGATGCTCCATATTCAACTTGCATACTGGTTCACACATTCAGAATATATTGCTCACAATAGGGAATACTAAGTCAATATAATAGAACCTGTCAGTACTGATGTACAGCATTTCGATGTGCATGCCAAAATTAAGTATTCCATCTATGACAGTGTTTTTTTATCATGGCTGGGTTCAAAATAATGGCAATATTCTGATGTTTATTCACACATTCCAACCTGTTTAAGATTGTGTTTTTTTCTGGTAAATGAATTTGTTGCACCTTTAAAGCTTTTCAGACCAGGTTATAAATATGTTATACTCTGGTTATATAGACCCCCTTCAATGTTTATAAACATTGTGTATGCGCGCGCAGCTTGGCTGCAGAACGAATACACACTGCCATTGAGTTTGCGGGTAGACGCAGTGCAAAACGTCAGCTTTATTCAAAATTAATAGAAATGCAGAACCCTAACCGTATAGATTTAATATAATCTATTTGTTGAATATGTTTTCTATATGTGTTCCAAACGGTTTTTATCTAAGTGGTGTATTTCTTTAGATATTTCACCTTTTCTATATGAAAAATGCTCATAGCCATTGAGTTTGCAGTGCGACAGTGTGTCATCCTGCATCCAAGCAGTGCGCGCACTGACCTAAATACCTATGCTGACGTCATATGAAATAGGTCTATTGCATAGCACCTCTATTAATAAGAGCTCTTTACTAAGTCTATATTATTATTATTATTCGTAATAACAGGAGTAATACTCATAACAGTACTACTATGAGTAGTCCTATCAATAATATTAATAGCAATAATAACATATTATGCTATCAGCATACAGCAGAATAATAATTATTGCGCTACATTACAATCCACGATGGTGTAAGTAATAATAACATTACTAGTATTATTAATATTAATATTGCCAGGACGTATTACGACCATTATTGATATAGATATTAATCTGGCATTAATAATGATACACACATTACCAGGATAGCCATCAACTGGTGTTTTCACTGTGTTGCTTCTGCCAGGCTATCACTGCGTTATTACAATAACAAGTACTGACCCACTGATGGGCATTCCCGGAGCGGGCCTCGTGCACAGCAGGGCTTTGGCCCTGGCCCTGGCATCCCTGGTGCTGCCACATTCCCTCTCGCCTGGCTCGCCCTACAACATAACTTCATCAGCCTCAGCATCCCATGCTCGCCCTTACACAGGAGGAGCCCCTCCCCCTCATCACTCGCCCTCCTGCATCCGGCCTTCCTAAAGCTAAGATTCCTTACAGTATGTGGTATGCGAATGCGAATGCGGCAAAAAATCGGAAAGCATCTAAGTCAATGGGGGTGATTCCTTACGTCCGAATGCGAATGCGAATGCGACAACTCGATCGGTCCCTGTAGCGATCGGTGTGGCATGCGGCATGCGAATAGAAACGTCAGTCGCACTTGCCCATTAGTTTTAGACGAGGAGAGGCGACTGAACATTACGGAACGGTCACACACAAGGGTGCTGAGTGGAAACATATGGTAGTGGTGGGGGTGGGGAGACGCTTGCCGCTTACCGCGTCGAAGGAATCCTCCCATTCGCATACCGCATGCCGCATACCGCATGCAAGGAATCTTAGCTTTACACAGGAGGCTTCCACCCCCTCCTGCATTCCCCCACCCCGTCATTACACTCCCACACTGGCACACAACAAAAGTAAAGCTTGTTTTATATAATGACGCCTCTAGAGCACATTCATTTTTATCATTGGCTATTGGACGTCAAACATATTATGGTTATTCTGACATTTCTTTGGAGGAAACCCACTGCCACCACATAGTCTACTCTTTCCGATAAGCAGCAAGGGGTCTTTTATATGCACCTTCCCACAGACAGTACAGCACACACCACAGCCTTTGATGAACCAGTTGTGGACCACTGGTTGGAACAGAAAATAGACCAAACTGCAAATGGGTCCACTGAGCAGGATCGAATGGAGGACTGACACCTTCACAGGTGGACACTCTACCGCCTGAGCTACGTCCCGCTTTCCTCCTACTGGTACCAAGCAAGTGACACTAACAAATCAACACCACTCAGTTATCTAGTTAACAGTTAGGGAAACTCATGTTCACGCAAACCCTTTATATGTGATGTAAAGTATATTATGTGAGCACAAATGTACAGAAAGGAACCATAATGTACTAGTGGCGCCACCATCCGTCCACCTCTCCCCCCCCCCCCATTGCGCTAGACCTGTGTTAGTTGCAGCGGAGGATGTTTTGTAATAATAATAATATTAATAATAATAATACAAACGCTTACATGTTACAATAAATTTTCCTTCTTATTTTAATATATATAATATATATCACATAAATATATAATAGATGTGCATATCAGTTGCTAAAGCTGCATATAATCTGATGAACTCATAACATTTCAAAGCCGACACAATTACTAGGTTCAATCCTACATATCCAATTTAGACACTGGTGCACTCGTTAAGCATTTATACTCAGTTGTATTGCAGTTTGGTGCCCCTGTGCTATGCCGCTACACTCAAAATTGGGTAGCCTATTTCCGGCATTTCCGTGTGCACACCAAAATTAATGTAGCATTTTTCACGTCAAATTATATCCAAAGCTATCCCCTTGAAATAGCAGTCACTTCAAACTAAAGTAAAGTAGATTAGAATGATCAACATGATATACTGATATACCCATCTATATAAACACAAAAAAAGAACAAAGAACAAAGAAAAAAGCACCACGAAATGCACTGTGTAACAAAACACTAATATTAGCTGGGGAGATAGGAGGCAGTAAAGTACACGGCTCTCCACCTGCGGGTCAGTGTGGATCCATTTGCACGCCTATTTATTGCAATTGTGTATCTATAATTCACGTGCAGCTGACGGGTGGCCCCGGGGGGTGAGGGGGGGGGGATACTCTATTACTTACTAGTACTACTGGCATGAGGGAGGAATGGGAGTGTGTAGAGATGGGGACGGATGAATCTACTCTACTACTGGTATGGGAGATGGGAAAGGGGAGGAAGGGGGAAGGGGAGGGATAGGGAGAGCTACTGGTATGAGGGACGGGGGAGGGAGGGGGGAGGAGGAAAGGGGGAGGGACGGATGGAGGGAGGGAGGGAGGGAGGGAGGGAGGGAGGGAGAGAGGGAGGGATGGAGGGAGGGAGAGAGGGAGGGAGAGAGGGAGGGAGGGAGGGAGGGAGGGAGGGAGGGAGGGAGGGAGGGAGGGAGGAGAGTGGGGAGGGAGTGCTAGTACGTACTCTACTAGTACTAGTGGTATTACTATTATGGAGGGAGGGAGGGAGGGAGGGAGGGAGGGAGGGGGGGGGGAGGGAGGAGGGGGTGCTAGTACTACTCTACTAGTACTACTCTACTAGTACTAGTGTTATTACTATTATGGAGGGAGAGGAGCGGAGGGTCAGGGGGGCAACTACGTACTAGTACTAATGGCATGAGGGAGGGAGGGGAGTGTGGAGGGAGGAAGGGATGGTAGGGAGGGAGAGGGGGAGGGAGTGGAGTGATGAGGGAGGAAGGACGGGGCGGCTACTCTAGTAGAAGTAGAGGGAGAGGGAGAGGGCGGGGAAGAGAGGGGAGGCCACTCTAGTAGTACTATTGGTATGATGGATGGGAGGGAGGAAAGGGGGGAGGAGGGAGATGGAGAGGGGCGTCAGAGGAGGGTAGAGAAGGAGAGAGGGAGGGAGGGGGGGGAGGGAGAGGGAGGGGGAGAGGGAGGGGAGGGAAAGGGAGAGGGAGGGATGGAGGGAGAGGGAGGAGAAAGAGAGGGAGAGTGGGAGGGGAGGGAGAGTGGCAGGAGAGAGGGAGAGTGGGAGGAGAGAGTGAAAGAGGGAGGGGAGGGCGGAGGGAGGGAGGGAGGGAGGGAGGGAGGGAGGGAGGGAGGGAGGGAGGGAGGGAGGGAGGGAGGGAGGGAGGGAGGGAGGGAGGGGAGTGTGGAGGGAGGAGGGGTGCTCCTCTACAACTACCGGTATGAGGTGCAACTTGCGCAGGCAGACATTCCATTCAATCATTGCGCATGTGTGGAGAAATCTGCCACGCACAGACCGTGATGGCCAGCATACATGCAGAAAGCTGATTGGATGAACACAAAGCAGTTTTTAGCTGGGTAACATAGGGCATGGATATTCGACTTGGAACAAGCTGTGGGCGTTTATCAGACTCCGCCCACTGGCACCGAGTAGCACACATATAGGCATGGGGACCAGGCGGCAGTGGAGCGTCCGTCTCCCGTTTTGGTAGATCGTGGGATTCGCACGCACGGGTTAGAACCCTGGTCGAGTCAAACCAATGACTTAAACATTGATATGTGTCACTTCCTAGTCAGGCGCTTGGCATTATTAGGTATAGGGCAACAACTGGTTGGCTCAGTGTCAGGATAATGTGACTGAGTGGGATATCAGGTCATGGTGCTGGTGGCCTGGTCTCCTAGTGAGGCAGCACTATTAAGTTGCCATGAGTGTGCACTGTCACAAGTCGGTACCCATCCTGATAAGACCTCAGATGTTGCCAACAACCAACCAATGTAACTTTATAAGCATGGGAAGCTGACCAGTTGAATTGAATATCGGAGGAAGGTTTCATAAATAATACAGTGATGAAAATTTATTCAATAACGCCCTCAACATAATGCAGCCATAGCATATGAAGCTATTACTTGGATATTTTAAAATCATGTTTTATCTGAGTTTGGGGACCAGACCTGAATTTATTTGTTTAAAATATGGATGTGTTGACCCATGTGTAATGATAACACTGATGTATCACACCACCAAACGCACACGCTGTGCAACACGGTGACACAGCATTGCAAGCAATGCACGATAACACTGCTGATGTATACAATGAAGTAACATGCAGTGTGAACATGTCGTTCCTGAGTAAATAGACTACATCACGGTTCCCACTGCACATGCGCTGAAAACGGCCATGGGAGCAAAGCAAAGGCGTACGGCCATTGAGTTTGCCGATACGCTTATTGAAAAACGTCTTATTCAAAATTAATAGAAATCCAAAACCCTAACCGTATCAATTTAATATAATATTTTTGTTAAACATGTTTTCTATATGTGTTCCAAGCGGTTTGTGCCTAGGTGGTGTGGTTTTATCAATATTTTACTTTTTCTGTATGGAGATTACTCACTGCCATTGACAATGCATTGAGTACTCTGGCTATGGCTCTAACACTAGTCTGAGTGCATAGATCTTTCTAAATCTAAATGCACATGGCATAAGATGTGCTGATTATATTGATGTAAATCCAATGCTGGATAAAAGATTAATATCTTAATTTATTATATATATTTTTTTAGTTAGTATTCTATGTTTCAAACAAGAGCTGAGATGAGCTGAAACTAGCACATTTCATAGCTGCACCCAGTGTATTAGCATGTGCCATGTGCTTTTGGGGGGGGGGGGGGGGTTGCTCTGACCCATCCCACAATGCACCGCGCCGCTGGAACCGTGATGTAGTCTATTGACTTCATCCAGTTGGTTGAACGAATCTCGCGGAGATTCAATTCTGGTAGCTACTAGTGCTAGTGGAACATAACATTTGTGAGATTAGTTCGGTCAATGCGAACCCGCGTGCCCAGTCGAACACCACCATAAATGGGCATGGATTGAGAAAGCAATTGTTGAAAACAAGGCGGGTGTAGAATGGGGAAAGGCCGAGTGGGCGAGCGGGGAACTGTCACCGGACATGTGTGAGCAGGGTCCGTAAACATGTGAAGATATGGAATTCAAAGCTATTTCAACGCTTTTCAAAGCTGTTTGTTCCATACTATTTTCATGTAGTCCGAAATCGCCATTCCGAATGGTGATTTTAGACTAATTGAGATCAGTGGGGACAGTTTAATGGAATTCCCCAAAATAGGTTACATTCAAGGCTTTTCAAAGCCTGGAAATGGGGCAAATGAAGTTAAAGACTTTTTAATCAAGACTTTCCAGGACCCTTACGGCTGTGTGAGTGATACTTGACTGGAAAGTGGGTCTATGAATACATGGTGAGTCTCTGAAGGGGGAAGAGGGAGGGGGAGAAGGGTCAACGTGGCACATGTCACGTGACACTGGAACGGCCGTGTTTGCAGAGCCACAAGGCTATATGCCCGAACCCACACCCACACGCGCACACACGGCATGGCATCATACCACCAGCGCTAGGCTACTATATATATTTTTATTTAAAATATTTTTATTGACAAGGTATTTACTCTGCCATTAACGTATAAGCTCCCGTGAGGGTGCTTGTTTTCGCTGGACAGCTGTGGTGCTGTCTTGGTCTGGTCCCTCGCCCAGGAGTGTTTACCTGTTTCTGCTCAGGCCAGCCTTTTGCGATTTTGGGTGTTAGTAGCCGATGTTAGGTTTTTTGTATTTTTCCAGAGTTTTGTCTTGTCTGAGTAGGATACCTTAGCCTACTATGTAGATCTACTTGGGTGTCATGCAGGCTTACGGGAGCGGATCCCGTCCCATTTAGATTTGTTACAGCATCATTTCACCCAAGCCCTGTCCTTAGATAGTGCACCAGTGTGCCAGAACACACTCGGACCCTTTAGGACTGTGACCAGATGGGATGGTTGTGTTGTTTGCTTAGCCATTTTGTATTTTGGTTTGTTTGTTTGTTGTTGTTTTATGTCCTAGCAACATCAGGATGGGCACCCACTTGTGACAGTGCGCACTCATGGCAACTTTATAGTGCTGTCCCACTGGGAAACCAGGCCACCGGCACCATGACCTGGAATCCCACCCAGTCACATTATCCTGACACTGAGCACACCAGTCCTTGCCCTGTCCTAATAATGCCGAGCACCTGGCTAGGAAGGGACAAGTATACATTTTTAATTCATTGGTTTGACTCGACCAAGGTTCGAACCCATGACTCCACAATCTACCAGCACGGGAGTTTTGTATTTCAGAGTGGATCAGTTGCATGACTGTGGCCTGTCCATTTCTGTGTTGGATTGTGCCATTACACACACTGCGCCATGTGGTGATAGCTTTCCTGATTTCTTTTGTACTTAGGAGGGCTAATTGTCTATATATATACCTCATAGCTGAGAATGGCCTGACAACAAAGAAATTAGGAAAATACACACACACACACACTGCATCACACCGCCATGCCAAGCTATGCTATACTTGCCCGGGAAACAAGAGATAAAACACAAATGTCACTGCCCTGCCTCCCCCTCCTGCTCCCTTCCACCCATACCCACTACACCCAGAGAGAAAAATAAAGTACACACACGAGGTCAGTAGGGACATAGGCGCGCCCAAGGGGTCAATAGTCGCCCTGCCCCGTGCTCCACCCCCCCACCCCAACTACCCCACCCCACCCCAACCTCCGCCCACATGGACTTATCAGTGGGTCCTGGAGGAGGAAGTTATAGAAGCCTCAGAGGGTCGCTCTCTCGTATTGATCCACGGGCGGCGTGGTTGTGGTTGCGGTGCGGTGCGTGTGCGTGTGCGTGTGCGTGTGCGTGTGTGTGTGCGTGTGTGTGTGTGTGTGTGTGTGTGTGGGCTCACTCCCTGTCACCCATGGTTTAGAGTGCCCAGGTCCACTGCCTACCCCAAACCCCCCCACGCCCCACATATCCCCCGTCGCCACTATCAGTGCCGTTGTCCTTGTGATCATAGCCTCTCTCCCTCCATCTCTCCACCCCCCCCCCCCACCCCCATCCTTCCTCACTCCAACGATGTTTGTTTTTTGGGGTGTTACGTCTTAACAACATCTATGGCTATATCAGGACGGGTACCGACTTGTTGGTTGGCTGGTTGGCGTTGGTTGTTTGTTTGTTTGGTTGTGACAGTGCGACTTGTGACAGTGCGCACACATGGTGACTTCAATTTTATCATGCTGCCCCACTGAGAAACCAGGCCGCTGGCACCTTGACCCGATATCCACTCAGTCACATTATACTGACACTGAACTAAGCAGACCTTGTCCTATCCTAGTAGTAATGCCAAATATCATGCGAGGTAGCGACAATTATCAATTGGGTAAGTCATTGTTGTTTAAAAAAAATTGAGGCTGTATTTATACTGTCCATAGCATATTATAAGCCTGGGTATTCAGGCTTGTTTTCAATGCTGGCCAGCTGTAGTGTTGGTGTTATCTTATCACACAGTAGCTGCTGATAAGGTATTTTATTGCCAACATTTCAGTAGCAGAAAGATAGTTCGTTAGTCTGGTTAGTAGTCTATGTTAATTTTTTTTCATTTTCTTGGCATATATGTTTGATTTTTTCTAGTCTTACTACTAGCCTACTCCTATTTACATATCATAGGCTTGTACGTAGCTGTGTGGTGTGCTATCTGGCTACTTTTGGCATGGTTACCTTCCATTGGGCGTCCCGCTGGTGGGCCGTGACATATCATGGTTTGACTCGATTGCGCACTGTTACAAGTCGGTACCCGTCCTGATATGACCTTAGATGTTGCCAGGACGTAAAACTCCAACAACCACACCCACACCCACACCCACACCCACCCACACCCACACCCACACACACAAGTAACGGACACTTTCTCAATGCGCAGGCTGCCTTTGCTCCATTTGTTCCTCCTACGACAGGTGCTGGGCCCGGTGCGTGCCTGCAGTGTGGTATGTAGGGGTGGTAGATGTTAGCGTGCTGCCCGGACCCTGGAGGGATGATCAACAGTCAATACGACCCTCACCCCAACCCCACTCTTACACACACACACACACACACACACACACACACACACACACACACACACACACACACACACACACACTACCAGCAGCACCAGCACCAGCACCAGCTGCGGCTGCCCGCCCCCTGCGCCCGGCAGCCCCGGGACGGGGGCGTCAGCTGGAGCACCAGGTCTGTAAGTGTAACTGTAAGCGGCCCGTGGTGGTCGTGGGTGATGGTGGTGATGGTGTTGTTGTTGTTGGGTGGTGTGCAGTATGTGATACCACTGGTGGTGATGGTGGTTGTTGACGTTGGTGGTGGCGATGGTGGTGGTCGCCCTGTTGTTGTTATTGGCGGTAGTGGCGTTGTTGTTGGTAGTGGTGGTAATGGTGGTGGTGGTGGTGATGATGAGATGGTGATAGTACTAGTAGTAGTGGTAGTAGTAGTGGTGGTGGTAGTAGGAGTGATAGGGGTGATCAGAGTTGTGGCAGTGGTGTTATTGGTGGCGATAGTAGTGGTGGTGGTGGTGATAGTGGTGGTGGTGGTGGTGATGGTTGTAGTGCCGGTGATAACAGCAGTAGTGATCGTAGTAGTGGTTATGGTGGGTAGGGTAGTGGTACTGATAGTGGTAATGGTGGTTGTAATGGTGGTGGTGCTGGTAGTAATAGTGGTGATGGTAGTAGTGGCATTGTTGTTGTTGTCGGTGGTGCTGTTATTGTTATTAGTAGTCGTGTTGGTGTTGTTATTGGTAGTGGCAGTAGTGGCAGTAGTGGTAGTAGTGGCAGTAGTGGTAGTAGTGGTAGTAGTGGCAGTAGTGGTAGTAGTGGTAGTAGTGGCAGTAGTGGTAGTAGTGGTAGTAGTGGTAGTAGTGGCAGTAGTGGTAGTAGTGGTAGTAGTGGTAGTAGTGTCAGTAGTGGTAGTAATGGTAGTAGTGGCAGTAGTGGTAGTAGTGGTAGTAGTGGTAGTAGTGGCAGTAGTGGTAGTAGTGGTAGTAGTGGCAGTAGTGGTAGTAGTGGCAGTAGTGGCAGTAGTGGTAGTAGTGGTAGTACTGGTAGTAATGGTGGTGGTGGATCCTTCTCGTGACTATGTGTTTTGGAAAGCCGCTACAACAGTTATACAGAGAGCGCAGCTGGAACACAGCGGTGTAGTGTGCACACTTACCTATCGTCACGGGGGTGTGTAAGTGTGGTGTGTGGGGTATGTGTGTGACAAGAACTGGTGTGTTGGGAGGTCGTTTGTTGGAATCTTACGTCCTGGCAACATATCAGGACGGATACCGACTTGTGACACTGCACACTCATGGCGCCTTTGTAGTTATGCACCACTGGGAGACCAGGCTGCCAGCACCATGACCTGATATCCCCATCATCATCATCATCATCATCATCATCATCATCATCATCATCATCATGATGCTGTCGGTCGCGATGCGTCAAAGACTGCTTTCATTACTTGACTGCCGCTCTCCATTTAGCTCTCTGCTGTGAGAGTGATGTCCATGAGTCGGTCTTAATGCCTCTCAGCCTGATATCCCACTGTCACATTATTCTGACAGTGACTCTGAGCCAACCAGTCCTTGCCCTATCCTAATAATCCCGAGCGCCTGGCTAGGAAGTGACAAGTATCAAATTTTAAGTAATTGGTTTGACTCGACCAGCGATCGAACCCGTGGGTTCGAATCCCACGAGATTACTGGTGTGTGTAATAGTCAACAGTCATGGGGTGTGTGCTTTAAGGTTGTGTGTGTGTGTGTGTGTGTGTGTGTGTGTGAGAGAGAGTGTGAGTGAGTGAGTAAGTAAGTGAGTAAGAGTGAGAGAGTGAGAGTGATGTGTGTGTGTGGGGGGGGGGGGGGCGTCACGGGTGGTGCACGTTAACGTGGTTACTGTGTGTGGTGGGGGTGTGCGGGTGGGGGGAGGTACTAGCTAGCGGTGCCTGTGATAGTGAACACTGTCACGCTCGTCTAGATTCATGATCGAGTGGTAGCGGAGGAAGCGAAGAGGTATGGGGTGGGGGGGGGGGGGGGGGTGGAGGCGGTGTGAAGGGGGTTATGGGGAGGGGGCGGGGTTACAAATCAAGCCTTACAGCGTAGCCAGCTCACTCAGTAAGATGTCCTAACCGCACCCTAGGGGACCCCCCCGCCCCCCCTCCTTCAACCCCTCCCCTCCCCACACACACCACGTGACCGCCACCTCACCCGGCACAGAGGTTAACCGAGGACACCCCCCCCCCCATTCCCCGCCCCTCCCACATGTCCCAACCGGCTCCACACACCACTCTGCGCCCATAGTGTCGGTTTACATACAACCCCCCACCCACCCCCACTGTCAACAGGACAACCTCATCCACACACCCACACCAAACCGCCATACATTATTAATAGATGCGGCTTTCAGGCAGCGGTCAGAAATCGCCTAAGCTAACAATGTAAATATGGCGGACGGCAGGGAAGTTTCCACCCCCCCTCCCTCCTCCCAGGCCACCAGCTAGCTAACTTCCCACTGGGGTGGGTGGTTTGGGGAGGGGAGAGTGGAGAGGGTGTGTGTGTGTGTCCTAGTCGGGTCACCCGGGGACACCCCTATCTATCACTGCGCACAAAAAAAGGTGTGTGGGGGGGGGGGGGGCGGGACTTACAGTGGTGGCTTGTTAACATAACGACCCCATCCAGGGTGTTGGGGACGGCCGATACCGGGCGGCTGAGCCGACGGAGGAAGCTGGAGGAGACTGGAGGAGACCCAATGGCATAACGGACCATTGGCGCCCCGTCGTGGAAACACCCCTCCCTCGTAAACCGCCCCCCCCCCTCATGTCGCCCCCAACCCTCCCTCCTAACGCCCCCCCCCCCGGGCCCACACCCCACTCCCTCCTCAACCCTCGCCGTCCGCGCGATTTCCACATGTTCAAACGAGACCGTTATGTAACACTGCACCCCACTTATTTTATATACCCACCCCCCTAAAACCCATCAAAATTAGTTGGGGTGTGATTTTTTTTTTGATTTTTTTTTTTTTTTTAAATTCCTGTTGAATAATATCTTATTTCAGCACCGAGGCGCTGGTCTTTCGGCCTTAACAATGACGGTGTATATTAGATAAAAGATTCACCCGGTACTACAGTAGCATGAGTGTGAACAGAGTCAGAGATGACTCTTTTATCTAGGCGCATATGAACTATATATGGATGAGGCGGTGAGATGGTATGAACAATATAAACAACAGCAGGCAGCAATCAGGCATTACAAATATGAGGGTCTTAAGTTAAAGCCGCATAGTCCGATTGTTTGGAGTTTCTGTGATTTTCGGAGATGAATATATTATTACTAATTAGGTTGATTGTATTAATCTAGCTTCAGTTTGAAGTGACTTTGATTTAGAATGACTAACTATAGGTGATATTTGAAGTGTAAACATACTAATTAATAATTAATTAATTAATTCTCTGTGGCGGGCTCCTAATCTGAAGGTCGGTGGTTCGATTCCCCATGCCCCCACATCTGCCGATTTGGTTTTCCACCATTGTGTATAACTTACATGTCATCAAAGGCCCGTTGCTCTCAGAGTCATACCATGTCTATGTGGTGTGGGAGGTTAAAAATCCCTTGGATCGGTAAAAGTGTAGGCTCAGACTTTTTATCGACAAACTGTCTAATGGTGAAAACAAGTCTATTCAGACTTATCATTGATAGGCACTATAAATCGTCAAGAAAAAAAATGTTAGCATGCTTGTCAAAACTCTGACCACATAGGCTTTAGGAGTAACAGGTTCTATTAAATTGACTTAGTAAGTCATTTTATGTGGCAACAAATACTTAAAGTTGCATAGTCCGATGGTGTTGAGTTTCAGTAATTTTTCTGAGATAAATAGATTAACCTGACCGTTATAGTCGACCTTACTTTAGCTTCAAGTCCTGTTTATTTTAAACAGTTATGTTTTGAGATATTTGAAGTGCAAACATGTCAAATTAGTTTTGGCAAGCTTGCCAAAACTCTGACACCATAGGCTTTAGCAGCAACAAGTTCTGTTAAATTGCCTCAGTGTTCCCTGCTATGTGGCAACACATGCTTATACATGCATCAGTATCTAAGTTAGATGACACAATCATCCTTATCCCACCACCATGTTGTTATTAACAACATTGTGGTCGGACAGGGATGACATAATTAACAGTACTTGTTTTTGTTTTTGGGGAGTTTTCAGTCGCATTGGTGCCCTGAAGGCTGCAAATCTGCAGCACTGTATGGGCACTGCTGAAAGTGGTCCCATGTGGTTGGGAGTTGGCTTCTGATGGGTAGTGGTCAGAGAAAAGGGGGGGTGGGGAGGAAGGAAAAAGGCAGCCTAATACCCCTGTCACACTACGACGTAACGAGCCAACGTGAGCCTAACGTGGTCATTTTTCGTCATTACGTTGGGGTACGTCATGATGACGTCATAATGACGTTAGAATGACGTCGAGCTACGTCACATTACGTCGTGTTACGTCGAGTTACGTCAAGGTTTTGGACATGTTCAAAACTTTCCACGTAGCTCGAACGTAAGGGTTTACGTTCGCCGTACGTTCTGTTCACGTTCAGTGAACGTCAATGACGTTAAACGGACGTTATTCCAACGCTGCTCACTACGTTCAACTACGTTCCACTACGTTCCACTACGTTCCACTACGTTGACCCACATTAAACCGACTGCAAATGCCTACGAGGCTTAATGGGAACGTCAGGAGAACGTCAGGAGAACGTCAGGAGAACGTCAGGAGAACGTGCATTCAACGTACGTTCAACGTATCATGACGTGGCTAACGTCACGTAACGTTCTTCTGGCGATGGAATAACGTTCATAACGTTCCGTGAACGTAGTGACGTTGTCCTCTCTCGTTGAATGACGGTATCACTACGCTTTACCGACGTTACGTTCTCGTCCACTACGTTGCATCCACGTTCAACTTCTGCCCAAATTTGCATACTACGCCGAGAAGTTCAACGTTCTTCACGTTCTCCCTACGCTGACGTCATTACGTTCTAGTGTGACAGGGCCATACGGTCCAACACCAGTCCTCTGGGAGGGCGGGGGGAGGCTGGGTGGTTGGTGTAGTTTTACACCCCAGTAAGACCCTAAGCCATACCAGGATGTGCGCCGACTTGTGACAGGGCGCACTCATGGCGACTTTATAATGCTGCCCCACTGGGAAATCAGACCGCAGGCACCATGACCTGATGTCCCACACAGTCACATTATCCTGACACTGTGCGCCCAGTCCCTGTCCTGACCTCATAACGCCAAGCGCCAAGCAGCAACAGGTACCTGTTTTATAAGTCATTGGTTTGACTCGACCAGGATCCAAACTTCAGTCCCTCCAGATTCACTGGTATGCACAGTAAGTCCGGCCAAGGCCAGAGGAAGAAGTGAAGTGAGGACGGAATTATTTAGGCAGTGGGTGGGGTTACCTGTTACTTGTTATTGAAAATTAGTGGTTAGTTGGTAGTGGTGTCAAGACCGGTATGGGGACGAGATGGGGCCTGCTAGTCCTCGGTGTCAGGGTCTGGGCCACCGACACCGTTGATATCTGCGTTCTGGCGGTAGAAGCGAGCAAGTGCGTTCCAGGATGACTTGGAAATCCTGGAGAGGATGGCCAGAGTGGCCCTATTGTAGCTGAGTTGGCGGTCAGTCCTCCATGAAGTAACTGATGGCAGATCTGTCGATGGCGCCACATGATGCTAGTATGTGGGCCACATTGAATCTGAGTGCCGCACGGACAGCACTGGAGGTTGGGGACATCAATCCAACGGCGGTAGCCAGTCCTGAAGCGGTTGACAGCAACTTGGGTAGAAGCAGGAAGGCCGACTGGATGGGGGATGTTAGTTCTGACCAGGGCGTACCAGAGCCAGCTTATTGAATAAGGGTTCCGTATTTGTTCCTTCTGTGTGGCGCGTTCCCAGAGTTTGGTGGCGGCTCAAGAAGCGGCGGCAGTCAGTTTGGTGATGGAGGGAGGGATGGCTGTCTCCACGTCTGCTCGGTTGGTACCAGCTAGAATGGCACAGTCGGCCTGGTCATTACCATAGAGTCCTATATGGGAGGGGACCCATAGCAGGACTGTGTTGAGGTGTGCCTGATGTCTGGTCGAGATCATAATCTGGATCACGTCGGCAAGGGAGTGTCGGGGCATTTGGGCGGGCGATCTCTTTGATGGCATAGAGAGTCGGTAATGATTAACACTAGTTGTATTCACTCCCTGTATATATCCACATTGTGTGTGTATAGGCAGCCCCCCCCCCCCCACACCTGCCCCTGTCCCACTCTTCCATCACCCCCCCCAGCCCTACTCACCCATTACCCCAGAGTATCCAGCAGGGTTCCCACGGCATACCTCCCTCCCAGCCACCCTCCCTCCTCCACCCACTCACCCCGCCCCCCACTCACCCATCCACCCACCCATCCACCCAGGTTCAGGTGCCACGGCGTACTATACAATGCCGGAAATTTATGTTTTGTTTGAAAAGTTAACAAAAATTCAACAAAAGGCACTCCAAATTACATTCACAGAATAGATGAGCGAGTCGTTTGGTTTTTACGTCCTAGCAACACTTTAGGTCAGAATATCAGGACAGACACTGACTTGTGACAGTGCGCACTCATGGCGACTTCATAGTGCTGCCCCATCTGTGATGCCCGGCACCATGACCCGATATCTCACTCAGAACACTTGCCCTATTCTAGTAATGCTGAGTACCAGGCAAGGGAGGCTCAGTAGCAATTTTTAAATCATTGGTTTGACTCAACTGGGGATTGAACCCACGGGGTTAAGCGAAATCCAACTGCTGTTAAAGATGCATAGTCCGATGAAAACATAACATTTTCAAAACCAAAACAATTATCTAGATTTGATTCTACATATCTAACTTAGATGCTGGTGCACTTATTAAACATTTGTCGTCACATATAAGGGGATACTGAGTCAATTAATAGAACCTGTTACTGCAGAAGCCTATGGTGTTTGAGTTTTGGCAAGCTCGCCAAAATTAATTTAGCATGTTTCCATTTCAAATATCTCAAAAGTTAGCGATTTAAAATAAAAAGTTACTTCAAACTAAATTAAGATAGATTATAATGAACAACCTAATATGTTTATCTCAGAAAATGAGAGAAACTCAAAACCATCGGACTATGCAACTTTAATCAAAGCAGTATACAATTATAATCCGATGAAAGCCCCAAATTGTCTAAACTAAAACACTGACCTAGATTTGATCCTACCAAGGTGTTTGCCGGAGGGTAAACTGGATAAAATGATGTACCTTTAAAGCTGCATAGTCCGATGAAATATCAAATTTTCAAAACCAAACCAATTATCTAGATTTGATTTGACATATCTAACTTAGATACTGATGCACTTATTAAGCATTTGTTTCCACATAGAAGGCAATACTGAGTCAATTTAACAGAATCTGTTACTGCAGAAGTCTATGGTGTGAGAGTTTTGGCAAGCTTGCCAAAACTAATTTTCCATGTTTGCACTCAAAATATCTCAAAAGTTTACCATTTAAAATAAAAGTAACTTTGAACTAATTAATGTAAAGTAGATTACTAGTGACTGATCTAATATATTTATCTCAGAAAAAATACAGAAATTCAAAACCATCGGACTATGCAACTTTAAATGTTCTGAGGGTATGACTGTACCCTCAAATTGTTGGGATAATTTTATTTAAAGGTACTTCAAGGATCCAGAGACAATAAAGCCTCCACCCGCCCCCCCCCCCCCCACCCCCTGAGCCCCATTCTGCGTAGCCCCAAATTATTTTCTGGCGGAAACCCTGCCTACATCTATCCAACATAGATTATGGGTTTGTTTTGTGTGTTTGTTTGTTGGGGTTTTACGTCCTGGAAACATACTCCAGATAAGATTCTGGTGCAGGCATTAAATATTTATTGCTGCACAGAAGGCATGTGATATCATTTTAATTTCTTTTTAACCCGTCACACTGCTGAAGATTATTATGTCCAGCATTTTGACCTGCATGTGCTAACTTGGCATGTTTTAATTTAAAATATCTCCTAAGTTTTAATTTTTTATTTTTTTTATTGAGGCTGTATTTATACTGTCCATAGCATATAAGCCCGGGTACCCAGGCTTGTTTTCAATTCTGGCCAGTTGTAGTGTTGGTGTTGTTGTCTTACCACACAGTGGCTGCTGATAAGGTATTTGATTGCCTGCATTTCAGTAGCAGATAGATAATTGGTTGGTATGGTTAGTAGCCTATGTTAGTTTTTTTGGATTTTCTTGGTATATATGTATTTATTTTTCTACTCTTATTACTAGACTATCCTACTCCTATTTACATATCATAGGCTTATCATAGTTAACCCGTTAAAATAAAATTTGACTATGCCGCTTTGAATTAAAGTAACACAGTCTGATGGTTTTGAATTTCTGCAATATTCTTAGATCAATACATTATGTCGGTCATCATAATCTACTTTACTTTATTTTGGAGTAACTTATATATTAAACAGCTAACTTTGGAGATATCTGAACGGAAAACATAAAATTAATTTTTGGCGAGCGAATAAAAATTCTGACACCATAGACACAGGTTGTATTAAAGCTGCATAGTCTGATGAAATACCAACTTTTCAACACCAAACCAATTATCTAGATCTGATTTTACATACCTAACTTAGATACTGCTGCACTTATTAAGCATTTGTTTCTGCGTAGAAGGCAATACTGAGTCAATGTAACAGAACATGTTACTGCAGAAGTCTATGGTGTCAGAGTTTTGGCAAGCTTGCCAAAACTAATTTTCCATGTTTGCACTCAAAATATCTCAAAAGCTTACCATTTAAAATAAAAGTAACTTTGAACTAATGTAAAGTAGATAATAGTGATCGATCTAATATATTTATCTCAGAAAAAATACTGAAATTCAAAACCATCGGACTATGCAACTTTAAATTGACATAGTAGATCCCCTTCTATGCAGCAATAAATGCTTATAAAGTGCATCAGTATCTAAATAGGATAAGTACGATGAAATATCGATAAGTGTTTTGCTTTAGAAAATGTTATGCTTTTATCGAACTGTGCCGCTTTAAAAACTGCAGCGTTCTACTGACTTCTAACCATTTCACTCCCAAACCAGGATTTTTTTCCCACAGGGTAAAATGGTAACAATTCCATACACATACATTTTCTGAGGGTACGAGCCAAACTCTCAAATTGTTGGGATAATTCTTCGTTAAAGGTTCTTCAAGGAACCAGAGACAACAAACAAAGCCAGCATCAATAATCTGTTAGTATACAACAGTAATCATAGCAGTGTACATAATCGACCATGTGATGTGGAAAACAAATAACCCCCCCCCCCCCCCATTCTGCGTACCCTCAAATTATTTTCTGGCGGAAACCCTGCACTCCGATCAGCATGGTCACCCATCGGTCACGTGTCTAGCTATGTGTGTGTATGTGTGTGTCGGTGAATCGTTGGTACACCCGGGAAAAGCCCGTGAGGGGTACAAAGGCCTTCCCGAGTTGGTAGTGTGACTGTCTATGGGAATTAATGACCTATCTGTCAGGCCGGTATGTAGGCCTGGGCGCCACTGACAGTGTCACACTGTCACAAGTATAACCCCCCACCCCACCACCTCCACCACCTCCCTAACCCTCACTCACATCCATTCACACCCACCCACCCACAGAACACACACACACACGACACACGCATTCACACACCACAGAACACATACACATTCACACCGCACAACACACCTACACACTCATACCTTACACCACACACCTCCACACTCACACATTCCACCACACACCTCCACACTCACACATCACAACATACACCTACACACTCACACATCACACCACCACACTCACACATCACACCACACACCTGCACACTCACACATCACACCACACACCTACACATCACAACACACACCTGCACACTCACACATCACAACACACACCTACACACTCACACATCACAACACACACCTCCACACTCACACATCACACCATCACACGCACACATCACAACACACACCTCCACACTCACACATCACACCACCACACGCACACATCACAACACACACCTCCAAACTCACACATCACACCACACACCTACACATCACAACACACACCTCCACACTCACACATCACAACATACACCTACACATTCACACATCACACCACCACATTCACACATCACACCACACACCTCCACACTCACACATCACACCACACAACTACACATCACAACATACACCACCACACTCACACATCACACCACCACACTCACACATCACACCACACACCTCCACACTCACACATCACAACACACACCTACAGTCACACATCACAACACACACCTACACACTCACATCATGCCACACCCCTACACATTCAAACATCACACCACACGTCTACACACTCACACATCACAACACACACCTACACACTCACACATCACAACACACACCTCCACACTCACCATCACACCACATACCTACACACTCACACATCACAACACACACCTCCACACTCACACATCACAACACACACCTACAGTCACACATCACAACACACACCTACACACTCACATCATGCCACACCCCTACACATTCAAACATCACACCACACATATACACACTCACACATCACAACACACACCTACACACTCACACATCACAACACACACCTCCACACTCACCATCACACCACATACCTACACACTCACACATCACAACACACACCTCTACACACTTACATCACAACACACACCTCTACACTCACACATCATGCCACACACCTCCACACTCACACATCATGCCACACACCTCCACACTCATACATCACAACGCACACCTACACACATTTTTTTTTTAACAGTGACTGTTGCTGTACATTATACAGCAGGAGCCACTCCCTTAATTCTACAGGATCGGTGCTGTAACTAATACAGCACTGATCAAACTTATTCTAATAGTTAGATGGCCGGAAGACCAGTGCCCCGGCGCTGACAAATGTCATGTTCAGATGAATAAATACTTTACCAAAAAAAATAAAATAAAATAAAAATAATTTTTGAATTTACCTTTCCTGCCCATAACTGATAATTCTGTTAAGACTTATTTTCAGCGCTGGGCAGCACTAGTCCAACTTGATTCAACTCTTTTGAATATTGTTTTAGTATATAACAAACAATGAACGTTCGGACACTCTGTGGCAGAATGAAAGTGTACATGCTCCCTCGTGTGTTCCAACTACACCAAAACCCAGGTACACCAAATATCACCCCATCCCGCCCCGCTGTTGCGGATTCCGAGGGACACCAGTTTGCGAGGGACACATCGCTTCTGCACATGCGACAAAATCAAACAGCGTCATCACTAACCTTATAAATTTAATATAATGTTTTTGGTAAAGATGTTTTCTATATGTGTACCAAACGATTTGTTTCTAGATGGTGTAATTTGAGAGATATTTGACTTCTTGTGTATTTTCTGTATGACGATTGCTCACGGCCATTGACAATGCCTTGAGTTTGACGCTACGCGCAGTGCAAAACGTTAGTTTTATTCAAAAATAATAGAATTCAAGAACCCTAACCATATAAATTTAATATAGTCTTTATGGTAAAGATGTTTTCTATATGTGTACCAAACGATTTGTTTCTAGATGGTGTAATTTGGGAGATATTTGACTTCTTCTGTATGAAGATTTGCTCACGACAGTTAACAATGCATTTGAATGGAAGTGTCCCTGGCAAACTGGTGTCCCTCGGAATCCGCATCACCGCCCCGCCCCGCCCCGCCCCGCCCCGCCCCGCCCCGCCCCGCCCCGCCCCACCAGAGAAGAGCCGAGTTTCCACGATATAAGCTTAGTTCTGTGTATACATGACACATGCATGTGCGTGTGAGAGGTATCATATAACCACATAGTGCATGTAACTTCATTCATCAACCCCCTTCCACACACACCCACACACACAGTTACCCTTACACCTCCCCGACCCCCACCCACATACACACGCAACCCACACCTCACCCGCACCGGATCCAACCAGACGGCATGGCCGAATCGGTAAGAGCGCTGGCTTGGATTCCACTTCCAGCGCAGGAGATCTCGTGGGATCGAATCCCGGCCGAGTCAAACCAATGGCGTACAAACTTGATTCTTAATTATCACTACCCAGCTTGGCACTAGGCATTACCAATACTAGAATAGGACAAGGACTGGTTAGCTCAGTATCAGGATAATGTAACTGGGTTGAATATTGGGTCATGGTGCCGGTGGCCTGGTCTTCCAGTGGCGCAGCACTGTAAAGTCGCCATGAGTGCAAACTGTCACAAGGCGGTACCCATCTCGATGTGACCTTAGATGTTGCAAGCATGTAAACCCCCCAACAATACACCTAAGTCCACAGACACACACACCAAACACACAAACACACACCCGTGAGGAAATAGACGATTCTACAGTTGAGAAGTTGGCAGCGTTTCAACTACATAATGTGGCTGTCACACTACGACGACTAGGCCGGCGACAGTCCAACGACTTGTCGTTTTGCTCTGTCGTTGGCTGTCGTCGATTGTCGCTAAGTTGTCGCTATGCTGTCGTTCGCGTGTCGCCGCGACACCTCCGCGACACCTCCAGTTTCTCCACTGTCGCCCGGTTGTCGTTGGGTTTTTGGGCATGTTGAAAACCTCGACGACAGCCGGCGACAGACGCTGTCGCGGCGCTGTCGCGGCGCTGTCGCGGCGCTGTCGCGGCGCTGTCGCGGCGCTGTCGCGGCGCTGTCGCGGCGCTGTCGCGGCGCTGTCGCGGCGCTATCATCCGATTGTCATCCAACTTGGCCCGAATTTGCATGTGTCGTCGGGTTTTCACAAAATCCAAGTCGCTGAGCTGTCGTCGTCCCCTTGTCGTCGTAGTGTGACAGCCACATAAGCAAGTGTCTTACCAGCAATTTGCCAATAGGGATTACCAACACGCCATTGACGCACGAGTCTAGGTCAAGTTTGATGGGTCCGTACACATGCGAAGATACAGAATTCAAGGCTTTTAAAGGCTGGTATTTATAGGAATTCAAGACTATTTTCATTTGGATTTAGCCCGAAAGCGCCATTCCAAATGGCGATATCGAACTAATTTAGATCAGTTGGGATAGTTTAATCGGATTCAAGGCTTTTGAAAACTAATTACCTAAAATAGGTTAAATTCAAGGCTCTTCGGGGCCTTGAAATGGGGCAAATGAAGTTCAAGACTTTTCAAGATTTTTCCAGGACCCGTACGGACCCTGAGTTTGTATAAAAACCAATGGAAGCACCTTCCGTAACAACGCAGCTCAGCGGGAGCTGAACTGACGCTGAATTGTTGGTGGGGCAGGCCCTCGGTATTCACAGCGCCCTCTAGTCGGCGAACCGGGTACTAAATTGGGCACCCAAGCTCCTGTAGGTTGGGTAGGTGTATAAAGTTGCAGTCAGATACTTCTGAGTTTTCGCCATTTAAAAAAAAAAGATAAATGTACGAGGTTGACTATTATAATCTATTTTTCTTTACTTTCATTTTGAAGTAACTTGGTATAAGTATAAATATAAATGGCTAACTTTGAAGATATTTGAAGTAAAAAACATGTGAAATTTACTTTGGCATGCATACTAAAATACTAGACACCATAAGCTTCAGCATATTTATTTATAAATTATTATATTATTTTATTAAATTGAATTATATTATTTGAATTAAATTATTTTATTAAATTGAATTAGTATTCCCTTCTGAGCAGTGACACATGTTTAATGCGTGCACCAGTATTAAGTTATTACCAGACGGGATGGCCGAATGAGTTACAGCGTCCGTCTCCCGTGTTGGTAGACCATGGGATCGACTTAAAAATTGATACTTGTCACTTCCTAGCCAGGCGCTCGGCATTATTAGGATATGGCAAGGACTGGTTGGCTCAGTGTCAGGATATTGTGATTGAGTGGGATATCAGGTCATGGTGCTGGCAGCCTGGTCTCCCAGTGGGGCAGCACTATAAAGTTCCCATGAGTGTGCACTGTCACAAGTCTATACCCGTCCTGATGACCTTAGATGTTGCTAGGACGTAAAACAACAAACAAACAAATATTAAGTTAGTTATACAGGATCAAGTCTAGTTCAGGTTCTTGGTTTTGAAATTGAGTTGTTTTCATTGGACTATGCAGCTTTAATACAATGACAGCTCCAGGGGTGGGTGTGGCGGAATTTGGAACACGAAACAATCTTTTGCTCTGAAACCCTTGGAGAGTGTAGGTGGAATATGGGTATTCTGAGTTCCGCTGGTCCGTCAGTAACGGCTGAAGCTGAGATCTGACACGTCAGGTCACAGCTTCAGTGCTTACGTGACGGAAAGTGGTGAATACACACACAATATTACAGGAAGGGGTATTTTATCTCACGTAAAACATTAACTTGGACAATTTCACTTCTATCGACATTAGAAAGAAATGTATGGCAAGAACGCTACTAAGTTTGGTCGTTAGGAGGCGGGTGGTTATGGGTGCAAAGTGAGGATAGGTTCTACAGCGAAGGATATGGGTGAGCGAGCACCAATGTTAACTTCCGGTGTTTGAGCTGTAGCTGTGACCCGGCATGCTGGGTCTCCGCTTCAGTCCTTACTCTGCGACCAGCGGAACTAAGAATTGTGGGGAGCGTTTTTTGTTGTTGTTTGTTTGTTGTTGTTTTACGTCATAGCAACATCTAAGTTCATATCAGGACGGGTACCAACTTGTGACAGTGCGCACTCATGGCGACTTTATAGTGTTGTCCCACTGGGAAACAAGGCCGCCGGCACCATGACCTGATATCCCACTCAGTCACATTATCCTGACACTGAGCACACCAGCTGTGGGTAGTGGTAGGCAGGACCTTCTACTTCCTGTGGGAGAGGAAGTGTGGGAGAGGGGTTGGGGGATCTAACCCAACCCAAACCCTAAGTGTTATAGCCAAACTGTGTTAGTTTATGCCCCCATCGAGACCTGTGGGTCCAACGCGGGCAGTAAACAACTCAATGGTGCATTCATTTCACACCCTCCAGACTTGGGGGGTGTGAACAAGGCAACTAGTTAGTGTCAAGGTGTGCATACATGAGCCTGAACCCTATGTACTGACTCTGTCTGACAGCAACCCCACCCCGCCCGGCCCCACACCCCCCGGCATTATACGCCTGACAGCGCACACACATACCCCCCCCCCCCACACACACACACCTTACCCATCTCCACACACATGTGCATGTACTAGCTGTACCTAATACAGCCCAAGCCCCTCACACACACACCTCACACACCCGCATGTACTAGTATGTAAGTACTAGCAGTACCTGACAACACCCCACCCCCTCACACACACACCTTACTCACCCGCATACACATATATATAAGTACTAGCTGTACCTGACAACACCCCTCCCCTTCACACACACACACACCTTACCCACCTCCAAACACATACTTATGTAGGTACTAGCTGTAACTGAGGCACCCCCCCACCCCCACATACCCACACACACTCACACACGTTACCCACGCCTCACACTCACACTCACTCACACACACACCCTCCCCACCTCCACACACATATATATGTACCAGTTGTACCTTAACTAAGCTACAATACCTCCTCCAATCCAAATCTCACACCTCCTCGCTTACCTTATCTGCCAGCACCCCCCCCCCCGACCCCCCCACCTCCATACACACACATGCATGTACCAGATTATCTAACCAGAACCCGGGGGGGGGGGGGGGGGCAGGGTAGAACAATAAGGACTGCCCGGTTGCCTGGGGCATCTAGTTAACTTGGTCGGGCAGGTGAAGTTCTCAGGTCACCTGCCCGAACGGGCAAGTCGTTATTTTTCTGATCTGCAGTAGCAGATTTCAGTTTCAATTGGCTGACTTGGGCTTGGGCAAGTAGTTTTGGCAGTTAGCCAAGTAGAAAACTCAGTGGGGAAAAAGTTACTGTCCTACCCTGATGCCCTCACCCCTCACCCCTCCGTCTCCATACACACGATCTGCAAGCACCACCGTACCACCTCCACACACCCTCCTCACCTCCAGACACACGTTTGTACCAGCTGTACCTTAGACTTAGCCTGTCAGTGTGTCACATATGCCGACGTAAGTGATTTTTGGCCGATACGTTGGGATAGGTCGTAATGTGTTATGAGTTTGTTATGCATACGTCGATGTACGTCGAGGTCTGTCGATGTACGTTGACGTACGTCGACGCACGTTAGGGGATCGCAAAAGTTTTGCGCATGCACAAAACCTTCAACGTACGACAACGTATGGGTGTTATGTCGGTTTTACGTTATGTATACGTTAGGCATAGGTCGATGTACGTTAGACGTACGTTGTTCACTACGTTGACCTATTGTAAAATATTCCGATTTACGGCATTGGGGGGAATGCAAATGTTCTATTACTGATCGGGTATACGTGACCAGGCGCATGTATGTGTATATATGTAGGTGCTGGTGGTGCCTGAGTCAGATGGCCGCAGGGCTGTGTGTAAGGGGCACTCAGAGCCTACCCCCTCCCCCCTCTGCTAGTCAGGATCACCACACTCAGGCCAAAGGCAGGTGGTGGGCAGGGGAGCCACACAGCTTGGTGGTGGTGGGCAGATCACTGGTAACCATGGGGACCAGGCATGCTGGATCCATATTGGTATAGCTAAGAATGCTTATTTCCCATTGGGGGGAAAAGGGTGGGGTGGTACTGTACAATGAACCCGTGTACCATATAAATAATAAACCAGAGGGCTTGACTCTCACTTTATACTCTTCCTTTCTCTTTGTCTGTATTGATTTCACTATAGCCTGCCTACACAACCACAGATTCGAGCCGTAGACTTTACACTATGTTAAAGACAGTGGAAACATACTGTCCGCATACTGACAACGTATGGATAACGTACATCTAACGTAGTCTAACATGTGTTTAGCATTTCTCCACCGTGTCTTGACATATGCAACGTATGAGACGTAGTTCTGGCGATCGAATAATGTATATAATGTTCACCGGCATTCTGTGAACGTACCGTGAGCACAATTCGAGCGTTTTTCGCCAGGAGTCACGTTATCCATACGTTGGCCATACGCTATGTATACGGTATGTATACATCCAACTTTGCACCCCGCGCCGAAAAGTTTGACGTATCTCAATGTAAAAAAGTGATTTTATGCTTTTGCCATGCACTTGCGAGATGCGTCGTAATGTGACATCCCCCTTAAGCTACAATACCCCCTCCTCCCACCCCTCACACACATGCATGTACCACCTTATCTGCCCCCACCCCCCCTCCCCACCCCCATACCCGCAGGCATTGAGGCATGTGTACACGTTCCGTGTCACCTGTTTCTACTCCTACACGTACGTAACAGTCACAGTACAACCCAGTGGTGCATAACAGGTACGTAATAATAGTCACAGTACAACCCTGTGGTGCATAACTCACCCTCAGCTCACCAGGGAGCGCTGACAAAAACCAGCCTGAACACGGTCCACATTCACCAGATCCAACACTCTCAAACTGGTGTTTGTTTGTTTGTTGTTTTACATCCTAACAACAGGTACTGACTTGTGACAGTGCACACTCATGAAGACATTATAGTGCTGCCTGACTGGGAGACTGGCCGCCAGCACCATGACCTGATATCCCACTCAGTCACATTATCCTGACACTGAGCCAACCAGTCCTTGACCTATCCTATTACTGCTGAGCGCCAGGCTAGGAAGCGGCAAGAATAAATTTTATGGCTCTACCGATTCTGTCACCGCGACCCGGTGCCAGGGTTTGGAGCAGGACATAGCTCAGGCGGCAGAGTGTCCACCTGTGAAGGTGTGGGTCATCCTATCGATCCTGCTCAGTGGACACATTTGCAGTTTGGGATATTTTCCATTCCAACCAGTGGTCCACAACTGGTTCATCAATGGCTGTGGTAAATGTTATGTGCTGTCCTGTCTGTGGGAAGTGCATATAAAAGATCCCTTGCTGCTTATCGGAAAGAGTAGCCTATGTGGCGGCAGCGGGTTTCCTTCAGAGAAATATGTCAGAATAACCATATGTATGACGTCCTAATAGCCAATGATATCTATGTGCTCTAGAGGCGTCGTTAAATAAAACAAACTTTCGGTACCAGGGTTTGGACCTTCTGTACACGCCAGCCCTTCTGCAGTATGATGTGTTGTTCACACAACACTCTGCAGTTGGTATTGGCAGAGACACACTCAATATTTGAACACCCACCATCACTCAATTTACATAATTAATGACCCACGAACCGGTCAACATCGAGGTGTCAGACCGTAGAATGGTCTGCCAGAGTAGTGTTGTGTGGGGGGGGGGGGGGGGGGGGGGGGGGGGGGGGGGGGGGGGGGGGGGGGGGGGGGCGGGGGGGCGCGTTCGTACGTGCGCATGGAGACTGATATGCTACTGTATTGTTGTTTGTTATTGTACCTGTATTGTTGTTTGTTATTGTTTGTTCGGGATTTACGTCCTAGCAACAACTACGGTCATGTTGGCATCCTTCAGTCTTGCAGACTGGAGTAGCGCCTGTAGACTTGGTTGAGGAGCATCCTCTTGTATGGCTGTATAGGCCCGGTCACATATACACGTTAGTGGACGCTAATGTAGTTGAACGTAGTTGAACGTACCAGAGAAGTATGGATGCCAGTACGTTCAACTACGTTCAACTACGTTCATCTACGTCCACTAACGTGTATGTGACTGGGCCTTTTAGGTCATATATATGGATGGATACCGACTTTCGACAGTGCACATGCATTGCAACTTTATAGTGCTGCCCCACTGGGAAACGGGGCGGCCGTTGTCATGACACAATATCCCACACAGTGACATTAACCTGACACTAAGCAAACCACTCCTTCCCTTATCGCTATCCTGGCAATGCCGAGCGCCAGGCTAGGTAGAGCCAAGTGTCAATTTGGTAAGTCAGTGGTTTGACTTGGCAGCGCTTTGAGTAGTTTGACACGGGAAGCCAGACAGAGTTGTTTCTAATTCGGCCATCTTGTCCCGTGCTGCACCCAGACCAATGTTGTACTGACATAGCAGGTGTCTTGTCAACCAAGAGACAATTGACCAAACCAGTTTGGCACAATTGTTACAAAAACAAAATTGTCCGCAAATGGCAGGGGTGCTCTAATCACAGAGGTCCATGCAGACGATTTTGTTTGTTTGTTTGTTTGTTGTTGTTTTACGTCCTAGCAACATCTAAGGTCATATCAGGACGGGTACCGACTTGTGACAGTGCGCACTCATGGTGACTTTATAGTGCTGTCAACTGGGAAACCAGGCTGCCAGCACCATGACCTGGTATCCCACTCAGTCACATTATCCTGACACTGAGCACACGCGTCCTTGCCATGTCCTAATAATGCCGAGCGCCTGGCTAGGAAGCGACAAGTACCCATTTTTAAGTCATTGGTTTGACTCGACCAGGGTTCGAACACACGATCTACCAGCACGGGAGACGTACGCTCTGAATCATTCGGCCATCCCGTCTGGTCCGATGCATACGAAGAACTACTGTAATTTGTGTACGGTAATAGTGGGTACTGAGAGCAGGGGCCGTATGCAGGAGTCAGTGTTAGGGGTGGAAAAAACGGTGTTTGGCGGGAATTCCGGTTTAGCGGCGAAAAAATGGTATGCATGAGTCAGTGTTAGGCCTAACACCAAAGGCTTAACCGGTGTTACCTTAACCCTAAAAAATATCAGGTTTAGCGAGTTTATTAGGCCCAAATCTATTCAATGCTGTCATATTTAACAGAATTAGATACGCAATAAGTGAAATTTATTCAAATTAACCCTAAATTTGAACCCTCCTTAAGGCTACCGCCGCATTGGCGGCGATATTAATAGTTATATTTTCGAATCGACGAAGGTAAAGTAAACAAATCGCCGCCGCCGCCAGTATGGCAAGGGAGGTCGATGCGGCGGCGGCGGCGATTTGTTTACTTTACCTTCGTCGATTCGAAAATATAACTAGTAATATCGCCGCCAATTCGGCGGTAGCCTTAAGGAGGGTTCGAATTTAGGGTTAATTTGAATAAATTTCACTTATTGCGTGTCTAATTCTGTTAAATATGATAGCATTTGATATATTTAAGCCTAATATATGGGTACAGACACAGAGGGATTTCCCAAATCTATAAATAAATTCACGTTTAGCTATAATGAAAGTGTTACAGGCTCCTGCATACCACTTGACACAGTTCCCGACATCGGCGATAACTAACCGGTAATAGGCTGTAACACCAATACCCGCTAACACTTTACTCCTGCATACGGGCCCAGATTGGGGTGGCGGTTAGAGGGGCTGGGGGGGGGGGGGGGAGCCAAGATGGTGCTGCTGTTACTATTTGTTAGGTAATTATATTCACGGTGTCACGCCATACAAAACAGTTTCATAAATCTGATGGACTTAAGCTCTGAACTGAGCATCCCTCACCTTCCCTCCCTCGTCCCCCTCCCTCCACCCTCCTCATCCCCCCCTTCCACTTCCCTTCCCCCTCCCCCTCTCCCCCTACCCGTCCCCTTCTTCTCCCCCTCCTCTCCTTCCCCGCTCCCCTTCTCCTCCACCTCCCCTTCTTCCTACCCTGCCCCACCCCCACCCCCTCTCCGCTCTCTTTTCGATGAAGTGAGCTGGCACAGAGCCAACTTCCCCCTAAACTCCCCACCCACCACCGCATCCCATCCCACCCCCTCACCACCCTCTGCTGATCGTTACTACGCTATTCTGGCTTAATAATAACCATACCAGTACTAGCACGATACATACATCCACCAACCAACCAGAGATATCTTTTTTTGTTAATGTCGATAGTAAAACTCACCTTTGCAATAGTATTTTATAGTGGAGACAAATATATATGGGTCGTTCTCAGAAGTTGTGTACCAATAGTGTGACATCAGTACCACAAAATCAAAACGCTGCCAAAGTCCTATAAACAAGTTTCCTCAATGTTTATGTCCTTTTGCATCTGAATAATTGAAAATAAACATATTCTGGCATTTTTAAGTAGGTCAAATGATGCTCACACACAATAAATAGCATTATAGCATGGAAACCAATCTGTATTTTTTAATACTGCATAGTCCTATAAAAGCAAACACAAAACGCTTAGCTAGAGATCTGATTACACATCTCCAACTTAGATACCGGTGCACTTCTTAAAGGTGAATAGTCCGATGAAACATCACATTTTCAAAACCAAAGCAATTACTGAGCTAACCACTAAACCAGTCATTGCCCTATCCTATTAATGCCGAGTGCCATTCCAGGAAGAGACATGTATCAATTTTATAAGTCATTGCTTTGACTCGACCGGGAATCGAACTCCCTATCAGGACTGCGCTCTGCCGATTCGGCCACCGCGTCCGGTATATATATATCGGATCAAATCTAGGTCAGTGGTTTGATTTTAGAAACTGCTACACTTTCTTCAGATTATGCGGCTTTAAGTTCAATTCTGGGATCCGTTTGAGAGACCAAACGGGATGGCTGAATGAGTTGAGCGTCCGTCTCCTGTTTTGGGATATTGGGGGTTTCGAACCCTGGTCGAGTCAAACCAATGACTTAAAAATTGATACTTGTCGCTTCCTAGCCATGCACTCGGCATTGTTAGGATATGGCAAGGACTGGTTGGCTCTGTGTCAGGATAATGTGACTGAGTGGGATATCAGGTCATGGTGCTGGCAGCCTGGTCTCCCAGTGGGGCAGCACTAAAAAGTCACCATGAGTGTGCACTGTCACAAGTCAGTACCTGTTGTTAGGACGTAAAACAACAAACAAACAAACACCAGTTTGAGAGTGTTGGATCTGGTGAATGTGGACCGTGTTCAGGCTGGTTTTTGTCAGCGCGCCCTGGTGAGCTGAGGGTGAGTTATGCACCACTGGGTTGTACTGTGACTATTACGTACCTGTTATGCGCCACTGTGTTGTACTGTGACTGCGTACCTGTAGGAGTGGAAACAGGTGACACGGAATCTGCGCACTGTCACAAGTCGGTACGCCAGTTGGCGTTGGTGGTAATGATGATGATGGCAATGGTGGTAGTGATGATGACGATGAGGGTGACGATGACGATGGTGGTGGTGGTGGTGATGGCGATACTGACAGTGATACAGGCAATGGTGGTTTTGATGGTCATGGTGGTTATGGGAGCAATGATGGAGGGTGGGGTTGTGGGTCTCCATGTGTGTATCTGTCGCCGTATCTGTCAATGAGTGTATCTGTCGCCGTGTTGCTGTGTGTCCGTGTATGTGTGTGTGTGCAGGTACAGACACCACGTGTGTCAGTGTGTACATCAGAAGGTGCTGGAGGGCTTCTTGGTTCCGTCTGCTTCCTCCAGGCCCTCGGTACACCAACCACTCCATCTACCTGCCGACCCCCACACCCCACCCCCACCCCCACCCCGCCGCATCCCCAGGCGCATTCCACCGGGTGCCGTGGCCGAATCGGTAGACCCCGGGCCTCGCGTGCGGAAGATCGGGAGTTCGATTCCCGGTCGAGTCAAACCAATGACTTATCAAATTGAAACTTGTCGCTTCCTAGCCTGACGCTCGGCATTAATACTAGGATAGGGCAAATTTGGTTAGCTCAATGTCAGGATAATGTGGGTGAGTGGGATATTGGGTCATGGTGCCAGCGGCCTGATTTCCCAGTGGAGCAGCACTATAAAGTGACCATGAGTGTGCACTGTCACAAGTCGGTACCCATTCTGATATGACTTTAGATGTTGCCAGGATGTAAAACTCCAACAACCAACCGACAGATCCCACCCCCACATCCCCACAGCGCCGACCCCACCCCCATATCTCCACCCCCGACCCCCACAGCGCCAACCGCCTGCAGACAGCCGCATCCCGTGCCGCATCCCCGGGCGCATTCCAGACGCGCAAGCCGGGACGGGCCACTGCATCAACAATTCACACACCCATTCATAGCAGAAGAAGGGTTTGTGCGGCTAAATGTTAGTACAACCGCGCAGTCTCTTGCCTGTGGAGCCGGAGGTGATATATTTCTGAGGACCTCTCTCTGATACCCCTCACACACACGCGCGCACCGCGCACGCACGCACACATACACACACACACACACACACACACACACACACACACACCACACACACACAACAACGCCCACTAAGTAGTTTGTTGGAGTGTTACGCCCTGGCAACATCTAAGGTAATATCAGGACGGGTACCGACTTGTGACAGGGCACACTCATGGTCACTTTATAGTGCTTCCCCACTGAGAGACCAGGCTGCAGTAACCATGACCTAATTTCCAACCCAGTCAAATTATCCAGATGCTGAGCTAACCAGTCATTGCCCTACCCTAGTAATGGCGAGTTCCAGGATAGGTAACGAAAAGTATCAAGTTTGTAAGTCGTTGGTTTCACTTGACCGGAAATAATCTCGACCTTCCGCACGGGAAGCCTGCACTTTACTGATTCGGCGACCACGCCCGGTACCCACTAAGTAAGGCCCAGTTACAAACCATTTAAAACCAAAACACAGGCGTTACAAAGATATAAAAACTAAACCAAATAAACACCTCTCATCACTCACTGACAGACGTGTGTCTGTATGTGTGTCTGTATGTGTGTCTGTATGTGTGTGTGTGTGTGTCTGTATGTGTGTCCGTGTTTGTGTGTGTGTGTGGGTGTGTGTTTGAGGGGGGTAACAATAAAAAAAACAATAAAAAGGACACACCACATGGAAGACAAACAAGCTCTCCTCTGGGCACTGCAATAAAAAGGACATTAAAAGCCCTTTCTAAGGAAAAAATTAGGACACAAAGATGGAAAGGCTGCCTTAAAGGAAGGCGTTTTGTTGTTTTGTTGTTTTGTTGTTTTGTTGAGGCCGGCACGACAGTACATGTCACTTGGTGTTTGCTGCAAGGCGACGTAGATTCCACCAGCAGGGGGTAGGGGGCGGGGATGAGAGGGGTAGGGGAAGGGAGGGAAGGGAGGAGAGGGGGGAAGGGAGGGGGAAGGGAGGGGGAGGCCAGGGGAGGGCAGGGGGAAGGGCGAATGGGGGGTGAGGAATGGGGAAAGGGGGAACGTGGGGAAGGGGAGGGAAGGTATTGGGAGGAGAAAAGAGGAGAGGGGGAAAGGAGGGAGTGGGAGAAGGAAGAGAAGGAGGAGAAGGAGGAGGAGGAGGAGGAGGAGGAGGAGGAGGAGGAGGAGGAGGAGGAGGAGGAAGGAGATGTGGAGGAGGTCGAATGGATGAGAAGGAAAGGTGGATGTGGTGGTGGTGGAGCGGGAGGAGGAGGTGGAGATGGGGAGGAGGAATGAGATGTGGATGAGGTAGAATGGATGAGGTGGTGGTGGGGGTGGAGCGGGAGGAGGAGGAGGAGATGGGGAGGAGGAATGAGATGTGGATGAGGTAGAATGGATGAGGTGGTGGTGGGGGTGGAGCGGGAGGAGAAGGAGATGGGGAGGAGGAATGAGATGTGGATGAGGTAGAATGGATGAGGTGGTGGTGGGGGTGGAGCGGGAGGAGGAGGAGGAGATGGGGAGGAGGAAGGAGATGTGGATGAGGTAGAATGGATGAGAAGGAAAGGTGGATGTGGTGGTGGTGGTGGAGCGGGAGCGGGAGGAGGAGGACGAGGAGAAAGAAGAGTTTGTTTGTTGTTGTTTCACGTCCTAGCAACATCAAAAGTCATATCAGGACGGGTACCGACTTGTGACAGTACACACTCATGACGATTATATAGTGCCGCCCCACTGGGAAATCAGGCCGCTGGCACCATGACCCGATATCCCACTCAGTCATATTATCCTGACCTATCCTAATAATGCCGATCACACGGCTAGGAAGCGACAAGTATAAATTTTAAAAAGTCATTGGTTTGACTCGGCCGGGAACCGAACTCATGAACTCCCGAACTTCCGCACGCGAGGTCTGTGCTCTACCGAATCGACCACCGCACTCGGTTGGAGAAAGAAGAGAGAGAGGATGGAAGAGGAGAGGGGGAGGAGAACAGGGCGTTGGTATCATGACATGATAATATGCTAGCCAGTCCTTGTCCTATCCTATTAATGCTGAGCGCCAAGTTAGGTCGTGACAAGTATCAATTTTATAAGTCCTTCGTTTCACTCGGCTGGGATTCGAATTCCCGACATTCTGCATGGAAAGCCTGCTACCTATTCGTCCGGTCGTGTGGAAGTGAGTATGTGTGTGTGTGTGGGGGGGGGGGGGTATGTTATGTAAATTTTATCTCAGTACTAAGCATCTGGCTACTCATGGTCGAGGGAGAAGGAAGCAACATCCGGGTACAGCAATTAGCATATTCCGCTCATAACGGGAGGACGTTATGAGCAGCTCAGCAGTTTTTACCAAGTAATACCAAAGATCCAGAGTAAGTACAAGGACAAGAACTTACATGGAAGATTACGAATGCATATAGCACACACTAATCAACTTTTAGTGTTGTCAAATTTCATGGTAACTTAGTTATTCATGAGTTTGTGTTTGTTATCTGGTGCTGAAGATTTTTTGGAAGCACCTCCATTTTGTTTTTGCCACCCGTTGCCGAACGGAGAGATGTTTGGCTGGAGCCAATTCATCATTTAGATAGTTTCGGGAAAATTAATAGATTTCCCAAGGTTAAGGCGTACCTGTGAGTTTCATAGCATTTTCTTCAACTTGTTGGCGTAGTAGCCACGGGAGGAAGAAGTGTGTGTTACAGAGAGTGTGGGAGGGAACAGTACACTGGTCCCTACCCCTCGATTGGTTCTGGTTCGTCCAGCCGTCGCACTTTCGACATACAATTTAGCTTATCACGCCTGGATTAAACCGGTGTAAATACGGATTTAAGAACCATTAGTGCTAGAGAATGTAAATATATTTGGAATGAAGAGATTGTGAGAGCAGGATGGGCAGGCATGTACACAATGGTTCGGGCATGAAGACTACACAATAGTGCAGGCATGAACAAATGAGTAGTACTACTAGTAAGCAGGATTTATACTCTTGAAGGACGTTAAAATTCCTTCTTTTTTTCAAGCACTTTCCAGGCCAACTTTAACCAAAATTCCTGGACCTTACCGAGCTAAAAGTGACAAACTTTCTCTTCCAATTTGGTGACGCTATCGCTTAGATCTCATGGCCGCTGTGATTCTCACATCATGAGATATATTTAAAAAAAATCAAAAACACACAAAAACTAAAACATTATAGGCTTACATATTTATTTAACATGAAATTATTATTTTCCAAGGTTTTACAGACCGTAAGATGATTTTCAAGGGCATTCAAGTACTTAAATACATTACTTTGTTTTCCAGTGTTTTCCAGTTGCGTACGAACCCTGAGTGACAGAGGTGTGCGTGAGTGAGTGAGTGAGTGAGTGAGTGAGTGAGTGTGTGACTGTGAGTGAGTGTGTGAGTGAGTGTGAGTGTGACTGTGAGTGAGTGGGTGAGTGAGTGTGTGCGTGAGTGAGTGAGTGAGTGAGACTGAGTGAGTGTGTGACTGTGAGTGAGTGTGTGAGTGAGTGTGAGTGTGATTGTGTGACTGTGAGTGAGTGAGTGGGTGAATGAGTGAGTGAGTGAGTGAGTGAGTGAGTGAGTGAGTGAGTGAGTGAGTGTATCTCCCCACATCACACACCACACAGTACACCTCACCGAGTGCAGGTAACAAAGGCCGGCTTTGTACTGGAGAACAAGCATGAGGGCGTGAAAGCCGGTCACACTGCTGTTACCACATCACCACACACCATACACCACACACCACCATGTACCAGACTACACACCACCTGCGCTACCACTCCCCCCCCCCCCCACTCACACAATCACCACTCCACACCTCCACTACCAAACCCAACCATATCTCACCACTACACCGACCACCACCCACCACAACACCTCCACTACCAACCCCCAACCCTACCTCACCACTACACCCACTACAACAACTCCACTACCAACCCCAACACTACCTCACTACTACACCCACCACCACACCTCCACTACCACCCCCACCACACCACCTCCACCCCCACCACAACACCTCCACTACCAACCCCACCTCCACGACCAACCCCACCTCCACGACCATCCCAACCACACCACCTCCACTACCACCCCCACCACACCACCTCCACTATCAGCCCACACCACCACACCTCCACTACCAACCCCACATGCACTACCACCCTACCACATCTCCACTACCACCCCGACCTCACCACCACACCTGCACTACCACCCCCCCCCCCCACCACAACACCTCCACTACCAACCCCACCTCACCCCCACCACCACACATGCACTACTACCCCCCACAACAACACCTGCACTACCACCTCCACCACAACACCTCCACTACAAACCCCAACCCTACCTTACCACTACACCCCCAACACAACACCTCCACTATCACCCACACCACCACTACCACAATCACCACCACACCTCCACTACCACCATCACACCTCCACTACCACCACCACGTCTCCACTACCAACCCCACCACCACTACCACCACTACCCCTCCACTATCACCACTACCCCTCCACTACCACCACTCCCCTCCACGACAAACACTACCCTCCACTACCACCCCCCTCCACTATCACCACCCACACCCCCACACCCAACCCCCACAACCACCACTACCCACACTTCTACAACCACCCACACCCCATCACACCTGCACTACCACCAATACCACCGCTAGCACCACAACCCCCCACTCATACCACCTCTTCACAACCCCCCACTCACACCACACCACATCTCCACTACCCCCCTACCCCCTCCCACACACACACACACAGAGCGGGGCAGTGTCCGGCGGCCCATGACTGAGTGCGTGCAGTGCGGTCCTGTGACGAGCGGACCCTGGAGGATGGATGGTGATGCGAGGTGCGGGTATTCCCTATTATCGCTCTGCGCCGTCAACACGTTACGTACGTGGGGGTTTGATCTTTTAGTTCGCACGTCCCGCCACCAGGCGGCAGCAGCGGCGTCACTCGCATACCGCCCACGATTACACCACCCTACTCACACGCCTCTAACCCCACGTGACCCCGGCCCCACTTCCACCTGGAGGAGGGTATAAGTCAGTGTGTGTGTGTGTGTGTGTGGGTGAGTGCGTGAGTAATTGAGTGGACGAGTGACTGAGTGAGAGTGAATGAAGGAGTGAATGAAGGAATGAGTGGGTGAGTGGTTGTGGGTGGGTGAGTGAGTGAGTGAGTGAGTGGCTGAATTGGGGAATGGGTGAATGAGTGAGCAAGCGATGGTTTTGTTTGTTGGGGTTTCACATCCTAACAACATTTAAGTCAGGACGGGTGCTGACTTGGAACAGTGCACACTCATGGAGACTTTCTAGTGCCGCCCCACTGAGACTGGGACTGGGAGACTAGGTTGCCAATACCATGACCTGATATCCCACTCAGTCATATTATTGCACTATCCTGTTAATGCCAAGTGCCGGGCTAGGTAGCGACAAGTGCCAATTTTTTTAAGTATTTGGGTTTGACTCGGTTGGGAATCGCTCCCATGACCTTCTCCGGGAGAGTCGGATGATCTAACCGCTATGTGTGTGATGCACTACAACAGGTTGCAGGCTACACCAGTCGATCAAGGATTACATGCTATTCGGGTGAGACTGCTTCTCGGATGATGCTTATCCAGCCCCTCAAACAATGGCAGTCGTACTGGACGCGGCAGCATGCAGGCTTCCCATTCGGAAGGTCCCAGAGTTATATTCCCAGTCGAGTCAAACCAATGACTTACAAAATATATACTTGTCGCTACCCAGCCTGGCACTCGGCATTAATAGAATAAGGCAAGAACTGGTTAGCTCAAAATCAGGATAATGTGACTCAGTCAGAAATCGGGCCATGGTGCTGGTGGCTTAATCTCCCAATGGGGCAGCACCATAATTTATAGTTGCCATGAGTATGCAACCATCCTGATATAACCTTAAATGTTGACAGGATGTAAAACTCCAACAAACAAACAAATGTGGTGCTGAGAAAGCCCTGCCTGGTAATAGTGGTATAAACACCTGTGGCCTGTGGCTACGGTTCAGTAAGCAGGCCGCCACCAGCTTATTGTGCGTGTAATTGGTGTGGGCCTCAGCATATGTTATTAAGTTGTTAGCCTTCTGGATATAGCTTCAAAGAGGCGCATTAACATCGGTGTGTACAGGTGGCGCTTTGGTGGTGATGAGGTTTGAAGCGTGTATGAATATATAGGAAGCACATTATCGCTATTACTACTACCAGTACCATCACCACCATGACACCACCATGACACCACCACCACTATACCACCAACATCATACCACAGCACCACCACCAACATCATACCACAACACCACACCACCACCACCAACATCATACCATACCACCACCACCATGTCATACCACAACACCACACCACCACCACCACCACACCCACCACCACTACCACTGTACCAGTGGTAAGTGAGGAAACCACAAACCCTGTAGCCCACATCATTTACCATGTCCATTTTGGACCACGTGATCAGACCCGAGAGGAAAGGCAACCATGGCCACAGGTGGTCGGAGTGGCCTCCAGCAGGTGGTGGGTGGTGGTGGTGGCCTCCAGTAGGTCACATAGTACACAGTGGCGGGTGACAAGTGTGTGCGAGGGTCCCTTTCTAGGTACAGCCACATTACACAGAACTCACATGGCGATATATATATACATATATATATATATATATATATATATATCTCGGCCACTACACCCTGTATATTATTAAATATAAAACGAACAGATTTGTGGTAGTTCAAGTAATACCCCTGTCACACTACAACGTAATGAGCAAACGTGAGCCTAACGTGGTGATATTTTGTCATTACGTTGATGTACGTTGGATTACGTTATGATGACGTCATAATGACGTTAGACTGACGTCGATCTACGTCACATTACGTCGTGTTACATCGAAGTTTTGGACATGTTCAAAAGTTTCGACGTAGCTCAAACGTAAGGGTTTACGTTCGCTGTACGTTCTGTTCACGTTCAGCGAACGTCAATGACGTTAAACGTTAGGCAAACGTTCCTCACTACGTTCCAGACTACGTTCCACTCATTGACCCACATTAAAGCTGGTGGAAACGTCCATGCGGCGTAATGGGAAAGTCAGGAGAACGTCAGGAGAACGTGCATTCAACGTCTCATGACATAGCTAACGTCATGTAACGTTCTTCTGGCGATGGAATAACGTTCATAACGTTCCGTGATCGTCATTACGTTGACCTCTCTCGTTGAATGACGGTATCACTACGCTTTACCGACGTTACGCTCTCGTCCACTACGCTGCATCCACGTTCAACTTGTGCCCGAATTTGCATACTACGCCGAGAAGTTCAACGTTCTTCACATTCTCCCTACGTCGACGTCGTTACGTCGTAGTGTGACAGGGCCATAACTGGCCCATGTGCAAACACGGGATATGCAGCACAGGCAGAGAAGGCATATAATGGATGTGTGTGTTCTCTGGTATCGGCGAGCGCCCAGGCACACTCACCCACACCCACCCCACCCCCACCCCCACATCGGTGACAACACGGGCAATCAGGGCCTACATACGGCCTGGTTGGGAAGGCGTGGGAAACTGACTGTCCCCCCCCCCCCACCCCCACCCCATGTACCGTTATAAGCACCTTGGTAGAAATAGTCTCGACTTGCTTCTCCTGGTCACGGGCCACCCACCAGTCAGCTGACAAAAGAGGTACAGTTTACTAACTCACCACCCACCCGCGTGTCCAAACAAATTGCCAAATTTGCACCTAAAACACCCGCCCCAGTGTCAAACTTGCACCCAAAACACCCGCCCCACTGCCAAATTCACACCCAAAACACTGGTCCCATTGCCAAATTCACACCCATAACACTTGCCACACTGCCAAATTCACACCCAAAACACCCGCCCCACTCCCAAATTCACACCCAAAACACTGGTCCCATTGCCAAATTCACACCCATAATACCTGCCACACTGCCAAATTCACACCCAAAACACCCACCCCACTGCCAAATTCACACCCAAAACACTGGTCCCATTGCCAAATTCACACCCATAACACCTGCCACACTGACAAATTCACACCCAAAACACCCGCCCCACTGCCAAATTCACACCCAAAACACTGGTCCCACTGCCAAACTCACGCCCTCCCAAAACACTGGTCCCACTGCTAAATTCACACCTAAAACACCTACCCACTGCCAAATCTGCACCCAAAACATCCACCCCACTGCCAAACTCGGACCCAAAACACCCACCGCACTGCAAAATTGTCACCCAAAACACCCGCCCCACTGCTAAATGTTCACCCAAAACACCCGCCCCACTGCCAAACTCAGACCCAAAACACCTGCCCCACTGCTAAATTTTCACCCAAAATACCGGCCCCCACATCCAGTTTTGATGCACAACGTCCCCATCCACACAAAATGGTAAAACACGCTGTAGAGTGGAGCACACCTGACCTTTCTATTCCAACATGCAGCGCCGACCAGGCCTTGTGTCGATAGGTTAGTCCAAATAGAGACAAAACATTAATCGCACTTCACCTCCCCCCCCTCACCCATGCACACACAAAACATTTATTTTATTTCAGTGGCGCAATAACGTAAAAAATGCTGAGCTTGCAAATGGATCAGCTGAGACAATGCACTCAAGTTAAGTGGATTGATTGTGTAGGCGGGACGAGTAGTTGGAGTGTGCTTCCCGTGACTGTGCTTCCCGTGCCTGTGCTGCTCGCTCGTGCCTGTGTTTCCCGTGCCTGTGCTGCTCGTGACTGTGCTCCCTGTGCCTGTGCTGCTCATGCCTGTGCTTCCCATACATGTGCTTCCTGTGCCTGTGCTGCTCATGCCTGTGCTGCTCATGCCTGTGCTTCCCGTGCATGTGCTGCTTGTGCCTGTGCTTCACATGCCTGTGCTTCCTTTTCCTGTGCTTCCCATGCCTGTGCTGCTCATGCCTGTGCTGCTCATGCATGTGCCGCTCGTGTCTGTGCTGCTCGTGCCTGTGTTCCTCATGCCTGTGCTGCTCAATCATGTGCCGCGTGTGCCTGTGCTTCCCGTGCTTGTGCTGCTCGTGCTTGTGCTGCTCGTGCCTGTGCTGCTCATGCCTGTGCTGCTCGTGCATGTGCTGCTCCCACCTGTGCTTCTCGTCCCTGTGCTGCTCATGCCTATGCTTCACATCCCTGTGCTGCTCATGCCTGTGCTTCCCGTGCCTGTGCTTCCCATGCCTGTGCTGCTCATGGAGGATTTTATACATATATATATGTACTATATAATTTATTATGTGGATATAAATAATGGCAGCCCCTTAATGGTTCTCTCTAACCACCTTAACTTCCATGTTATTCACTGAGGAGCGGGTATTCTCTCCTCTCCGCCATGCTCCAACTGTCACTCTGCTCACCTTCGAGGTTTGGGGTTCCTCAGATAGCCGCAACACGCTTCACAAACAGTTTAATAGTATTGCCATGTGACATGATTCAGAATGGGTGGCTTACACAGTAGGCTATGCCCCCCCCCCCCCACCCCTCCCCCCACTCTCCCCGACCATCACACTCAGTGACTTACTATTCCCACCACATTAGATGTTCATGGCCCAGATCTTTTTTTCTTTATTTCTTTATTGAAGATTTATACTGCCTATCATGGATAAGTCTGAACAGTCTTGTTTTCACCATTAGACAGTTGGTTGATAGAAAGCCCAAGCCTACACTTTTACACACCCAAGGAATTTTAACTTCCCACACACACCACATAGACATGGAGCGAGAGCAACTGGTCTTTGGTGATGCGGTGGAAATCCAAATTGGCAGAAGCGATGGAATGGGGAATCGAACCATCGACCTTTGGATTAGGAGTGTGTCCTATAAAAAAAGTTACATACTCTAACAACTCCATCTCAGAGAACGAACGCTTCGTGACAGCAGTGTGAGTGTCACAATTACGGGCATCCTCCTGTGTTACTGCCAACAAACAACTAAAAAAAAAACTGTACATGGCAACCACCTGAGGGAGGTACATTAAAGCAGAGGTGGGGGGGGGGGGGGGGACGTGGAAAAACAGACCAGCACAGAAGAAGCCAGGCTTTCACGTAGGGTCCTGCAAGAGTCCTGCATAAATACTCAATTAGCCCCGTAACTAATGAGCCTATGTTCTCAGAGGGGGAATGGGATGAGGAAGTAGGAGGGAGGAGACAGGTGACAGGAGGCAGTGTGTGGAAGGAGAGTGTAGGAGGGGGAGGGGAGGAGGGGGGGGGGGGAGGAGGAGAGGAGAGGAGAAGGGGGGTGGGAGAGGAGGGGACGGGATGGGAGAGGAGAGGGGAGGGGAGAGGAGAGGAGGAGAGGGGAGGGGACGGGAGGGGAAGGGAGGGGAGGAGGGGAAGGGAGGGGAGGAGGGGAGGAGAGGAGGGGATGGGAGGAGGTGAGGGGAGGGGAGGGGAGGGAGGGAGGGGAGCGAGAGGGGAGGTGCAGAGATGGGATGGGGAAAGAGGGAGAGAGTCAAGGGGGAGAGGGGAGGGTGGTAGTGAAGGGTTGGAGAGGGGAGGGGTGAGAGAAGGGGGGAGGGGAGGAGGAGAGAGGGGGATGGATGAGGGGCAGTCGGGTGCAGGATATAAAATATTTTTAAACCGGCGTCGCCAAATTACACTGCAAAGTGCCAAGATCAGGTCATTATTTTGGCGCGCGTTTTTGTTAATAGATCACGCGTCTCGGGCGCATCCGGTATGCGCAACCACGATGCGCAGCAGCCGAACAACGCCCGCCTTTTGTGTCGGACCCCCATTTCATCAACAGGCAAGTCTGGTTTTGGCTTTTCCTTTGTTCTAAATAATTTTGGAGGTGTGTGTGTTGCATTCAGGGTGGGTAGGTGGGTGGGTGGGGATTATTTGTGTGCTGTTGCTGCGTTTGGGTCTGTTTTATTTTTCAAAGTGAGTGTTCACGCAGAGAGGAGAAATAACAGACAATCGGTTAGTGACAGATCATTGATTGATTGGTGTGATTAAGTCGAGAAATGGCGCGGAATATACGCCAGGGTAGGAAGGGAGCTGGTTTGGAGGCCCTGACTGTATGTACAGTGGAGCTGAACACAGTGTTAGCGGTAGGATCCATCATTTGAAGTCTGTAACTCTCACAGCGCTAACCCATCATTCAAAGCCTGTAACTCGTACAGCGCTAAACCATCATTCAAAGCTTTTAACCCTCGCAGCTCTAACTCATCATTTAAAGCTTGCAGGGTCTGTACACATGTGAAGATATGGAATTCAAAGGTTATTTCAAGGCTTTTCAAGGCTGTTTTTGATAGGAATTCAAGACTGTTTTCATTTAGATTTCAGGGAAAATCAACAATAGCGAATGGCAATTTCAGACTAATTTAGATCAATGGGGGCAGTGTAATGGAATTCAAGGCTTTTCAAGACTAATTACACAAAATACGTTAAATTGAAAGTTTTTTAAGGCCTAGAAATGGGGAAAATGAAGTTCAAGACTTTTCAAGACCCCACAGGCCCTGTACGGACCCTGAGCCTGTAACTCTCACACAGCGCTAACATATCATTTAAAGCCTGTAACTCTGACAGTGCTAACCCATCATTCAAAACCTGTAACTCTGACAGCGCTAACCCATCAATCAAAACCCATCACTCACACAATGCTAACCCAATTAGCCAATCATTGTAGAATTTATGAGCCAACATTTTTTTATATGTGGGGGAAGGGAACCTCAGTTGTCAACACAGTGCCACACATCAGGATACACAATGTTTTGTTGTATTAGTTTAACGGAGTTCTCATAGAAAACCATAACAATTGTTGTTTTAACGCACCAAAACATGCGCAAAATGCTTACATATCCGCACCAATTTGCAAAAGAATACATGAATCCTGCAATGGCATCGCATTGCTTGCAAGTGGGTAAGTAAGCATGCCAACCCAAAGCCTATCAGTATCACTCCCCCAAAGTGGGGCGCAAACCCATCATTCAAACCCCACTTAGGTGCAAATCCTTTTGCACTCACACAACTCCAGGTCTTCACACTCCAAATAACCCAACACCAATAGACAACATCACCATTCCAGCTGCGCGGTGCATTGTGGGATGCGTAGAAGACAAACAAACCCACGAGAAGCAGATGGCACATGCTAATGCAGTGGGTGCAGCTATGAAATGTGCTAGTTTCAGCTCATCTCAGCTCGTTTGAAACATAGAATACAAACTAAAAAAATATATATAATAAATTACAATATTAAGCTTTAATCCAGCATTGCATTTACATCAATATAATCAGCACATCTTATGCCATGTGCATTTAGATTTAGACAAATCTGGGCACTCAGACTAGTGTTAGAGCCATAGCCAGAGTCAGTTTTACTTATTTTATTAATATTTATATCCTATGGTTAATGACATATGTAGAACTAGAAAACTAGTAGGGTTAATCAGATATTGGTTATATATTTCTCTGTAACAAGTGTATGTTGACACATTTGGCATTTTAATATTTAGAACAAGAATTAATAATGGTGATGTGGATACAGCCTTAAAGTGACTGATTGTTTTGTGTGGAATTGTATCTTTCTTAGCTCAAAATGTTTAACTATGGCTAGTTTTGTCTTAGCTATATTCATCAGATCATTATATGGCATGTGTGCATACATGTTTATGCCAAATTGTTATGTATTTCTATTCATTTTGAATAAAATCGAAGTTTTGCCCTACGCATATTGGCAAACTCAATGGCCAGACGCATTTGCTTTGCTGCCAATGCCGTTTTCAGCGCATGCGCAGTCGGAACAGTGATCTCGTCTATTGCCGATTTGAATACAATCCCTTCCCACCCTCAATTATTCAGGTGCAATCATCAATTTGGGTGCAAACCCTCCATAATTCCATTCACTGCTCACATCTGCTGACCTCTTTGCACTCACATTAATCATTGCAGTGCAACTTCTCACACTTCTGCTGAAATATGTGTTAAGCGTCAAGTAGAAGTTTTGGACTAACAATAATGCTGATGTTTGTTTGTTGACGCTTTATGTCCTAGCAACAACATCTAATGTCATATCAGGGTGGTTATTGATTTGTGATGGTGCACACTCATGGCTGCCCCAATGGGAGACCAGGCTGCCGGCACCATGACCTAATATCCCATTCAGTTACAATACTCAGTTAATGAGCAAACCAGTCCTTGCCCTAGCATATTAATGCTGAGCGCCAGGCTAGGTATTCCAACACATCAATTTTGCAAGTCATTGATTTGACTCGATCGAGGTTAAAATCCACTGAAAGTCAGACCAACTAGTGGTCCACAAATTGTTCATCAAAGGCCTAGGTATGTGCTGTCCTGTCTGTGGGAAAGTGCATATAAAAGACTCTTGCTGCTTATTGGAAAGAGTAGCCTATGTGGCGGCAGTGGGTTTCCTTCAAAGAAATAAGTCAGAATGACCATATGTTTGACGTGAAATAGCCGATGATATCTAAAATGAATGCGGTCTAGAGGTGTAGTTCAATAAAACTTTCACATTTTTTTGGAAACCAGACAGTGGCATCCTGTGCGGTCCAGACACACTCATGCCTCCCTCCTCCGCCCAGCCGTCCCCTCCCCTCCTGATTGTTTCCTGGCTTCTTTAAACACCAGTCATGACCATCTCCAGGGCTCTGCTAACCACCCAATGTTCCATGTGTGCCTGTCCTGGTGGTTTACAGAAAGCACTGCGCTAAGGCCGAACTTCCATTTCATGTTCACTAGCCATGAGAGCAACTTCATCATCATCATCATCAGTCTCTTAACCGCGAGGGTCGTTGGGGCGCCACGGAAGACTTTGCAACCAGTTTTCTCCATTTTTCCCTGTTCTTTATTGCCCTCTGGGACTTGCCGAACTCCAGGGCTGTCCATTCCCTCAGGTTGTCGTCCTTTGTCCGCCTTGTTTTCTTCCCCCTTTCACTGCGCCTTGCAATATGGCTTTGGACAGACCTGATGAACGGGAAATATGACCACAGCACTGCAGATCAGAGCTACTCGCTAAATAAAAACAATGTGGATGGAGGGGCCATGAAAAAACCCACACTGTGAAAGGAAATAAATCACTCCTATAAGCGTATATATGCTGACGTCATCATCATCATGCTGTCAGTCGCGATGCGACAAAGATAATGAAAGCAGAAATAATGCTGACGTAGTGTGTATTTCTATGTGTACTGTGTGTTCGTGTGCATGTATGTGTCCATATCTGTGTGACTACATTTAGGTTCAGGTTCATTGAATTCATATACAATGTATGTTCTAAGAATGTGGCACGTACATGGGCAAGTATGAAATTATATACATATACATACACATGTGTATAAATATGTATCGAGAGAGGGAGACGGAGGGAGAGGGAGGGAGAGAGAGGGAGAGAGGTAGAGAGAGGGAGAGAGGGAGAGAGACAGGGGGAGAGAGAGGGGGAGAGAAGGGGGGCAGAGAGAGTTCTTAACAAAAATCTGGCTCTGACTGCTGGTTAACTGATGAAAAAGTCCATCTGCAGGTGGCGCCCCGTGGCAGAAATGGGAACTACATCCATATACTGTAGAATAGTATATTAAAGAGGCTGTAACATGACCAAAACAAATTCATTCATTCAATCATTATGATCAAATATGACTAGTCATAATGTGCATAGCATGAAACAGCGTACTCTCTAGGAGTTATTTAGGGCCCAGTCACAGTCTGTGTGTCTCTGCGGTCAAACTGTCGCTATTAGTGTCATTCAGCGCTAATGTTGTGACTGTTCTCAGTGATGTAGACTAGCGGCATACTACAGACTTGGAAAGTAGCGCAAACTGTACTATGACTTTAACGTAATTTTGCAGGCTTTTGTGTATGCCTTATATTATAACCTATGTAAGTCCATCCTCCCCTTCTTCATGACCTTTTTACTAAGGTAAAACAGGAAAACATTTGAGCCTTTTTGAGGGCAGCTGGACTGTACCACCTCATATAGTTTACTAAATAGATTCTATCAATTATTAATCAAACTTTTCTTTTTCTATGGGAATTTGTTTCCCTTGACCACAAATATATGATTGTGAGCTTTCTAATTTAATGAGTGTCTATTGGCACATAATTGATTGTCTGCTTTTACATGTAAAAGCGATGGTTTGAACAAAAAACAAACATTTCTCACCGTGAATATGGCCTATGCTGCCGACACGGCGTAAAGCAACCACCAATCAATCAATCAATCAATCCTCCCCTTCTCTGCGAAACATCAGAGAACTACTAATAATAGCCATAGGGTACTCAGAGTCTCATGATGCTTGGTCGACCAATCCCAACCCACTGGGTTCAAGTGCAAATAGCCCATTCTAAGCAGCCAAGTGTGATAATTCATTAATGCCAAGTACACACCTACCGCTTACGATTCGCGCACTAAAACTCGCGACTCGACCCGACCCGCTTAAAACTGAAAACGGGCCAATTCATTTTTCGAATCGCGAATCGCAATCGTAATCGGCCCTTTTTAGCCCTAAAAAAGAGTTTTTAGTCGCGAATCGCAATTGCTAGGTGTGCGCGGGGAGCGCACACCTAGCGGTTTTTGTGCGCGAAACGGGCAGTTTTAGGTCGTATACGGTAGGTGGGTGCGCACAAACGGTAGGTGTGTACCGGGCAAAGATACATAGAATAAAACCTCTCTAAATCGACCGACCATGGGACCGACTTTAAGTGGTCCATTTAGGGAGCTGGTCGGTTTAGAGTTAAAATATCCTTACCATGGTATTTTTGGGACCCAAATAAAGCGATCGATATAGGGGAGTGGTCGATCTGTGGAGGGATCGGTATGAGACGTTTTACTGTATTTCAACTGTTTTAACACTTCAAGACTAACAATTAAAAGGCCGTTTTTTTTTCGTGGACAGGGTTTCCCACAGACTGCTGATTTGGAAACTCAATTTTCGCTGAAATCAACGATTTCGCTGAGAAATGGGATCCTTGCAATAAGGGAGATGCAGGTGCATGGTGGACAAGTATATATTCGCATAACTGCATTACACGGCACATATATAGAGAGCATATTTACCAACAGGCACTGTCCCGTCTAATGGTACAAATGTATTCAGAAAGCTGACGTAAGTCACAAAGTACAATATTGACACAGTGGTTCCTGCTAACTTACTATTTTTACCCCCCCCTCATTTATTCCCACCCACCCACCCACTCACTCACCCACCCATCACCCACCTCTCATGGCTAACTTGGTAAATTCTCACTTACCAACCATTCAATGTCCCGTTCCAACTTGCTTCTTTTCTTACTTACCCACCTTCAGTAGCCGTAATAGTTTGGGCTTGTTTGATTATTGGGGCTGTCCGGCCTAACAGCATCCAAGGTCATATCAGGATGCGCAAAATTCTCGGCCGCTCCAAAAATTATAAATGTGTCTTTTGCAACCGTCGCCATTTTGTTTGCTCTTTGGTATTTCGGGGCGAGATTGTTACACAGACGGCGAATTTCCGTGCAAACCCACTATTAGTGTAAATTAAATATCAACATTTTATTCAACGATAAAATTCGTGCATTACTCTTTTTTTCTATAATTGAAAAAAAAATTGTTAACTTTAAATGTGTTTAATATTTGAATTGGTTGGTTTGCGTTCAATTTAAATTGTTGCAAAATGCGATTTAAAATGTAAAATAACAATCCCACCCTGCCCGTTCCGAATTGAGAGGCCGACTCTGGGGCGGGTTTATAAGTGGCACTCTGTTCTAAGTGCATTGGGCATGAAGTGCGACCCTCCATTAACCGTTTCCCAGTTTGCCTATTAAAACCCAGCTAAAAACCTTTTCCTTTTTTTTTCTTAAAAAAAAAAGAAAAAGGAATTAAATAAAAAGGAATTCCGTATAATGTGTCCGTAATGCCCGGTATACACCTCCCATATAAAACCTAAAACTGCCCGTTTCGCGACTAACTTTCAGTTTTAGTCGGTTTCAGTCTTTAGGTGTGTGACTCCCTAACACACCTGAGCCTTCCGATTCGCGACTTAAAACTCAGTTTTAGTGCTTAAGTATAAGATTCGAAAAATGAATCGGGAAGTTTTAGGTTTTATACGGGAAGTGTGTACCGGGCATTAGTCGGAAAACGGGACAGGTCTGGTTGTGTCGGGTCATGTCGGGCAGTCAGTTTTAGCGCGTGAATCGTATACCAGGGTGTGTACCAGGCTTAACACTGTAACCGTCCCGCTTCAGCTTAGTATGCTCTTTTTATTGTTAGTGTTAGTGATGGTGCTTTAAAATTAAAAATAAATAAATAAAACAGCAAAAAAGAGGGGCAGAGTGAGGAAGAGGGGGAAAAAACCATTTCGGTTACACACTCAAATTACACCTACCCTGCAAATGCTGACTACTTTCCTGATTCGAACACAATAAATCAAATTCTCGCCCATTTTTGAAATCCACTCTGAATGCCTGTCTGCATGATTAATGGCCACGAGCACTGGCCACAGCCATTTCACTTAGAGGATCAACATACTGGACCCTTATTTCAGTCATATACCTTCCGCTCTATGCAGGGTCACCAACATTAGAAAATAAAAATATATTGGGGGTCCCAGGAAAATATTAAAGTAGTTATGCTTTGTGGTACATTTTGTTCACAATAATCTGTCAGGTTTATATAATATTACTAAATGAAAAAATGGAAAGTCAGCGTAAGGTGATGACGGGGACATAAAATATTATACACATTATGGCAAAACCGTAAGGGTTGGCAACCCTGTCTATGCGACATTTTACCACCTCCCCCAACCCTTAATATCCATTCCCCTCCCCCACCCCACCCTTAATGTCTATTCCCTTTTGGCATTTTAACGCCTGCCCCGCCCTCACCCTTAGTATTCATTCCCTATTGCCATTTTAATACACCCCCCCCCCCCGCACCATTCAATCTCCATTCCCCTTTGGCATTTTAATGCGTCCCCCCCACCAAAGCCCTTAATGTTCATTCCCTTTTGGCATTTTATACCTCCCCCACCCCCACCTTTAATGTCCATTCAGTTTTGACATTTTAATGCCTCACCCCCACCTCCCACCCTTAATATCCATTCCCTTTGGTATTTTAATACCTCCCCCACCCCAACCCCCACCTTTAATGTCCATTCCCTTTTGCGTTTTAACGCTTCCCCCCACCTCACCCTTAATGTCCATTCCCTTTTGGCGTTTTAACACCTACCCCCACCCTTAATGTCCATTCCCTTTTGACGTTTTAACACCTACCCCCACCCCTAATGTGCGTTCCCTTTTGACATTTTATCACATCCACCCACCCCTAATGTCCGTTCCCTTTTGGGTGTCAATGCGTCCTGCCACCCCACCCTTAATGTCCATTCCCTTCTGGCATTTTAACACCTCCTCCACCCCACTCCCACCCTTAATATCCGTTCCCTTTTGACATTTTATCACCTCCACCCACCCCAAACGTTCATTCCCTTTCAACGTTTTAACGCCTCCACCACCACCCCCACCCTTAATGTCCGTTCCCTTTTGACATTTTATCACCTCCACCCACCCCTAATGTCCGTTCCCTTTCGACGTTTTAACGCCTCCACCACCCCCACCCTTAATATCCGTTCCCTTTTGACATTTTAACACCCCCCCACGCTTAATGTCCGTTCCCTTTCGGCGTTTTAACACCTCCCCCACCCCACCCCACCCCACCCCCACCCACACCCTTAATGTCCGTTCCCTTTCGGCGTTTTAACACCTCCCCCACCCTTAATGTTCGTTCCCTGTCGGCGTTTTAACGCCTCCCCTCACCACCTACACACCTTTCGACGAAGCCTTCACTAACTCTCCTTTATATGTTTACATCCATACACCCCCCCCCTCCCCCTCCCCCACCCCCGACGTGCCCGGACATGTAAGACGGCGGGCCGACTGGTTGTGAAAGGGGCGCCTGGCGGCAGAGTGTGGTACTAACCTTTATGAAGGCCTTCGCCTTGGTTAGTAAGCCTAAGGTTGTGTGCCGAGGGGACTCTCCGCCAAGGGGCACCATGCCCTTCAGTCGCTCCAGGCAGTGCCTCAAGTGAGCTCTCCTGTAAAGGAAACACAAAAGCACACCATTATTACTAGCAATCCAGCTCAATTCAGCTCAAACAGCTGAATAAATCCAATGAAATCATCAACTTTTCTTAAAACCGAAAACATACTTTATCATGTACCAAGCTATAGGATTTTAAAATTTTATTAAAATTTTATGGGAAACACATTTTGGGTTCCGTACCCAGGGCTCATGGAAACCCGTTGGTAATAATTGTTGTGGTTTCATGAAACAGCGTATTCTGTTAATACTTATTTGAAATGAAGTTTTGGTTCCGTTGATTTTCTAGCAAAGTACCCTGTCAAAATGTATCAGAAATCAAATGTCAGTTGTGTTGTTTTTCCAGCATGGCAACAACATATTTCGGGAAAGGATTGTAACGGTGAAATCATGTAGGTTGCTACATATACGATTTAGATACTGGTGCACTCATTAAACATAGAAGCAATATTAAGTCAATGTAATACTAATGCCTGGTGCACACCTACCATATTTGTGCGCACCCACCTTCTGTATACGATCTAAAACTGCCCGTTTCGCGCACAAAAATCGCTAGGTGTGCGCTCCCCGCGCACACCTAGCGATTGCGATTCGCATATAAAACTCAGTTTTTAGGGCTAAAACGGGCCGATTACGATTGCGATTCGCGATTCGAAAAATGAATTGGCCCATTTTCAGTTTTAAGCGGGTCGGGTCGAGTCGCGAGTTTTAGTGCGCGAATCGTAAATGGTAGGTGTGTACTAGGCATAATAGAACCTGTTACTACTGAAGCCTATGGTGTCCAGCGTGTCGATGTGCATAGCAACATTAATTTGGCATGTTTTCACTCCAAGTAACTCCAAAGCTAACCCTTTGAAATAAAAGTAACCTCAAAGTAAATTAATTAGATTATAAAAATCAACATATTTTTCTGTAAAAATAATATAAGAAACTTAAGAAAGTTAGAAGTTAAGAATTGAAGAAGGTTAAAAGTGGAGTGGTCTGCACTGACCTCTCAGACAAGGAGCCGCATAGACAGGTAGGCGTGGGTAGTATGGTGATATCAGGGAGCCTAGGTGGTGTAATGGTTAGCATACTGGCCCGGATGTGGGTTCGAATCCGGCTATAGGCGCAATATTTCCCATTTTCATCACCCCCACGATAAAACTATCGGATTATGCAACTTAAAATATTGGCACTGCAAGGGAAAATATTGTTCACGTAATACTTATTCACCGATAAATCAAACATTTATTACTTGTAATGTAATATTTTATTATATTCTATACAATGCCACTTTTCAGTGTCAGGGAAGTGGTGTTCTGGCCATATAATTGTGTCAGTATTTACTCACATTTCTAACCGGGTTAGTACAAAGACAGTCTAATAATAGTAAAACAAATTTGACTAATATTGATATTTTAAGGTAATATAAGTGGCACCTAAAAAGTGAAAGTGAAACACGGCAACAATATTACCCTTTTCAATCATCATTGGAACTAATTTACCTTAAAACAAAAACCTACAAAGAATGAATACACTAATTCTATTCAAATAAAGCTGAGCCCCCCCCCCCCCCCCCCCCCCCCCCCACACACACACACATGGAAGAACGTGAACAACTTTCCATTTTGGGGACGATTTTGTTTTCGTTTTAATATGTATTTATTTCTGGGGCTTTTCTTGTATGGGGGAGCCCATCCTGATATGACCTTAGATGTTGCCAGGACGTAAAACTCCAACAACCAATGTATGGGGGTGTACTGGAGGAATGGGCTTATATGCTTATAACAGTTATATGCCCCCTACCTACCCACTCACCCACCCACCCACACATGCACACACACACCATGAGCAAATTTACATGTGGGGATAATTTCCTTTAAATATTTATTGATTACTGTGGTTTTTTTCTTGTGTGGGGGTTGGGGGGGGGGGGGGGATTGGCTTACATGCTTAAGTTATAAGCCACCAACACCCAAACTCGCACCCACACGGAAAACCATTAACAAATTTCCATGTGGGGATAATATTTTTTTTAATATTTATTTATTAATGGTTTCTTTCTTGTGTGGGGGGTTGGAAGGATGAGCTTACATACTTATATGCCAACCACACCCAAACCCACCAGGAAGACCATAAACAAATTTCCATGTGGGGATAATTTCTCTAAAATATTGATTAATTACTGTGCTTTTTGTTGTGGGGGGGGGGGGGGGGGCTTACATGCTTATATGCCACCCCCACCCACCCCCCACCCCCACACGGAAGGCTATAAACAATTTCCATGTGGGGATAATTTCTCTTAAAAATGTATTGCTCTTTTTTCTTGTGTGTGTGTGTGGGGGGGGGGGGGGGGGGGATGTGCGTATATATGACCTCCCCCCGCCCCCTCCCCCCAATCCACACACACTGACTCATTAATATTAACTCAATTACGGGTCGTGGGCGGGTGAGTCCCAGCGCACTAATCGCACCGAATCCAATTAACGTGATTACTGGCGTCAAATCACTAAAGGCACGGTCCATTTGACGCGTCCCTCGCGTAGTGCAGCACCGGCATCACACGCCGCAACCAGAGCGGCAATCAATAGCAGCGCGCATGCACCACCAGCGGGGGGAGGGGGGGAGGGGGGATGGGAGGGGGAGGGGAGGGGAGGGGGAGGGGAGGGGAGGGGAGGGGAGGGGAGGGGAGGGGAGGGGAGGGGAGGGGAGGGGAGGGGAGGGGAGGGGGGAGTGGGAGGGGGCAGGGGAGGGGGAGGGGGAGGGGGGGGGGCGGGGGGGAGGAGAGGAGGGGGGGGGGAGAGGGAGGAGAGGAGAGGAGGGAGAGGGAGGAGAGGAGAGGAGGGAGGGAGAGGAGGAGGAGGGAGAGGAGAGGAGAGGAGAGGAGAGGAGAGGAGAGGAGAGGAGAGGAGAGGAGAGGAGAGGAGAGGAGAGGAGAGGAGAGGAGAGGAGAGGAGAGGAGAGGGCTGGTACCGACTCATGGCAACTTTATAGTGCTGCCCAACTGGGAAATCAGGCCACCAGCACCATGACCCGATATCCCACTCAGTCACATTATCCTGACACTAGGCTAACTAGTCCTTGCCCTATCCTAATAATGCCGAGCGCCAGCAATTGTATAAGTCATTGGTTTGACTCGACAGGGTGAGTTGAGGGGAGGGGAGTTGAGGGGAGGGGATGGGAGGAGAGGGACGAGGGCAACCGGGTATCAAATTAAGCGTCACGCGCAAACGCTGTCGCGTTACGATTAATTCCAGCCTGAATTCCAAATCACTGAAGCCATTGTTTTGCTGGGGTTTTACGTCTTAGAAACATCAAAGGTCATATCAGGACGGGTATCGACTTGGACAGTGCGCACTCATGGCGATTTTAATAGTATGTGTGTATGTATGTATGTACGTACGTACGTACATACGTACGTATGTACGTAGTACGTATGTATGTGTGCATGTGTGCGTATGTATGTACGTACGTACGTGTGTATGTATGTGTATGTGTGTATGTATGTATGCATGTATGTATGTATGTATGCATGTATGCATGCACATACATGTATGTATGTATGTATGTATGTATGTATGTATGTATGTATGTATGTATGTATGTATGTATGTATGTATGTATGTATGCGTGCATGTTTAGTCATATATATTATAAATAACATGAAGTGTAGACTACTACACTGGTCTCTTTTTGTACAATCGTGAAAATATTTAATAGTTTGACCGACCCCTTGGTTATACAGGTTATACAGCTTGAGCATTAGAAATGAACGCATAGATGCCCTGTGGGTATTCCACCAATCTGTCACCCACACCCACACCTACACACAAATACACCCACCTACACACACACCCACACACACACCCTATTGATGCGCACATTAGCTATGATATGAGCCCTGGGCCTTGGTGTGAAGTGCCCATAAAAACTCATCCATGGCATCCAATTAGCTGTGCGCGTCGCACAGCCAATTAAAACCGCGTATAAACTCTATTCCTATTTCCCACCCACCCGCCCACAGATAAACAAAAAGTGGGTGTCCTGTTGTTTAAAAGATTAAATCAGCTGGCCGCCAGAGAATCATGGAACTAGCCAACGAGGTCCTCATTAATCACAAAGTCGGGTTGACAATAGACTACATCACGGTTCTGACTGCGCATGCGCTGAAAACGGCGCCGGGAGCAAAGCAAAGGCGTACTGCCATTGAGTTTGCCGATACGCGTAGGGCAAAACTGGAATTTTATTCAAATATATAGAAATACATAACAATTTTGCATAAACATGTATACACACATGCAATATAATGATCTGATGAATATAGCTAAGACAAAACTAGCCATAGTTAAACATTTTGAGCTAAGAAACATACAATTCCACACAAAACAATCATTGATATCCACATCACCATTATTAATTCTTGTTCTAAATATTAAAATACCAAATGTGTCAACATACACTTGTATCAGAGAAATATATAACTAATATCTGATTAACCCTACTCATTTTCTAGTTCTACATATGTCATTAACCATAGGATATAAATAAAAACATGAATAAAATAAGTAAACTGACTCTGGCTATGGCTCTAACACTAGTCTGAGTTCCCAGATTTGTCTAAATCTAAATGCACATGGCATAAGATGTGCTGATTATATTGATGTAAATGAAATGCTGGATAAAAGATTAATATCTTAATTTATTATATATATATTTTTTAGTTGGTATTCTATGTTTCAAACAAGAGCTGAGATGAGCTGAGACTAGCACATTTCAGAGCTGCACCCAGTGTATTAGCATGTGCCATGTGCTTCTCGCGGCTTTTTTTGATCTGATGCATCCCACAATTCACCTCGCCGCTGGAACCGTGATGTAGTCTATCCACTAATTCTCTAAGTCGAACGACCATGGGACCGACTTCAAATGGTCCATTTAGGGAGGAGGGAGTTTTTTGATGTTGTACTTATCGTTACAAGGGTATTGTATGGGCGGACCCAAATAAAGCGATCAATATAGGGGAGTGGTTGATCTGTGGATGTGGTCGGTTACAGAGGTTTTACTGTATTCATTTCCTTTAATTTTAAGAGAAAAAACAAAAGTGGTGAATTTATTAATATTAATTTTCTTTATTTCCAAGCGAACAAATTATTAATATTATTATTATTATTAATAACAACTTCCTTTCATGTTAAAGGGGACCTGGTGAATTTATTGATATTAATTTCCTCTAATCCTAGTGGGGAAATTAAACTAGATGAATTTATTTGTATTAATTTCCTTTGACTCGAAGGGAATAATTAAACTTGCTGAATTTATTTAAATTAATGTACTTTAATTCTATTAATCTCTTTTTAATTTTACGAATTCATCAATATTAATTTCCTTTATTCTAAGGGGGAATTAAACTTAAGTGAATACAAATTTTAATTCAGATTGATTTATTTTTAATTTATGGGGAAAACCTAAGCGAACAAAGTGAAAATTATATTGACCTATTTTATGTCTAAAAAACAAACATAAGTGGCCAAAGAATAAACATTACATTTACCCCTTTTATTCAGAAGAACAACAATGTAAACACAAGTGGACAAAGACTGATATTAATTATACAGACTTCTTTGAAGTTAAAAAAAAAAGCATAAGTGAACAAAGAATGAAAAATGTATAGTTCTAACAATTCTCATATTAAAAAGAATAAAAATAAGTAACATGAAATGAGGTGGTGGCTTTTTTTTTTTTTTTAGAAAACAAGACCTTTCAAATTTGGGCACTGATTTTCTTTTTTTTTACACGGCGAATATTTTGTGAGCCAGAAATCGCTCAAGTGAACTTATTACTGGTGCGACCTCAATGAATTAAACAGAAGTGAAAAAAAAGGAAGGACAATTATTGTGACTCTTTTTATTTTATTCCTAAGGAGGAAAAAATTAAAACGTAAGTGAACAAAATATGACAATTATAATCACTGCTTTATTCCTAATGACTGCTTTATTCCTAAGGGGGAAAATATGCACAACTGGACAAAGCACGAAAATTATATTGACTGCTTTTATTCCTGAGGGCAAAAAAATAAAAATAAGTGGACAAAGCATGATAATTATATTCACTCTTTTATTGTTTGCTTGTTGTTTTACGTCCTAGCAATATCTTAGGTCATATCCGGACGGACTTTGTATTCCTAAGGGCGAAAATAAAGATTGTTGGTTGGTTGCTGGAGTTTTATGTCCTGGCAACATCGAAGGTCATATCAGGACCGACTTGCAACAGTGCGCACTCATTACGACTTTATAATGCTGCCCCACTGGGAAATCAGGCCGCCAGCACCATGAACCAATATCACATTTCCTGACACGGAGCTAACCAGTCCTTGCCATATCCTATTCATGCCGAGCGCCAAGTCATTGGTTTGACTCGACCGGGAACCGAGCTCCCGACCTTCCGCACGGGAGGCCTGCGCTCTACCGATTCGGCCACGGCGCCCGGTAGACATAAAACGAGACGTTGGATAGCTACACCCAGAGAACTTCATAACTTGTGCAGTGAATTTTCAATTCTGTGATTATTTTGTGAGCTACAAATCGAGGAGGTAAACCCCATTACTGGCACCAGCCCAACGCTGCTACACGGTCGTCATGGCAACACTTCCGGGGTGTTTAATTATACGCCCGGCGTCCAATTTCTGATGGGAAAACTAATTAATTAATCATGTAGGCGCTGGTGCCTACACACGTGGGAAAAGGTTTTTTTGTTTTTTTTTAAACCTTCCCAGGTGCAACTTGAACTAAAGGCTTGTTATTTAAGCACCTGGTCAACACTGTATGTGTAAGCGCTCCGTTGTGCTAATATATCAGTAACTAATCGTCCTGTTTTACTAATAGAACAGTTACACAGCGAATGGACCCCTAAGATATCGCGGATTATGTCGAATATAAGAATTATATATATATATAAATAAATATATATATATATATATATATATGTGCTCTATAATCCATTATGGGAATATAAACAAGGACACTACCGATCTTCAGTTCCCTATGTAATAGTTAGCGCTGTATCAGATCTAGCTGACCCTGTTAGTATGACATAGGCCACAGTGGCGCCCCTTGTGAGCGGCCGTGTGCACTGTATGCCAGCTGCGCCTGGCCTTAACGCCTTCAATTTTAACTTATATATAAATTGGGGCGCTGCCTTTTATTTATTTATTTATCTCTTCTATACTAATACGTATACGATTTGCTGTGGGACCATTGGCGCCACCGTCCAATCCGCCCCCAAATCGCCTGAAAGTTTTTAGACTAATTTATAAAGATATTACGCAGATATTATTTACCCTAGTAATCCGGTAGTCTGCTTTGTACAACTACTGATGCTCACTGGTACTGTTCGATACTATCTCCCAGTGCCTCAAGCCCCATGCAGTCAGACCTCACCGGATTGAGGAAACGGACTGAAACCGTACACTGTCCGGTGAAATTACGGTTTATATGCGGTACCCATCCGGCGTGTCCGTTCTAACTCCGGTGGTGTCCGGTACAAGTTTTGAACATGCACAAAACTTGTACCGGACACAACCGGACTGACGTGTACGGTTGGTGCCTGGTTTAAGTCCGTTTAGTCCGTTTCATGTCTGGTACCCATCCGTTACGTCTCCGGTTTGCTTCCTGCCAAGTCCGTTGATGTTTTTTTTTTGTTTCTTTTTTTTTAATTGCGGGAATTCGGTCAGTATATGTTTTCGGCGTGTCTGTGAACAATCCGGGACGCACGTTGGACATTCGGTTTTCATCCGTTTCTCATCCGGTGGATATTCATTAATGTACATTCCTTGTCCGTTTAGCGTCCATTTCGTCCGCCGGCCGTTGCAACAGTTCGACACCGAACACCACCGGACTAGACAATTCTTTGTCTGGTTGATGTCCGTTGCTCAATCCGGTAAGGTCTGACTGGGCATTAACACTCTGAGTGACTGAGCAGATGCAGTAGCTTGGGAGTTTGAATCCCAGCCGAGTCTAAACAATGATTTACAAAATTGATACTTGTTGGTACCTAGCCTGGCGCTCGGCATTAATAGGATAGGACAAGGACTGGTCAGCAGAGTATCAAGATGTGACTGAATGGGATATCTGGTCATGGTGCCAGCGGCCTGGTTTCCCAGTGGGACAGCACTATAATAAAGTCGCCATGAGTGTGCGCTATCACAAGTCGGCACCCATCCTGATATGACCATAGATGTTTCTAGGATGTAAAACTCCACCAAACAAACAACCAGTGGCCTCGTTTCCCAGTGAGGCAGCACGATAAAGTCGCCATGAGTGTGCACTGTCACAAGTCGGTACCCGTCCTGATATGACCGTAGATGTTTCTAGGATGTAAAACTCCACCAAACAAACAACCAGTGGCCTCGTTTTCCAGTGAGGCAGCACGATAAAGTCGCCATGAGTGTGCACTGTCACAAGTCGGTACCCGTCCTGATATGACCGTAGATGTTTCTAGGGTGTAAAACAACAACAAACAAACAACCCCCACCCACACCCTGTGGCTGACCACGACAGAAGTCATTACATAAGACGCTGCTCCTGGGCTGACCCCATGACGTAACGTCCAGTAACGTAATGTAGCTGTCACACTATGACGACAAGCAGCGGCGACAGCCCTGCGACAGCCACTTCCGGTCTGTCGTCGATTGTCGCCGATTGTCGCGCAGCTGTTGCGCAGGAGTCGCCGCGACCCCACCGCGGCAGCTCCAGTTTCTCCACTATTTCTCGATGGTCGCCGAGTTGTCGCGGGGATTTTGGACATGTTGAAAAACTTCGGCGACAGCGGACGACAGCCCAGGTTGTGCCACTGCCGCGGCACTGTAGCGGCACTGTCGCGGCACTGTCGCGGCACTGTCGCGGCACTGTCGCTAAGCTGTAGGTGCTTCTCTCTCCATGTATGTGTCTCTGGGTGTCTCTGTGTCTGTGTCTATGTGTGTGTCTGTGTCTATGTGTGTCTATGTGTGTCTATGTGTGTCTATCTGTGTCTATGTGTGTCTATGTGTGTCTATATGTGTCTATGTGTGTGTGTCTGTGTCTCTGGGTCTGTGTCTCTCTGTATGTATCTGTGTTGTCTTTGCCGTTAAGATGTGGTCTTTGCTGTTAAGATGTTGTCTTTGTCGTTATAAGCTGTCATCGCGTCCAGTTGCCTTTTGGGTATATATATAAACCTGGGCTGGGCTTCTCTCCATACCAGCTCAGCTCTTCACAGCGGACACATCTACAGCAGAACATCTCCTCCAGCACAGACATCTCCAGCACATCTCCAGCACATACATCTCCAGAAGACACATCTCCAGCACATCTCCAGCATACACATCTCCATCATGCAGGACTCTCTGGCTGTTGTGCAGTATGCGCATGACACAAATGTGCTGTTGATCAACTATGTGGAAGAGATACAGAGACAGAAGAGACAGAAGAGGAAGCGGGCGGCGAGGCGAGTGTGGGTGCGCAAGTGGATTTCGAGGCGGCCGGAATTTGGGCTGTATGACCAGCTTCTTGTTGAACTCAGGAGCGAGGACGTGGCTTCCTTCGTCAACTTTCTGCGGATGCCTCCGCAGATGTATGACGAAATGCTAACACGAGTGGGTCGCCGTATCACAAAAACATACACGACCTACAGGAAGCCGCTCGAGCCTGGACTGAAGCTTGCGCTGACACTGCGGCACCTAGCGTCCGGCACCAAGTACGCATCAATGAAGTTTGGGTGGAGGGTGCCACACAACACCCAATCTCTGATCGTACGAGAGGTGTGCACGGCTATCGTCGCTGAATACATCGACGAGGTCATGATCTGTCCCACCACTCCGGAGGGATGGCGTGCCATCTCCGACCTCTTTATGGAAAGGTGGAACTTCCCCCATACCTGCGGAGCGCTCGATGGGAAGCATGTGGCCTGCCGGTGTCCCCCCAACAGTGGATCCCTGTATCACAATTACAAGGGATTCTATTCCATCGTTCTGATGGCACTGGTGGACGCGGACTACAAGTTCATTTGGGCGGACATCGGAGGTACCGGCTCGGCATCGGATGCGCAAATCTACAATGCGTCCGACCTGAAAGCAAGCATTGATGATGGTACGATAGGCTTTCCCGAAGCCGAGTCTTTGGTGGATGGTCAAACGCGCGTACCATACTACATCATCGCTGACGACGCCTTCGCCCTGCGCCCGAGCCTGATGAAGCCCTACAGCCGTAGGGGTCTTGGTCACGATGAGCGCATTTACAACTACCGTCTCTCCCGGGCTAGGCGAGTAGTTGAAAACGCCTTCGGGATCCTGGCAAACCGATTTCAGGTGTTGCTGAGCACGATGGAGCACCGGCCCTCCACCGTGAAGCTCATCGTGACTACGTGCATGGTTCTGCACAACCTCATGCGGATCCGGTACCCGGCTCTGCAGAATCAACAGATAGACCGCACAGAGAATGGCGCCACCGATTTCGTTGCCGGAAGATGGAGGGACGGGCCAATCCTGCCGGACATTGGACGGCAAGGACCTTGCCAGAACACCAGCTCCACCGGCGGAAAACAGCAACGGGCAGTCATCAAAGACTGGGTTAACTCACCAGCGGGCGCAGTCGATTGGCAGGAAAAAATGATCTAACCTCGGACACTCTTCACAGCTGGCAGGTTGCAGCTGGCCATAAAATGAACTTTTCAGTTCAGTCTTTTATAAAGGGAATAATTCTAGTAAAAAAAATGAACATTTCACTTCAGTCTTTTATAAAGGGAATAATTCTAGTAAAAAAAATGAACATTTCACTTCAGTCTTTTATAAAGGGAATAATTCTAGTAAAAAAAATGAACATTTCACTTCAGTCTTTTATAAAGGGAATAATTCTAGTAAAAAAAATGAACATTTCACTTCAGTCTTTTATAAAGGGAATAATTCTAGTAAAAAAAATGAACATTTCACTTCAGTCTTTTATAAAGGGAATAATTCTAGTAAAAAAAATGAACATTTCACTTCAGTCTTTTATAAATGGAAGAAAGTTAAAAAAATGAACATTATAAAGGGAGTAAAGTTAAAAAATCTAGTAACAAAAATGAACATTGTAAATAATAGTAACATTATAAAGGGAGTAAAGTTAAAAAATCTAGTAACAAAAATGAACATTATAAAGGGAGTAAAGTTAAAAAATCTAGTAACAAAAATGAACATTGTAAATAATAGTAAAAAAAATGAACATTTCAGTTCAGTCTTTTATAAAGGGAATAAAGTTAAAAAAATGAACATTTCAGTTCAGAACATTATAAAGGGAGTAAAGTTAAAAAATCTAGTAACAAAGATGAACATTTAAGTTCAGTCGGTTATAAAGGGCAAAAATATAGTACAAACAATGAACATTGTAAATAATAGTAAGAAAAAATGAACATTTCAGATGAACATTGTAAATAATAGTCTTTTATACAGGGAATAAAGTTAAAAAAACATTATAAAGGGAATAATTCTAGTAAAAAATGAACATTTCAGTTCAGTCTTTCATATAAAGGGAATAATTCTAGTAAAAAATGAACTGTTCAGTTCAGTTTTTTATAAAGGGAAGAATTCTAGCAAAAACAATGCATACAGATAAGTTACTAATAATAGTAAAATAAATGAACATTATAAAGGGAATAATTCTAGTAAAAAATGAACATTTCAGTTCAGTCTTTCAGTTTTTTATAAAGGGAATAATAGTAAAATAAATGAACATTGCATACAGTTAAGTTAAGTTCAGTCTTTTATTAAGGGACAAATAATAGTAAAATACATGAATATTGTATACAGATAAGACAGTCTTTTATTAAGGGACAAATAATAGTAAAATAAATGAACATTGCATACAGTTAAGTTAATATCAATAGTAAAAAAAATGAACATTGCATACAGTTAAGTTCAGTCTTTTATTAAGGGACAAATAAGGGCATACAGTTAAGTTAATATCAATAGTAAAATAAATGAACATTGCATACAGTTAAGTTCAGTCTTTTATTAAGGGACAAATAATAGTAAAATACATGAATATTGTATACAGATAAGACAGTCTTTTATTAAGGGACAAATAATAGTAAAATAAATGAACATTGTATACAGTTCAGTCATTTAATCATCAACACTGTCACTTGGGTGGGGGTGGGGTGTCCAGGCCACCGGACGAGTTCACGGCACCAAATATGTCCGGCCCACTGAGGTTGGCGAAGTTGGAGAACCCAGACAGGTTTGATAAATTGAGAAGTCCGTCTGGTGTCCCGGTTACACGTGGGGTACTTGAATTTAGAAGTCGGTCTGGTGTCCCGGTTACACGTGGGGTGCTTGAATTTAGAAGTCGGTCTGATGTCCCGGTTACACGTGGGGTGCTTGATTGGTCCGGGTCCTTGAGTGGTCCTGGGATCCTGAATGTTACGGGGGCCGTTCCATCCAGCAATGGCAGCAGCGGGCCGGCAGGCAGCTGGACAGGTTCCAGCGGATCAGGTCGTACTGGGACTGGTTGCAGCTGGGCAGGTCGCACCTGCACAGGCCGCAGCTGGGCAAGTTGCTGCTGGGCAGGTCGCACCGGCACTGACTGTAGCTGGGCAGGTTGCTGGTGGGCAGGTCGCAGCTGGGAAGGTCGGAGCTGGGCAGGTTGCAGGTGGGCAGGTTGCAGGTGGGCAGGTTGCAGGTGGGCAGGTAGCATCGGCTGCTGCATATATTGCTGCATGTACGCAGGACCTTGTGATGCCCATGGCGTCCCGGTGGGTGGTTGGTGCCGCCACATGTGTGGAGGGGGCTGGTAGGGGTCAGACGACTGGCATGAGACCTCGGATTGGGACGACGAGGAGTAGATGGATGGCGCAGAGGGGTCCCGCACTGTCACATCCCTGTTGACTGCAGGGCCGTCGACCTGCGACAGGGCCGGCCCACATATCACAGTCCCATCCTCCGCAAACTGGGACGCCGCCACCTTGTCCACCAAAGCGTTCAGGGCTGACCGCGTGTAGACAAACTGGCCGGTCCCCATGGACATGACCCAGTCCTTCACATAATTAGAGAACGACGTCTGAGGTGTTCGGACGCTGAGCGCTTGCAACATATCGTCCGAGACATCAACGCGTTTTTTCAGGACCTGCAGCAGGTCCTCCTCCGCCGTCGTCTTTGCCTGCTTTCCGTTGCGTCGCCGGTCGGCCTGTGGTTCGTCCCCGATCTGCTGCTCAGCGCACGCAGCCTCCGCAGCCCCCAGATCCCCTCGTGCTGCGTCTACCATGGCCAAAACCTGCAAGACAAAATAATAAAACAGCATGAGTTCAATGAATCCAATAAAGAAATCTAGTACAATAAAAGAAATAAAGTAAAATTTACAGAAATAAAGTAAAATTTACAGAAATATAGTAAAAGTGACAGAAATATAGTAAAATTTATAGAAATATAGTAAAATTTAAAGAAATATAGTAAAATAAAGAAATAAAGTAAAATTTACAGAAATAGAGTAAAATTGACAGAAATATAGTAAAATAAATAAATATAGTAAAATATACAGAAATATAGTAAAATAAATAAATATAGTACGTACACTTCGGCAGGGCTCGGCCCGGTGCCGGACGAATGAGCGGAGGAAGCCAAAGTGGTCGTAGATCCACTGCTCCCTCTCTGTCCACTCGGCCGCGCCATCTCCACTTTTTTTCCGGAGAAGCCTGGAGTGGCAGTCACGCATGGACTTATACCAACCCTGGAGATGCGTGGCGGTCCTCCCCATCATCTGGGCCTGCTCCTCCCAAAGCCTGGCTTTTTTGTCCGTGCGGCGATAATCGGACAACTTGACATTCCACACCATTGGGCTCTCCTGAAGAAAGTCAAGGAGGACCTCCTCCTCGGCCGGATGTAGGGTACTGTCGATTGTCACCAACCTCTTCTGACCTTTACCCCTGCCTCTGCCTCTGCCTCTGCCTCTGCCTGCCAGACTGTGAGAGGCGGACGAGTCTGGAGGTGAGGCATGGGAATCGGCTGAACCAGGAGACGGGGAACGCGTGTCCATAATCTCCTCTGCGTCCGGTGGGGATGGTGGAGATGGCGGTGCTGGAGCTGGAGCTGGAGCTGGAGCTGGAGCTGGAGCTGGAGCTGGAGCTGGAGGGGCAGGTGTAGGTGGACATGGTGTAGGTTCAGGTGCAGGTGCAGGTGCAAATGGATAAGGTGTACACAGCACCTGTGGACGTGGTGTACACACCATGTTGCTCCTGGCCCTCCATCTTCCTCTTCCTCTTCCTCTCCCCCTTACCCTGCCTCTCCCATACCATGGGATAGAGCAGGAGCTGGAGCTTGTAGGTGAGGTCTGCTTTCCTGGCATGCTGGAGAAGTTGTGAGGAGACAGCAAGACAGAGATCATATATATACCTAGGCACTGTGTTTGTGGAGGCTGTGTGTGTTTGTGGAGGGATTGAAGCATCCATTGTGAAGCCCTATCTGGCTGTCGCACTGTCGCGCTGCCGCCGCGGCACTCCCGCGGCACTGTCGCGGCACTCCCGCGGCACTGTCGCGGCACTGTCGCCTCGTTGTAGTCGCGGTGTCGCCATGCTGTCGGCCCTTGTCGCCCGCTGCTCATCAAAGAGTTGGAGGTGTCAACCGCTATCACAACAACCCGAGAGGAAGCTTGTCGCCCGGCGGCTGTCCGGCTCCCGTCCGGAACCCGTCCGGAACCCGCTATGTTGTCGCTATGCTGTCGTTCGGCAATAAAATATCTCCGACCTCCTCTGTCGCACTGTTGTCGTTACTTTCAGACCGATTTGTCGCACCGTTGTCGTCCGGTTGTTGTCCGGTTGTCGTCCAACTTAGCCCGAATTTGCATATGTCGTCGTGATTTTACAACATTCCAGTAGCTGGGCTGTCGTCATCCCCTTGTCGTCGTAGTGTGACAGCCACATAAGAGTCAGCAGGGTGACTACAGCATACCGAGTCGTACCATGCATACACTGTCTGACACAGGACCAAGCCGCACACTTCTGTCTCATGCCAAGTCTTAGGTGTGTGCGTGTGAGTGTATGTGTGTGTGAGTGTGTGTATGTCTGATTGTGTCTGAGAGTGTGTGTGTGAGTGTGTGTGTCAGTGTATGTGTGTGTATGTGTGAGTGTGTGTATGTGTGAGTGTGTGTGTATGTGGGTGAGTGTGTGTGTGTGAGTGTATGTGTGTGAGTATGTGTGTGAACATGTGTGAGTGTGTGCATGTGTGTGTATAGGTGTGTTGGTGTGTGTGTGTGTGTGTGTTTGGGTTTTAGGTCCTACTCCTAGCAAAAGCTAGTCATATCAGGACAGGTACTGACTAGTGACACTGACAGTGCGCACTTATGGCGACTTTATAGTGCTGCCCTATTGGACCCATGACCTGATATATCATCGGCGAACCGGGCGCGGGAGATCGGGACTTCGGTTCGCGATCGAGTCAAACCATTGACTTAAAAAATTGATACTTGTCGCTTCCCAGCCTAGTGCTCAGCATTACTAGGATTGGGCAAGGACTGTTTAGCTCAGTGTCAGGATAATGTGACTGAGTGGGATATCAGGTCATGGTGCCAAAAATCTAGAATTTTGGATAAATCCTGAAGATTCTCATCTATGAACCACATACCTCATGGCAACCAAACTTGATAGGGTTGATATTTATTTCCAATAAAAAAATGCTTTGTTCGAGGAATAAATATATTTACCACAAAATAAAGAAAAATAAAATAAAAATAGATTGCAATGAAATTGTCCTAGCAAATATTTTTACATGAGATAAAATACTGCTTTGTGTATTATCGTGTATATATATATTCACCACCGCCCCCACCCTTCATGATGTAAGTTGTAGCTGTGACTTTGCATGCTGGGTCCCAGCTTCAGTCGTTAGTGAGGGACCAGCAGAACTCAGAATACCGGTATTGTCTGGTCAGCTTTCAGAGTTGGTTGGTTGTTGGAGTTATACACCCTGGAAACATCTAGGGTCATATCAGGACATATTGTGACAGTGTGCACTCATGGCAACTTTATAATGCTGTCCCACTAGAAAATCAGGCTGTGGGCACCATTACCCGATATCCCACTCAGTCACCTTATCCTAAAACTGAGCTAACCAGTCATTGCCCTATCCTATTAATGCTGAGCACCTGGCTAGGAAGTGACAAGACATAGTATAAATTTGCTAAGTAATTGCTTTGACTCGACCGGGAAGCGAACTCCCGATCTCCCGCACGCGAGGCCTGCGCTCTACCGATTCGTCCACCGCGCCTAGTAGCTTTCAGAATGTTGGTGTGTTGACCGAGGTCAGTCAAAGGTTGGTTGCCCCCCCCCTTCTTCCTCCCCCACACCCACACCCAATCCCATTCACCCCTCCCACCTCCAGTACACTAACAGCTTATTCTAATCCTAGACTGTCTCCAAGTGCACATCTTCTACAGATATAGCGACACTAGAGACACACACATCTAAGCCCTGAATAGGCAGATGGGGTGGTGGGATGGTCGACTGAGTTGAGGATCCACATCCCGTGTGGCAGGTCACAAGATTCAAATCCCCCAGCCGAGTCAAACCAATGGCGTAAAAAATGTATACTTGTTGCTACCCCGCACAACACTTGGCATTATTCTGATAGGGAAAGGGGCAGTGAAATGAGGATGATCAATTGTCGGTGGTTAAAATTTACCCAGCTTAATCAAGAAATGTATTTTTTTTAAATAATAATAAAGGAATAAAATGTTAATGTAAAAGAAAAAAGTAATACAATTTAAAAAAAAATTAAATGGTCACAGAGTACATTGCTAAATTGTGGCCTTATGTCCTAGCAACACTGAGATCATGTTACGATTGGAACTGCAGGGAACACTCACGGTCCTCTTACTAGTTTGAGAGATTTATTAGCGTTACCTCAATAGAATACCATGACACTAGCGACATGACACGATATCCAGCTCAGTCACATTATCCGGACAGAGGTGTTCAGTCCTTGCCTAGCCTTAGTAAATTCAAGCTTGACGCGAGATAGTAATTACCTGCAAGTATCAATTTTATAAGTCTCTGAATTGAATCAGCTGGGGATCGAACCCACCTGCACAGTGACCTGTTAGTCTGACACTACCTGACATCTCGCCTACCTACCCGTACAGTGACCTGTTAGTCTGCCACTACCCGACACTCGACCCACCTACCCATACAGTGACCTGTGGGTCTGCCACTACCCGACACCCTGCCTACCTGTACAGTGACCTGTTAGTCTGCCACTACCCGACACTCGACCCACCTACCTGTACAGTGACCTGTTAGTCTGCCACTACCCGACACTCGACCCACCTATCCATATAGTGACCTGTGGGTCTGCCACTACCCGACACCCTGCCTACCTGTACAGTGACCTGTTAGTCTGCCACTACCCGACACTCGACCCACCTACCTGTACAGTGACCTGTTAGTCTGCCACTACCCGACACTCGACCCACCTATCCATACAGTGACCTGTGGGTCTGCCACTACCCAACACCCTGCCTACCTTTACAGTGACCTGTTAGTCTGCCACTACCAGACACTCAACCCACCTACCCATACAGTGACCTGTTAGTCTGCCACTACCCGACACTCGACCCACCTACCCGTACAGTGACCTGTTAGTCTGCCACTACCCGACACCCTACCTACCTGTACAGTGACCTGTTAGTCTGCCACTACCCGACACTCAACCCACCTACCCTTACAGTGACCTGTGGGTCTGCCACTACCCGACACCCTACCTACCTGTACAGTGACCTGTTCAGACACCACTACCCGACACCCCACCTACCTGTACAGTGATCTGTTAGTCTGCCACTACCCGACACTCCACCCACCTACACGTACGACCTGTGGGTCTGCCACTACCCGACACCCTACCTACCCATACGGTGACCTGTGGGTCTGGCACCCTACCTACCTGTACAGTGACATGTTGGTCTGCCACTACCCGACACCCTACATACCTTTACAGTGACCTGTTGGTCTGCCATTACCCGACACCCTACCTACATACAGTGAGTGACCTGTGGGTCTGCCACTACCCGACACCCTACCTACCTACATACAGTGACCTGTGGGTCTGCCACTACCCGACACCCTACCTGTACAGTGACCTGTTGGTCTGCCACTACCCGACACCCTACCTACCCGTACAGTGACCTGTTCACCCACCACTAGCCGACACCCTACCTACCCGTACAGTGACCTGTTCACCCACCACTACCCGACACCCTACCTACCCGTACAGTGACCTGTTCACGCACCACACCCTCCATGTCTCCATCGGGCGCCACCCGACCACTTAGCACACACACTGCACGATCCCAGTCCAGGCCCATTTCAAACGCGTTTTAAGTGGCTCTTATATCGCACCAAGAGCCATTCTCATGTCAACCCGCATATACAAAGCACATACTTTGCATCGCTCTTGGCTGAATTATAATGGCGTTTGCGTTCTCGCGGGTTTTTTTAATTCAAGAGGATGGAGAGGGTCAAGGGAGAGTTAAAGTGACGGCAGGGGACGGGAGGAGAGAGGTGACGGGAGAGGAGAGGGGTGACCTGAGAGGAGAGGGGTGACGGGAGAGGAGGGGGTGACGGGAGAGGAGGGGGGAGAGGGAGAAGGATAGTCGAGAGAGAGGGAGAGTGAAAGCCAGGGGGAGAGAGAGAGAGAGAGAGAGAGAGAGAGAGAGAGAGAGAGAGAGAGAGAGAGAGAGGGAGAGAGAGAGAATGGGAGGAAAGTAAAATGAGTGGAGACGTGAGGAAGGGAAATGACATGAGGTTACGGTAAGGGCACTGAGAAGTGAGGTAGGTGAGGTGAGGTGAGATGAGATAAGATGAGGTGATGTGAGGTGAGATGAGGTGAGATGATGTGCTGTGATGCGAGGTAAGATGAGGTGATGTGAGGTGAGATGAGATGAGGTGATGTGCTGTGATGTGAGGTAAGATGAGGTCATGTGAGGTGAGGTGAGATGAGGTGATGTGAGGTAAGATGAGGTCATGTGATGTGAGGTGAGATGAGGTGATGTGCTGTGAGGTAAGATGAGGTGATGTGAGGTGAGGTGATGCGCTGTGATGTGAGGTAAGATGAGGTGATGTGAGGTGAGATGAGGTGTGGTGAGGTGAGATGAGGTGAGATGAGGTGATGTGCTGTGAGGTAAGATGAGGTCATGTGAGGTGAGGTAAGATGAGGTCATGTGAGGTGAGGTCATGTGAGGTGAGGTGAGGTGAGGTGGGGTGAGGTGGTTCAACACACCACACTTGGGACCAGTGAGTTGTGACACATGTAGTTCGTGTTAGAGTGCCATTACTACTATTTCCAGGTTCACTTGTTTAATCTGGTGCCGTGCCCGTGAGTTACTGCGAGGTGACTGGACGGGTTCAGACGGCGGCCACTTGGCACCGGCACAAGGCCCGAGTACAGTGTGGGGGGAGGGGTTGTAGGAGGAGGGGTGTAGGAGGAGGGCATGGCGTAGGGGTGGTTGTGTAGGGGAAGGGCATGGTGAGGGGAAGGGGATAGTTTGAAGGCATGGTGTAGGAGAGAGGGGTGTATGAGGAGGGCATGGTGTAGGGGGGGGGGGGTAGTTTGAGGGCATGGTGATGGGTGGGGGAGTTTAAGGGCATGGTGACGGGAAGGGGGTAGTTTGAAGGCATGGTGTAGGAAAGAGGGGTGTATGAGGAGGGCATGGTGTAGGGGGGGGGGGGGGGGGGGAGTTTAAGGGCATGGTGACGGGAAGGGGTAGTTTGAAGGCATGGTGTAGGAGAGAGGGGTGTCTGAGGAGGGCATGGTGTAGGGGGGGGGGGGGGGGGTTTGAGGGCATGGTGACGGGTGGGGGAGTTTGAGGGCATGGTGTAGGAGAGAGGGGTGTATGAGGAGGGCATGGTGTAGGGGGGGGTGGGGAGTTTAAGGGCATGGTGTAGGAGAGAGGGGTCTGAGGAGGGCATGGTGTAGGGGGGGGGGGGTTTAAGGACATGGTGATGGGTGGGGGAGTTTGAAGGCATGGTGTGTAGGAGAGAGGGGTGTATGAGGAGGGCATGGTGTAGGGGGGGGTGGGGGGGGGGGGGTTAAGGACATGGTGATGGGTGGGGGAGTTTGAAGGCATGGTGTAGGAGAGAGGGGTGTATGAGGAGGGCATGGTGTAGGGGGGGGGGGGAGTTTAAGGGCATGGTGATGGGTGGGGGGAGTTTGAGGGCATGGTGTAGGAGAGAGGGGTGTATGAGGAGGGCATGGTGTAGGGGGGGGGGGGGGGGGGTTTAGGGACATGGTGATGGGTGGGGGAGTTTGAGGGCATGGTGTAGGAGAGAGGGTGTATGAGGAGGGCATGGTGTAGGGGGGGGGGGTAGTTTGAGGGCATGGTGATGGGAATGGGGTAGTTTGAAGGCATGGTGTAGGAGAGAGGGGTGTATGAGGAGGGCATGGTGTAGGGGGGGAGTTTAAGGGCATGGTGATGGGTGGGGGGAGTTTGAGGGCATGGTGTAGGAGAGAGGGGTGTATGAGGAGGGCATGGTGTAGGGGGGAGTTTGAGGGCATCGTGTAGGAGGGCATCGTGTAGCAGGCGTTTGAGGGCATCGTGTAGGGGGGCATAGTGTAGGAGGACGGCATGGTGTAGGAGGACGGGATGGTGTAGGAGGAGGGCATGGTGTAGGGGGGAGTTTTAGGGCATCGTGTAGGGTGGGGGAGAGTTTGAGGGCATGATGTAGGAGGGTGGGTTGTAGTATGATGGAGGGGTGTAGGAGGAGGGCATGGTGTAGGGGAAGGGCGATAAGGAGTGTGTAGGAGGGCGTGTAGGGGGAGGGCATGGTGTAGGACTCTAGGAAGTAGGACTCTGGGAAGAGGGGTACAGGGGGTGTAAGAGAGGGCAGTTAGAGATGGGTGTAGACATATATTTAGGGTTATGAGGGGTGTGGAGGAGGGATGGTGTAGGTTGAGGGGTAGGGGTGTTGTAGGAGGAGGTTGGGTGTAAGGGACGGTGTAGGACTAGTATGTGTAGAAGAGTAGTAATGTAGGAGGGGGGGGGGGAGGGCGTGCAGTAGGGTGTGGTATAGGGGGGGGGGGAGTGTGTATGGGGAGGGGGGGGGGTAGAAGTACTAGTGTCGGGTGAGGGGCGGGTGCATGGGGGGAGGGGTGCACTGGGTCACCTTTTCAAGGAGCCAAGCCCTACTTCATGCAGCAAAGTGGAAGAACACCAAGGGAGCAGAGTCGGGCCGGGTGGTAATACTTTGTCACCCACACCCAAAATAACCAATTCATCAAATTCACCTCCACCTCATAATAAGTTAGAACAATACAAACATTCAGTATATAGGTTTAAAAATGCTGGGACAATCTCACATCGAGTGTTGTGGTTCGGTGCACTATTCTATTTGAGTATGCAACTGAATAGCATTTAAGAGTGCTGACCAGGCTGCTCCAGTGCTTGATCATTGAACTTAGCACCTTCACCTACAGAGTCCACTAAAGACAATATATGTATAATACATTATACTACATATAACAGAGGCCTATTGGTAGTGAAAGTTATGTAGCCAACATAAAAGTGCTCTCCATGAATGATCTGAGCCAGACTCAAAACAATTTTATTTCTAAATGACCGGTGATTTATTGGTAAAAGGAATGTTGGGAGGCACTGGGCTGAGCTGATACACTGGCACCTTCCCGCCAGGAGGACTTTATAATGTACACAATATATATATATATATATATATATATATATATATATATATATATATATATATGTATATATATATATATATATATATATATATATATATGGGTGGTTCTCAGAAATTGTGTACCATTACTGTGCCATTAGTACCTCAAAATCAAAATGCTGTCAAAGTCCTATATACAAGATTCCTCAATGTGTATGTCCTTTTGATAATGCTGAATGGGGGGAATATGTAATAGAATTTATTATTCCAAATTAGTGAAAATGCATCTACTCTCCAAGCTTCTGGCTGTGGATGCCAAGACACATATTTTGGTAACTTTTTGTTGTTGCGTGTTGCCTGTCAAAAATGTTGTAGTTCAATGACCATTATAAATGGTCATGGAAGTGATGGCTTTTCCTGTCAGCCAAAGTGTTTTGACTGCCTAGAATATGTGCTACTCTTACCCATATTTCATGTTTCTCTGCCCAATCCCAAATGAGTTTAGGCAGATTGGTACATGGTTTGAAGCGAGTCCCTCCCATATTACGAATGTAAGCCATAGCTGTCGTGTTACCTGTTAGAACTCTTACATGATTTTTAGGGATGTGAATCGGACTGCGGAGTCCTAGGTAAATGGCTCTAAGCTCTAATACATTAATGTGGTCGGAGATTTCATCTTCCATCCAACAGCCGACACCCAGGCTGTCTGTTAGTCTCTCTCGGCCCCCCATCCTTCTGAGAAAGTGTCTGTTGTGACCGTAGTAGAAGGCTCTCCCATCCTAATTGGATTGGGTGAGTTGTTTATGTGTGAAAACCACCAAATTATATCATTTTGGCCTTCTGGCAAAACTGTCATAGGCCACTCGAAATTTCCTTTAGTGCGAGCCAGAGCCAAGTTTTTATCTATCTCTAAGGATTTGATAGCTGGCGCATATGCTATCATTATTCCTATCAAGACTGTCACTTGTTGTATTTTTGGTTTGTTCAATTGTAGTAATTGGTTTGCTGTTGTTGTAAATTTATCTACTTTTTGTTCTGTTAATGAAATAGTCATTTTTATGCTGTCAATAAAGAACCCCAGAAATTTTAGTTTGTTGGCGTTAGTACTGATTTAGTTTCATGTATATAGAAACATTTACATAATTTATCTACTGCTGTTTGGCATTGTTGTGTTTGCACGACAATAAATGAATTGTCAATGTATTGAACCATGATATGTCCTTTCCTACCGATAAGGGACAAAATTGGTTTGAGTAACCTTGTGAAAATGCGTGGACAGCAGGCCAGTCCCTTCGGCATACGCGTGAACTCATAAAGTTCCCCATTCCAACAGAATCTTAAATACTTTCGATCATGTTTATAGATGGGCACTGTGTGGTATGCATCTTTAAGGTCAATGCTGGCTAGCCAAGCAACTAACGAAACCATTTCAAAGTGTTTGTATTCTACAAATTTGTTAAATAAAGTTAGGTCTAAAATTAGTCTAACATCTCCATTTGGTTTCGGTCTTAAGAAGATATTCTAAATGAATTTCCCAGCAATGTGTAGTGCTGGTTCTATAATGCCCTTTTCGCAAAACTTAAGGACTTGATTGTTTAATGCTTCACGTTCTGAACTGTGAAATCGATATGGAAATGGTATTATATTTTGAATAGGTTCTTTTATTAACGGGATCCTAAACCCTTCTGCTAGGCTAAGGATAGTTAAGTTATCTGTAACCTTATTCCATTCCGAAAGACAGTTATTCAGGTTACCTGCTTGAAAGGTATTGGTTACTGTTATTGTTTGAGTCACCACTTCTATTTGTTCCCCCCGGCAGGGGAACGGCTTCTGAGTGTTGAACTCCCTCTTGAAGGCCTGTTCCCGTCGTTCCAGCCGAACGACTGCCTCTGACCCCTTCCTCTGGCTTGGAAGCTGAAGTTGGTTTCAAACCAGCCTCCCCATTGGCCGGTTCTTTGGTTGTGAAAATCCTGCCTGAGCTTCTTGAAGCGGTTAGAGTTGTCGTCAGCTGATTTGTTTTTGTCCGTTTCCATGTGTTTTCCTCATTTCGAGCTGGGCTCCACTTGCTTGAAGAAGTATTGCAGCTGTCCGCCAAACATCTTGGTCTTGTCCCGTAGCTTGCCCTTAATGGGCTTTGGTGCCATGAATAGTGTGTATTCCTTCCCATCGTTGTCCGTAATCTTTTTGGGCCGTGCCACCTCTTTCCCGCGTCTGTGCAGACTGCTTTAAAGACGTTCTCAAACCGTCTGTAGGAGAGGAAGTTGCTGGTTGCTGTTAGTAACGCAATCCCTCCGTTCATATCGTCACCGAGTGACGAGAACTTGTTCTCTGCCATCATTCTGTTACTGATGGGCGCAATGGCTGTAAGAGCCGAGCGTATCCCTTTGTGTAACGTGTGGAGAGCCGTCTAAAACTTTTTCCTCTCTTCGCTGAGTTTCACCTCAGGATCCATCTCTTTGATGGCGGATTCTGGGATCCCTGTAAATTCCTCCGCCATATTGATTATGACCTCCGCTGGTTTGAAGGTGTTAAAGTGCCCTTGAATGGTCTTCCTCATGAGCATTGTAATGTGGATTTTCTTGCGTCTCTGCGCCTTACACTTTTTCGTTTCTTTCCCGCACAATTTGGTGTATTTGCCTGAGTGCTTGGTGTCAGAATCTTAACTCGTTGTCGATGAGTCTAACGACGAGTCTGAGGAGGAGCATTTGTGTTTCCTCCTCTTCTTGGACCTTTTCTTACTCTTCTTCATGAGGGGCTTCTTTTTACGGGCCCTCGTGTACTCATCTCCTTCTGTGGAATTGTTTCTTTCCTTGTGTTTCCGCTTCCGTAAACCAACATATCGAGTTTGAAAAATACTAACCTGTTTGGTTTTGTAGTAAATGTAGAAAACTGCCAGATCTGCTCACAAGACATCCTCCTGTTGTGAGCTGATTATGCTAATTGCTGGGGTTGGATGTGCTTCCTTCTCCCTGGGCTATGACTAGCCAGAGGCATAGTACCGAGGTAAAATATATATATATATATATATATATACTCTCATGTGCCACGTGGGAAGGACCTGGGGAGAAACCAAGATGGCGACCGTGGTGACAGGTGTTGTCTGCTGTGTGCAGCTGGCGGTTCGCCCAGTGCCGGATATTATACATACAAACTTCAATATAGCCCCCCCCCTCACCCCACACACACAAATACACACACATCTGGAGTTCGGTAAATATGCGTGGATTTTATATATATTTTTAGTAAGGATATTAAACAGCCGATTGCCATTCACTTCTTATCTGAAAAGCCGATTGTCAATCACTTAAGATGCTGATGTCAGATCAGTGCAGGAATGTGAGCGCAAAATCGACTACATTATGTTCTGTATCTGTATGAGCGCATATGTGTGTGTGTGTGTGGGGGGGGGGGGGGGGGGAGGTGTAAGTAGTGTGTGAGGGTAGGCGATGTGTAGGGGTAGGTTGGTTAGTTGGTTGGTTGTTGGAGTTTTACATCCTGGCAACATATAAGATCACATCAGGATGGGTATCGACTTGTGACAGTGCGCACTCATGGTGACTTTATAGTGCTGCCCAATTGTTAAATTAGGCCACCATCACCATGACCTGATATCCCATTCAGTCACATTATCCTAACACTGAGCTAACTAGTCCTTGCTCTATCCTATTAATGGCGAGCACCAAGCTAGGAAGCAATGAGTATAAATTTATTGGTTTGACTCGACCAGGGTTCAAATCCATGGCTTTGAATACCACGATGTATCAAAACGGGACTCAGCCGCTCAACTCATTCAGCCATCCCGTCTGGTCGTAGGGGTAGGTGAGGTGTGTGGTGGGCGACTAGGTGATGTGTGCGTGTGTGTGTGGGGGGGTTCTAGTCTATGCCTGTACACGCACATAGCACACATGAATCTCCACACAGAAAGGAATTGACACACATGGGCGTTACCAAAGTAAATGGGTTCTATATACTCCCGCCCCCTCCCACCCACCCCACCCTCCCACCCTGCTGGCCACACGGTCCAGAATGCTAATCCCATCACATCAACATACATGCACTTAGCGGTCAATGCAGGTCAACATTCCTCCTGGGTCCCAGGCCATATCCCCCCCCCCCCAAACCGCCCAGCCACCCACCCACACCCAACCTACGACATCACCCAAGTACTTAGAAACTCCTATTGAATACTTCTACAGTCGTACATACACGCACATGTATAGTGTAGGGCCAGCCATGAATAGTTACAGGTAGTGGTGGGACAATCATCAACGACCAGACGGGATGGCCGAATGAGTTGAACGTCCATATCCCGTTTTTGTTGATCATGGGATTCGAAGCTACGAGTATTAAACCTTGGTCGAGTCAAACCAGTGAATTAAAAATTTATACTTGTTGCTTCCTAGCCAGGCACTCGCCATTATTATGATAGGGAAATGCTCAGTTGGCTCAGTGTCAGGATAATGTGACTGAGTGGGATATCGGGTCATGTTGCCACCGGTCTGGTTTCCCAGTGGGGCAGCATTATAAAGTCGCCATGAGTGCGCACTGTCACAAGTTGGTACCTGTCCTGATATGACCGTAGATGTTTATGGGATGTAAAACTCAAACAAACAATGGAAGAATCGAAAGTCGTTTTGGGTTTGTTTTTTCTCAAATATTTTTTTGCTTGGTACATTACTCATTAGTCGATTAAGCATGAGAACTTTCAATCACGGACAAGTGGTTTTCCAGATTCCACTGCTCCTTGCCCTGCCCTAGTAATGCCGAGCGCCAGGCTAGGTAGAGACAAGTATACATTTTAAAGTCATTGGGTTGATCAGGTGATTTGGTTATATACACAAGTGTTTCATACTTTCAATAGAATACATATTGATTTGAAGCAAACGTCTTTGTCTTGTGTTTTCAGTGTAACTATTTCTGTGTTGCTTTGTGCGAATCATTACTTGGACAAAGAAATCACCCTTTGAGATAGTCTCATATATGTGCTGTATAAGCAATTATACGAGTATAATTATCCGGAATCGATTATCTATGAACTGTCTCCTCACTTCATCTTATCTGACACTCCACCAGTCTTCTACTGGTTGTTCCATAATAACTCACACTCCTCCAGTCATGTACTGGGCAGGCTTTCTGCCTCGCCTGGTGGCGCCACCTTGCTGCGTCTTCCTCGCCTTAATTTATGTATGTATAATTTCATATAAATTATATATCTAATATATATTTAATATAATCTAACATATATCTAATATAATTATATATATAATATTATATATATATATATAGTAGGGTCCGTACACATGTGGTGGAAGCTATGGAATTCAAGGCTATTTCAAGGCTTTTCAAGGCTGTTTTTGATAGCAATTCAAGTCTCTTTTCATTTGGATTTCAGGGGGGAAAAACAATGGTGAATGGCGATTTCGGACTAATTTAGATCAGTGGGGACAGTTTAATGGAATTCAAGGCTTTTCAAGACTAATTACCCAACATAGGTTTAAATCCATGGCTTTTCAAGAGTAATTACCCAAAATAGGTTAAATTCACTGCTTTTCCAGTCCGTGAAATGGGGCAAATGAAGTTCAAGACTTGTCAAAGACTTTTCAGGCCCCGTGCGGACCCTGCAATAGATATAATTTTTTTAATTCATATTTCAACAGAAATTAATTCAAATTAATTCAATATCCTACAATTTTGTGAGGATACGTAATCAAAGTGGCGTTCACAGCAAACACCCCCCCCCCCCCGCCCATGGTTTCTCTTCTGACCCCCCACCCCCCTCTCCACACCCACACACACACACACACACACACACACACACACACACACACACACACACACACACACTGCCCCCTGGTGGTGGCCCACACGTGTATCCAGCACTTGGCCCAGGGTCACGGTGCCTTCAGATAAGAGGTGGTGGCTCGCGTCATTGAGCCGACATTGGCGCTTCCCAGACCTGACAGCTACATTCTCCAACCCTAAATTTTTAATGGGGGTCACGTGCCGGGGCCACCCTCACCTTCTCCCTCCGCGCATGGGTCAACAAAATGGCCGATTAAAACACTGTGGAGCATGTGCCTCTTCTATTTGTAGACTATTCCAGGGTTGGGCTGCCAATCTATCCATATGATCTGCTGTATATGCAGGGTAGGACAATAAGGACTGCCCGGTTGCCTGGGCCACCTAGTTTACTTGGTCGGGCAGGTGAAGTTCTCGGTGACCTGCCCAAATGGGCAAGTCGTTATTTTTCTGATCAGTTACAATTGGCTGACTTGAGATTGGGCAAGTAGTTTTGCCACTCGGGCAAATAGAAAATTCAGTCACTTGCCCAAATCTAGGGTAGGTAGGGATTTTTTTAATGTATTTATATTTTTAAACCATGAATCCTTTGACCGTCATGTAATTTGACCTACACAAAAGGTACAATCCATGTAATGTATCAGACAATTTTCACTGAACCAAAGAACTCTTATCACCAGGTATCTGTGATGGTTTGAAGGGGTTTATTTCTAAATATTAAACAATCATTTAAAGTCATTTAAAGTTAATGACGGAAGAATGAAATCATAATTATAAAGTACTGCTTTTTTTTCTTTGCTTAAAAAAAAGAAAGAATGTACATTATTATTATTATTCTATTACATACAAACAAAAACAACATAAAGAGTTGGATCGGGCCAACAACTCTGCCCCCCCCCCCCCAAAAACCACAATTTATTAAAGCAAAATTCGGTGGCGAACTGGGCTGATATGATAATTACCCACATAATAATATGCGCATAAGTTATTTATACATCACGTAAAGCTGCAATACATATATAAATAACTATGAAAAATATGCAAAAATAGGGGGAGGGTTAATGGTCTCCTAGTAGTACTGGGTGAATCAAGGAATGAGAGCCTCCCAGGTGTCAGGAATGATAATACCCCCCTCACCCCCCACACCCCACCCCCCACCACACACACACACTCTCCACCACTTTGCTCTCAGGGTCCATCCGTAGTTACCAGGTGTCGGTCCTGTTTTGATGGCCGGCGTGGGACGTGCCAATAACTGTCTCAAGTCTTCTCAGAGACGTCCATATCGCCACAAACTGATAACTGAGAATGTATCATACCACGAGTGCCGCATTCCCCAGGCAGACCTGCCTTATCTGGTCTTATCTGGATGATAGGACACTCCACCCAGCCCCGGGGGGGATATGTGTGTGTCAGTGTGTGTGTCAGTGTGTTTGTGAGTGTGTGCCAGTGTATGTGTGTGCGCGTGTGTGTGTGCGCGTGTGTGTGTGCGCGTGAGTGTGTGTGTGTGTGGATGTGCGTGTGTGTATGTGTGAGTGTGAGCTTGGGTGTGTCTGTCCGTGTGTGTATGTGTGTATGTTTGTGAGTGTGCGCGTGTGTTTGTGAGTGTGTGCGCGTGTTCCGGTGTATGTGTGTGCATGCGTGTGTGCATGCGTGTGTTTGTGTGTGTGCTTGTGCGTGTGAGTTTGTGTGTATGGGTGTGCTTGTGTGTGCTTGTGTGTGTGTGATTGTGAGCTTGTGTGTATGTGTGTGCTTGTGTGTGTGAGAGTGTGTGAGTGTGTGTGTGTCTGGAGTAAGCCGGCGCGACTGAACCATGGCATGATATAGACCTATATATATATACAAGTACATGCACAGATAATGACCGCATATCACGTGGCTAAAGTGGACTATCACCAGTCATAAACTTCTGTCCTGATTTTTGTTATCTGCTGATATTATATATAATATCTGTGTACGTGGGGTGGGTGGGGGTGAGCGTGTGTGTGTGAACGTGTGGGTGTGAGCGTGTTTCTGAGTTGGTATGTGTGGTATATACTACCTATATACCCGTGCAGGTGCAGCACGATGGCGTTCCTGCCGTATGGCCAGTTAACCCTAAGGGGGTGCGGGTTTGAATCGCCGCCAGGGGAATTGGGCGCTTCGGTCGGGCTATAAAATTGCTGTGTGCCGTAATTTGCTCACCACTGCCCGCCTCACCCGCGCACTGTGAACTCGTGAATTTCTTTTGTCGGCCATATCATGTGTTTCCTAGTGAGTGACTTACATATATATGCTCTATAATCTATTATGGGAATATAAACAAGGACACTACCACTTATCAGTTCTCTTCTATATATTAGTTATTACTTACTATCCTACTGAAACAGGAGTTAGTTCCTGCTTCTGCCACTATGGTGCCAAATGTGAGTGGCTCATGGCCACCCTGATACCAGCTGCGACTGGTCACTCAGATGTATATGTACATATACATATATATATATACATATATATATATATAGTATAGTTATACAAATCTTACCTGGGTACAGATGATGGATAACTGATGTTTTCCAGAGGTACTAGTCGTGGGTCAGGGAGAAGGAAGCACATCCGGGTCCAGCAATCCTTTACATACTTTAGAGGATACAAAATTATTTTAGGATTATATGGATACTTTAGTGTTTTCGTTTTGGCACCAGCGAAACGTGATAGTGTAATGTTTTGCAAACGATCTAGCCGTTTTCCACCCCGTGTGTGCAAGGATTCTCTTAACTGAGATTCCTAACTGTCTTGCCTTGGAGACCATGGCTCCACGCGTTCAGTGAGATGCGTAGCATCCAGTATTGATGCCTGCCTGTTTAAGCACCTTGATGGTCCATCTTGCGAGTGTGTCTCTCGGGATAGCTTTATGTGGTTGAATAAAGCTGATCAGCAGCTGTCTGGAATTCCTTATTCCACATGACTTGGATATATAAGCCCGAATGGCTGAAACTACACAAATCCTTTTATCTTCAGGAAAATTATTTACATGAACTGTGGAGAATGGGTGCCCTGTGCGATTCGACTTTAGTAATGTCTCTAAATCGAATGTTGCCTCATCCCTATCTATCTCTAGTCCATCCAGTGAGAGCGCCACAATCGTTTGGCCTCTGTGTCCCGTCACTAGCAGTAATAGCACTGCTAACTTAGATCCTAGTTCCTTCATTGATAAATGTCTATTACTAGGCCATGACTTGAATAAATTAAATACTGCACACACGTCCCAAAACCTATTATATTTGGGTTTGGGTGGGTTTCTTTCATACTCTATTATTGGTAGAATAATTGAAAGTGCACATCTTGCTGCATTAATTGCACCAAATCCTAACCCTTCATCTTCTAACATTCTTAGAAATCTTAATATTTGGGCTATTATAGGCTTTAATGGTTTGACTCCTTTAAGAAGACAATGAAGTCCCCATTTCTTTAAATAGCTTATGTATAATTTCACCGTTCCTTTCAATAAGTCTTTCTTGTATAATTTTGTCTAAACCACATTGTTCTAAATGTTTTCTTAAAAAAGGAATGCCAAAAGGGGTGTCGTTGACATGCCTCCGTGGACTGTTAGTGGTCCTTGATGTAGGTTGTTCTTTTCTCGTGGGAACCTGAGCATGTCTTTTGCTTCAAATGTTACTGGCGCTAGCCATGGTTGTATGTCCCATGCTTGTACTATTAGTACAACGTGTGAGTGATCCATCTTGATCTTCCTGGCCACTCTGCTGATAATGCTGAATGGTGGGAATATGTAATAAAATGTATTATTCCAAATTAGAGAAAAGGCATCTACTCTTCAGGCTTCTGGCTCTGGGTGCCAAGACACATATTTGGGTAACTTTTTGTTGTTGAGTAATGTGAATAAGTAAATTTCTGGTTTGCCCCATTTATTACAAATGTGGTTGAAAATACTCTGATTTAATGACCAGTCTAGGTGGTCGTGAAAATGTCGACTTTTCTTGTCAGCCAAAGTATTTTGATTGCCTGGAATATGTGCTACTGTTAGCCATATCTTGTGTTTCTCTGCCCAGTCCCAAATTGGTTTGGCTAAATAGTTACATGGTTTGGAACGAGTCCCTCCTATATTACGTATGTAAGCCATAGCTTTTGTGTTATCTGTTAATACCCTTACATGATTTTTAGGTAGGTGAACTAGACTATGTAATCCTAGATAAACAGCTCTAAGTTCTAGTATATTTATGTGATCAGAGATTTCATCTTCCATCCACCGACCACCTGTTGCCTGTTGGTCTCTGTGAGCCCCCCATCCTTCTAATGAAGTGTCTGTTGTGACCGTGGTGTTGGGCTCTCCCATCCTAATGGGGTTGAGCGAATTGCTAATGTGTGATAGCCACCTCATAATATCATTTTGGCCTTCTGGCGAAATCGTCATGGGCTGCTCAAAGTTCCCTTTTGTGCGAGTCAATGCCAAGTTCTTATCTATTTCTAGTGATTTAACTTGTCATACAGAATAGCTGGTGCACATGTTATCATAATTCCTATCAGTATTGACACTTGTCTTAGCTTTGGTTTGTTCAATTGTAATAATTGGTTTGCTGTTGTTGTAGATTTTATCAACCTTTTGTTCCGTTAATGAAATGGTCATTTCTGTGGCGTCAATAAAGAATCCCAGAAACTTTAACTTCTTTGTTGGTGTTTATACTGATTTAGTTTCATGTATGTAGAATCCTAATTTCTTAAATGTCTCACATAATTTATCTACTGCTGTCTGACACTGTTGTTGTGTTTGTGCAACAATAAATGAGTCATCGATATAAGGAAACATAACATGTCCTTCCCTAGCCATCTGGGAAAATATTGGTTTAAGTAACCTTGTGAAAATGCATGGAGTGCAAGCTAGTTAGTCCATTAGGCATGCACATGAACTCATACAGTTCATCCTTCCAACGAAACCTGAGATATTTTCGATCAAGTTTATCGATTGGTACTGTATAGTATGCATCTCTGAGAGCCACACTGGCTAGCCAGGAGTCTTGTGTTACTAAGTCTCAAGTTATGTCTAATGAAAACATGTTGAAATGTTTGTATTCTACTAATTTGTTAAACAAAGTTAGATCTAGAATTAGTCTTACATCTCCATTTGGTTTGGGTCTCGTGAAAATATTAGATATGAATTCCCCAGCCACATGTAGTGCTGGTGCTATGATGCCTTTTCACAGAATTTAAGGACCTGGGCCTGTATGCACCAAGTTGTGCTAGTCGTAACCGGAGCTAGGCGCTAACTCCGGTCAGCTAGCTCCGGGTAGTGGGGGGTCCGCGAAAAAGATAAACTGGTATGCGCCAATGTTTTAGCCGGGGCGGATAGCTGACCGTGAGTTTATTTATAGATTTGGGAATTCCCTCTGCGTTTGTAGCCATATATTAGGCTCAAATATATTAAATGCTATCATATTCAACAGAATTACATACGCAATAAGTGAAATTTTATCAATTTAACCCTAAATTCGAAGCGTTATTAAGGCTACCGCCGCATTGGCGGCGATATTAATAGTTATATTTTCGAATCGACGAACGTAAAGTAAACAAATCGCCGCCGCATCGATGTCGCTTTCCATACTGGCGGCGGCGGCGGTTTGTTTACTGTACGTTCGTCGATTCGAAAATATAACTATTAATATCGCCGCCGTTACGGCATCAGCGTTAATCTCGCTTCGATTTTAGGGTTAATTTAATAAAATTTCACTATTTGACTATGTAACTCTGTTAAATATGAATGCATTGAATATATTTACATCCACACACGCACACTAACCGCCCCGGCTAGCAGTTAAACCTGATTTGAAACTGGGGTAGCTTAGCCTAGGCTAAGGTCCGCGGTTAGCGCTGGCACCGATTGATGCATACAGATTTTCCACAGTTAGCCGTTTGGAGATACCCAAACCGCGGTTAAGGCTTGTCTGTGCCCCATTTGCTCTGCAATTTTTGCTTGATGTATTATCAGTACGGATGTTTATTCGAACCATTGTCATGTCGTAGGGTTGATACAAATGGGAAATATTACACCTATAGTGGGAATCGAACGCACATCTCTTGCATTCCAGGCCAGTGTACTAACCATTACACCACCTAGGCTCCCTGATGTCACCACCCTACCCATGCCTACCTGTCTATGCGGCCCCTTGCCTGAGAGGTCAGACCACTACAGTCATAAAGTTTGCCATCCCACTCTTGTGCCGTCTCGTGTTGTCATTGCAGCCATGATATATATATATATATGAGCCTGTCTCAAAAGATAATAACTCTTCTTTTTTTTGTCCATTGTAACGATTGACACAAAACAGCACAGAAACAGTTACACTGAAAACAGAAGGACATTTGCTTCAAATCAATATGTATTCTATTGGGATTATGAAACACCATGTAAAAAACAAATCAGTTTATCCTGAGCAAATGCATAAACAGATAGTATGTTGATCATTACAATGGACAAAGTTTTGTCCCATATTGCTTAGCACCTTTGGAGACAGTCTCATATATATAATATATATATATATATATATAATTGTTGCCGATTAAACTGCTCTAACAGCCGCCTAATGGTCCACATGAGGCACACAGTAATTACGTGAACTATGATATATGGCTATGGCATCCTAACCTGACCCACTTAAGTCACGAGGGAGTACGTGTGTGTGTGTGGGTTGGGGGGGGGGGGGTCCAACTAGCACAAGTCAGTACGGTACCATAACAGCAAGCTGTACTAATAATAATAGGCCAGAGGCCGACAGTGTTTGCTTTACTTCAGAATGTTATATTTGACACCAGCTGCCCCTTCCTCAGTTCGCATTTTTGTTTATTTGTTTGTTTGTTATATTTCTTGATTAAGCAGGAGAAATTTCAATCACAGATAATTGGTCTGCCTCATTTCACTGCTCCTTGCAATATCCTCGTAATACTCAGCACCAGGCTATATGTCGTGACAAGTATAATTTTTTTAAAACTGATTTCTTATTCTTAAATCCCATGAATTGTCATGCGTGCCGGAAGCGGGCGCTCAACTCATTCTGTCATAACCTCTTTGTTAAACAGAGAGTACTTGTATTAGATGTAAATAATAAAATACTGTATAATAGTCAAAGGTATTCCAATGGCGGTGAGGAGGGGAGCAATATTGTTTGGTGTCACAGTTTAAAAGAGTTTTCACAATGCGCATGCATTTCTGTCTGATTGAGATTGTACCCATGCTTAATGACTTGTTAATCGCTTGTTAACGTGTTAGTGCAGAGGATAATATATACTATCAAGCATAAAATATTCACTACAATGATTCCTGAAGGAATCCTTGTTTGATCTCCTCCACAGTCAAGCATTCCAGAAATTCAGACAAGATTTCAAGTTTGCAATTCGACTTTGACGCATGCGCATTGCGAAAAGCCCCCTTTTTAAACCGGATACCCTTTCAAACTGCGACACCGGGGGCCAATGGCCAACATCCCCCCTCCCCCACACACACACCCCACACACGTGACTGGGTCACCTAGCGCTCAGCTGACGGGGCAGCAGGTGGTGCAGGCCGGGCACCGCAGCGCCACCACGTAGCCTCAACACCGAACTAACTGCCACAACACTACCCCCCCTCCCCTCCCACACACGCACAGACATCACCATGTTGTACACAAGGCCCCGCCCGCTGTGGGGGGAAACAGTGCAGAACAGTGTTGGTTGGTTGTTGGAGTTTTATGTCCTGGCAACATCTAAGGTTATATCCGGATGGGTACCGACTTGTGACAGTGCACTCTCGTGATGGTGACTTTAGTCTTTTTGTGTGGGTAGCAAGTCAAATAGTTATTGTTGCCTATGTGTAATATTAAGTATGTTAGTAATACATTTACTACATGTGGTTAATCTACCCCACAAAATGTATCAAAATATGCTTATAATATCAGTTTGTGCTAAAGTGAAAATGTAAAAATGTGCATATCGACACCATGCACCTATCCAAACTTTTTTTCGTCCACGTTTTTCTTGTAAGACATCTCTTTTTGCTTAACTGTAGCCAATAAAATCTTGTCTGAATTTGTTGTGTGTGCTAAAATGGATGGATGCCACATGATTAATTTGATCACTTTTCTCAATTTATATGAAATCAAAATAAAGAAGTGAATTTTTTTATTTCAACTCTAACATATACACAATATGCAAACCTTCATATAAACATGGATTCCAGTATTATTTGGAATGTTTTCTGATATTACTTGGAATGTTTTCAATTTTGGATTCCATGTCACAAATGTGGTACACAGTTTCTGAGAAGGACCCATCTATAAAAACTAGAACTCATCCATGAACATATTATCTATTTATGAAGTAAACTTACCTGTTCTTTTCAAGTTCGTTATGTGTTGATCTGAAAGGAGAAAGAACATTGAGGTTAGTTGATATATTATAACTTGACGCATAAATATATATATACAGTAAAACCACTAACCAATCACACCAAGATCGACCACCCCCGTACATAGATCGCTTTATTTTGGTCCCAAACGATCACCCATACAATACGATTGTAACGATAAAAAAAATTCCATAAACCGACCACCTCCCTAAATGTCAGTCCCATGGTCGGTCGATTTAGAGAGGTTTTACTGTATATTTAAAAAAACAAATACGTGTGTTTACAGTCAAAACGTTGTTATGACATCATAGTATGACACAAATAAAAGAAGTATATAAAAAGAGGTTGTTAACTCTGTAATTATACCAACAAGTAGAAAATACAAACAGTACTGTAGTAAACATGTTGTCTCTGATGGTTATTTTAGTTGTACTTACAAATAGATCTGTAAATAAGTAATATTAACATCCCATTGCTGCGGTGTACTTAATATTAGAACTTAACCTGTCATGCTTCCAGATTTACCAAATGTTTGCTTTATTTGGAAAAAAAAAAAGTAAGTGACATGAATATTACTTATTTTAGCCCTCACAAAACCTAATTTGATGCAATTGGAGAGTTGAGCCATGGCCGAAGGAGTTGAGCGTTCTGGTAGGTAATGGGATATGAACTCACTGGTTCAAAACCCTGGCCGAGTCAAACCAATGACTTAAAAATTTATACTTGTCGCTACCTGACCTGGCGCACGGCATTACTCGGATAGGGCAAGGAGCCGTGGAATGAGGAAGACCAATTCTCCGCGATTGAAATTTCCCTTGCTTAATCAACAACAAAACAAAAAATATTAAATTAAACACACATACTTCCACATATATATATCCTATTATATTAATTTGTTAAATATGACAAAAACTTGAAACCATCAGATGATCTAATTTTAATAATAATAACAATAAAAATAATAATAATATATACTTGTGGTGTGATCATTTTGTTTCCTATAAAAACTCATGTGCATATGTCCTGTGCCTTACGTTGACTGCCATACATACATCGCTGTGAGATTTAATCCAGATTAATTGGTCGCGATGATTAAAGACCAGATTGTATCAATACTCAGAGTGGTTAATCAACATAAGACGCACACCTTACAACCGCTTTATTATGTAGCTTAGTGTGCTAAATCAAGCGGCCTGTTGAGCATTGAGCATAGACCTATTTCATATGACGTCAGCATAGGTATCTGGGTCAGTGCGCGCACCTTTTGGCTGCAGGATGACACACTGTCACACTGCAAACTCAATGACTATGAGCAATCTTCATAGAGAAAAAGTGAAATATTTCTAAAACTACAACACCTAGAAACAAACTGCTTGGAACACATATAGAAAACATATTCAACAAACAGATTATATTAAATTTATAAGGTTAGGCTTCTGCATTTCTAGTAATTTTGAATAGAAATGACGTTTTGCGCTTCGCATACTGGCAAACTCAATGGCAGTGTGCCTGCGTTCTGCAGCCAAGCTGCGCGCACATACACAATGTTTATAAACATTGAAATAGGTCTATAGGCTAGGGTGGGTGGGAGGGAGGGTTGGTGCGCACTGAGTAGAAGTAATTGACCGTGGAGGTGGTGTTAATCTGGTCTGACATTATCAGTCACTGTCCTAAAGATTCACTGAGGCACTAGGAGCCAATGTAAAACCCGCATAATTACACTCTTTGGAAGCTTGGGGTTATATAAATATGTTTGTGTATATATAATATGTGTTTGTATACATAAATATACATATACAGTATAACCCCATTAAACCAAGCTCGGTTAAACCAAACAATCGGTTAATCAGAACTTTTTTTGGAAGCGCGGCAAAATACTACCATTTATCATATAAAAAAGTTGAACCAAAGTCGGTTAATCCAAATATTGGTTAATCCAAACAAAATTGTCGGACCCCAGGCCACTACCGGTATGTATTTTAGCTATTAGAGAACATTAAAAGATACGTATTCTGCAACACTACCATCAGTACAGCTTTTAAACAAAGGTTTTAACTGATTTAATATAGCTGAGTTCCGTATTTACAGTGCTGACATGCTAGTTTAGCATTTGGTATGCGAGAGAAGTCTAGTGAATTTGCATTTTACTTCATATATAAATATAAATATATACAGTAAAACCTCTCTAACCTACCATGTCCACATATATCAACAACTCCCTATATTGGTCGGTTTATCTGGGTCACAAACGATACCATTCTACCGATAAAAAAAACCTAATTCATAATGCACCCGCGTTTTTGACAAAGCCAAGTCAAAGTCAAAGCCAAAGCTCGGTTAAACCAATGATCGGTTAATCCAAACAAATTTCTAGGGTCCCTTCAAGTTTGGTTTAACGGGGTTATACTGTATATCATACACATGGAAAGTGTATCTATAGTACACATGGAAGCCATAGATCATACACATGGAAAGTGTATCTATCGTACACATGGAAAACATTGAGCATACACATGGGAAATGTATTTATCGTACAGATGGAAAACATAAACCATGCAAGCGGAAAGTGTTAAAAACACATTGATGGAAAGTGTGTGGAAATGCACGATCGCCATGTATGGTTTTTTGCTAACAAATCATGTTATATATTTCAATTCACTAGTCACACTTCAACATTAACTTCTAACTATAATAAATCAATGATGGCGTGTGACTAGTAGAACATAATTAATGGTATCACCCCCCTGCCTGCTAAGTTCTAGTCACATTAGCTGTGGCTGCACTGCCCGCCATGACGTGTGTATTCAGAACACATGATGGTGTTTTCACAGTCCGTGTGTACACTGAGAGATCTGCCTACGTGGAGGTGCGGGACCAGCGTGTGTGTGTGTGTGGGGGGGGGGGGGGGTGTTATTTCGGCATGTGCTAGCTAGCTAGCTAACCTGCCGTTTTTTCTCTTCTTTTTTTGTCCTTTTTTTATTTATTGCACCGAGCATAGTAGAGATCGGTCGCCGAGTGAACTGGAATAGCCGGCGGGCGGTCGGGGCGTATCGAATATACATGCACTTGCAATTTATAATTTAGTCTGCGGCGTAGTTATGGCTCTGACCCATCCACCGGTCCCCCCCTACCCGACCGGCCTATGTCTCGTGACGACAATCTAGTCCTTATCTGACCCCCCTCCCCCACACACTCTATGCGCTCCACAATTTGATACGGCTGTATGTGATATATTATTTATATATATATATTATATTATGTTATATTATACAGTGTTATCAGTCCCTTTATTGTTGCTGATAAGTGTATATGACTTTATCAGAGAGGATATGTATGTATTATGGATCTGATGTATACCTTTTTGGACTCATCATATGCAGGGTCTGTACAGGGCCTGGAAAGTCTTTTAAAGTCTTGAACTTCATTTGCCCCATTTCAAGGCCTTGAAAAGCCTTGAATTTAAACTATTTAGGGTAATTAGGCTTGAAAAGCCTTGAATTCCATTCAACTGTCCCCACTGATCTAAATTAGTCAGAAATCGCCATTCGCCATTGTTGTTTTTTCCTGAAATCCAAATGAAAATAGTCTTGAATTCTTATCAAAATCAATCAATCAATAGTTCCGTCCTCTAGTCGAGGGTTGGATGCAATGGTTCTCCACTTGTCCCGATGGTGTGCTGTTCTGATAGACTGTGAATAATTCAAGCCTGTCCACTGTGAACTATTTGTAAACCATGATGTTCTTGGTCTCCCTCTCCCTCTGTTGCCATTCGCCTTCCCTTCCAACAATGTATGGATTATTGAACTCTGACGAATGATGTGGCCAAAATAAATAAGTTTCTTTGTCTGTATAGTGGCAAACAAGCGTTTCTTATTTTTAATTTTTCTGAGAACTTCTTTGTTGGTGATCATCTTTGTCAATGATATTTTCATCATCCTTCGATAAGTCCACATCTCAAATGCTGCTAAACGTTTGTACATTTTCTTAGAGATTGTCCATGTCTCAGCCCCATACATTAGAGTAGACCACACATAACACTGAAGAATGCGCTTCCTTGTATGTATTAATATCTTACTTGATGTTAACACTCTATACATTTTGGAGAATGTTGTTCGGGCTATTGTTATCCTCTTAATTTCTTCCTCACATTCCTCATCAAAAACAGCATTGAAATAGCCTTGAATTCCATATATTCACATGTGTATGGACCCTGCACACGTATGTTGTATTATGTAACTATGTTCAATATAATGCATATTATAATTTATATATGTTTAATTTTGGTACTCATATTTCTGTTGTTATGTTTACAGTATATTCTAGACATTTAGTAGTGCTGGTAACGTGTACATATAAAACAAATTATATATATAATATATGCACATAGATATTGTGTATATAATGTATATCAGGGAGCATTTTGTCTTGAAAACTTTGATTAGCAACAATTGCTAATCAATTTGGAAATTGTTTAGCGATCTACGTAACTTGTATTGCAAATGGCGACACGATGCAGAGCAAAATGTTCCCTGTGTAACGTATATACACAGGGAGTATTTTGTTTTGAAAATTTTGGTTAGCAACAATTCCTAATCAATTTGGAAATTGATTAGCGATCTACATAACTTGTATCACGATTCAAGTCTCAGATGACCTTATAACCACATGGAAGTTTGGTTTAACCATACCGGAAGTGGCCTGAGGCCCGACAATTTTGTTTGGATTAACCGATCGTTTGGATTAACCGACTTTGGTTTAACCGACTTTTTTATATGATAAATGGTAGTAGTTTGCCAGGCCGCCGAAAAAAGTCTGGATTAACCGATTGTTTGGTTTAAGCGAGATTGGTTTAACGGAGTTGTACTGTATACACTTTCCATGTGTACGACATATACACTTTCCATGTGTACGATATATATGAGCCTGTCTCAAAAGGTGATAACTCTCTTTTTTTTGTCCATTGACACAAAACAGCACATAAATGGTTACACTGAAAACACAAGAACATTTGCTTCAAATCAATATGTATTCTATTGGGATTATGAAACGCCATGTAAAAAACTAATCAGTTTATCCTGAGCAAATGCATAAGCAGATAGTATGTTGATCGTTACAATGGACAAAGTTTTGTCCCATACTGCTTAGCACCTTTTGAGAAAGTCTCATATACACTTTCCATGTGTACGATATATACACTTTCCATGTGTATGATATATACTTTCCATGTGTATGATATATATACACTTTCCATGTGTATGATCTATGGCTTCTATGTGTACAATATATTATATATCCTGTCCATGTGTATGCTCAATGTTTTCCATGTGTACAATAGATACACTTTCCATGTGCATGATATATGGCTTCCATGTGTACTATAGATAGTTTCCATGTGTACGATATATACACTTTCCATGTGTACGATATATACACTTTCCCTGTGTACGATATGTACACTTTCCATGTGTATGATCTATGGCTTCTATGTGTACGATATACTATATAACGTGTCCATGTGTACGATCTATGTTTTCCATGTGTATGATATAAATTTCACATGCGTACAATAGATACATATTCCATGTGTACAACATATACATTTTCAATGTGTACAAGATATACATTTCCCATGTGTACAATATACATTTTCCATGTGAACTATAGATACACTTTCCATGTGTACAATACACATTTTCCATGTGTACGATATATACACTTTCCATGTCCACAATAGATACACTTTCCATGTGTACGATAGATACCCTTTCCATGTGTATGATATGTTGTCCATGTGTATAATACACTTTCCACATGTATGATCAATGTTTTCCAGGCATACTATATACATCCTGTCCATGTGTGTGCTCTGTTTTCCATGCGTGCAATATATACACTTGTGTATGCATATGCATGATATAGACACTTCCAAGTTTACGATCCATGTTTTCCATGTGCATGATATAAGCAATTTTCATGCATATAATCAGTTTTCAATATGCACAATATAACACTTTCCACGTGTCATGTATGATCAATGTTTTTTAGGCGTATGATATATTTCTTTCTGTGTGCATAGATACCCTTCCACATGTAAGGATCCACATTTTCCATGTGTATGGTATATATATCCACTTCTATGTGTATGATCTACCTTTTCAATGTGTATGATATATATGCCTTTTCCTTGCATATAATCTGTTTTCCAAGTGTACAATATAAATACTCTCCACGAGTATGATCCATGTTTTCCATGTGTACGATATATCCGCGTGTACGTGTATGCCAATATATTTCAGATGCATGATACACTTTCCACATGCATTATATACACACACTTTCCAAATGAATTCCACACACTCCATACCATATACATGATACCACACACTTCCCACATCTATGATAAACACACCCCACATGTATGATACATACACTTTCCACATGCATGCACACTCTCGACTAGATAAAAGATTCACCCTTGTAGTACACGGGTGAACGACAACGTAGTCTAAATACGGGCGAAAATAGCTTTAGTATGGAACATGAAGTAGAAACTGTGGTTCCAGGATCAAATGGCTACATATATATAGGCACAGAGTTGGTGAAATGTGCGAAAATGCAAAAAGACCAGATGGCGGTGCTAGAACGCCATCGATTTCACTTTTAAATCTTATTAAACTAGATATGTTATTATATTTTTCAACTCAAAGGTAGCGGGTAAACATGAAGACATATACAAAGAATAAATATTGCTTCTTAGATTGTGAAATTAGGCTCTCATAAAGACTCAGTTCATTAGCCTGATTTTTCGACCGTTTTTATATAAGTCTGGTCTTCACCCGTGTACTGTGAGTACCGGGTGAATCCTTTATCTAACTCTCGACATATATGATACTTTCCAATGACTCATATAATCGATACTTGTCGCTTCCTAGCCAGGCACTCGGCATTAACAGGATAGGGCAAGGACCGGTTAGCTCAGTGTCAGGATAATGTGATAGTAGGATATCGGCTCATGGTGCCAGCAGCCTGGTCTCCCAGTGGGGCGGCACTATAAAGTCACCATGAGTACACACTGTTACAAGTCAGTACCCGTCCTGATATGACCTTAGATGTTGCAAGGACGTAAAACTCCAACAACGAACCAACTTCTATATAATCAAGACGGACAGGAGAAGTGAATGAGTTGTGCTTCCCGAGTAGTAGGTCGTGTATTTTCCATACTCTGCACACGAATTCAACGTGTATAATACTATAACATACACACGTTTATGAATTAGGATACATAAACTCTCCACATGTGTGTTACATTATATGCAGATACCAGCATATCTACAGCATATATTAATAATAAAATATGCACCATTTGTGTCCAAACACTGACATTATTCAACCATGCTAATCTAAAAGAAGCAACATGAGGACGCCACAACCAGCGGGCACACGTGTGACAAGTACGTGCCCACAGTCAGGCACACATCACTCGGTGACTGCCATTTTGTGGAAACCGTTTCGCGGGGCCACTCAACGGCACCTAGAGCAAAGCACAAGTGTTTCTGGGGCCAGGGGAAGAGGGGAGACGGGGGGGGGGGGGGGGGGGGGAGGGAGTAGGGTGGGAGTAGGAGGGGAGAGGGGGACGAGGATGAGGACAGGAGGCGAGGAGGACAGATTGGGAGAGGCGAGGAGGAAATGGGAGGGGGGGGGGGGAAGAAGCGAAGAACAAAAAGGAAGATGAAGAGGAAGGAGAGGAGAAAGAGGGAAAAAATGGGGAAGAGAATGAAAAAGAAAGAGGAAGAGAGGAAGAGCACGACTAGGAAGAGTGGAAAGAGAAAGAGGAAGGAGGGGGAAGAGAGGGTGCATTGTGAAGTCAGCCCCTGGAGAAGGCACACTTCTGTCACCGCCCACCCAACCATGCAGTCAGCCCCTGACGCGTGTGGTGGTGCCTTAGTGATGGGGTGACATCACACTGCTACCACAAAGGGTCTGGTTGTTGGCTGCTTGGGTCAGATTGTGTGTGTGTGTGTGTGTGTGTGTGTGTGTGTGTGTGTGTGTGTGTGTGTGTGTGTGTGTGTGTGTGAGTGTGTGTGTGTGTGTGTGTGTGTGTGTGTGTGTGTGTGTGTGTGTGTGTGTGTGTGTGTGTGGCTGTGTGTGTGTGTGTGTGTGTGTGTGTGTGTGTGTGTGTGTGTGGCTGTGCATGTGTACACAGGTTTTTGGGTGTGTCATGGTGTATTTATGCTGCCCATAACGGTTAAGTTAAAGGGCTTGTTTTCGCCGCTAGACAGTAATAGTCTTGTGGTTCTCGGTGTTTTGTTACTTTCAGTTGTGTGGCTACCTCTTGCATGCATTCTTTCTCTTGTTTGTAAGCATTCTCCCACATCCCCAATTATCAGTGTGCATGCATTTTTTTGTGTGATGCATTTATATACCTTGCCCATAACGGGTAAGTGTGTTAACGCGTATGTATGTACATAATATATATATATATATTGTACATGTCTCAATAGACGCGCACTGAGCGAGTGCAGACACATGGATGCGCGTCTATTCAAAGTTAAAGAATTTCATGGATTTGTTTTTGTCATGCCTCTGAAATAAAGTGGGATTCTCTTAATTTATGTGCATTCAGTCTGAATATGATCGTAGATTTTGATTTGTTTTTGTTGTGCCTCTGAAAAAAGTGGGATTGTCTTATTTTATGTACATTCAGTCTGAATATGATCGTAAATTTGTACATGCTTTCAATCTTGAAATGGGGTGTGTGCTTCTATTGGGTAGCGCGCTTCGAAATATAATCTATATCAGTATAATCAATATCAATATAATCTATATCAATAAAAATGCAATCACATTATATGAAACATAATCTATTACATCAATATAAATGCAGTCACATTACATTAAACCAATAACGGCCTCGTCACAGGCAGCATGTGGACGACAAAGGGGGCTGTTGACCAGCATCAATACTGATTTCACCCTGGTCGAGTCCAACCAATGAATTAAAAATTGGTACTTGTCGCTTCCTAGCGAGACACTCGGCATTATTAGGATAGGGAAAGGACTGGTTGGTTCAGTGTCAGGATAATGTGACTGAGTGGGATATCAGGTCACAGTGCTGGTGACCTGATCTCCCAGTGGGGCAGCACTATAACGTCGCCATGAGTGTGCACTGTCACAAGTCGGTACCCATCCAGATATGACATTAGACGTTGCCATGATGTAAAACAACAAACAACAGCCTAAATTGTGTCAGCTATGTGAACATACAGCACTCACTGTCTCAATGCTCACGCCTATCTGTGTGTGTTGGTTATGTGTGGAGTTTTACGTCCTGGCAACATCTAAGGTCATATCTGGACCAGTACCGACAGTGCACATTCATTGCAACTTTGTAGTGCTGCCCCATTGGGAGACCAGGTTGCGAGCACCATGACCTGGTATCCCACTCAGTCACATTATTTTGACTAACCCCAGTCCTTGGCCTATCCTGATATTAGTAATAATGCCGAGCGCCTGTGTGTGTGTGTGTGTGTGTGTGTGTGTGTGTGTGTGTGTGTGTGTGTGTGTGTGTGTGTGTGCGTGTGTGCGTGCGTGCGTGCGTGTGTGTGTGTGTGTGCTTTGTGGGTGTAGGTGTGTGGTGGTGATGGTGGTCGGTGTAGGTGTAGGTGAATGGCCCATAGGTAGGTAGGCAAGCAGGTTAAGGGCGGTATCCCCCGCACCCCACTCCCTCACACACACACCGCCACTAACCAGCATCCTTTTCCCACTCCCAGGCGCCCGGCAACTGCCAGAGCTGCTGGCTGCCCGCCGTTGTGGTGGGCGGAGACTGCTGCTGCAGCTGGTCCTGCCGTGGGGGGGGGGGGGGGGGGGGGGGGGGGGGCTGGTATCTAGGCAGCTGCGGAGCTCGTGCCATCGACCCAGCACCATTACCGATGCAGATAGCGTATATATTTCTCAAAGCAAAGCCTGCCCTACACCAACCGCAGATCGCGCCGTGATATTGTAATGGCAATTAACCCACCACCACTTCGCGACTTGCCGCCACCGCAAAAACGCGCTTAAGTGTGATGCGCCGAGCCGGTTAATTAGACAGGCTGTTAGTGTTAATCTGATTTACGTCCACACACATACACACGAGCCTAAAACATTGGTAGCCCCCACAATCAGTGTTTTAAAAAAAAGCTATACAGTAAAAACCTCTCTAAATCGACCGACCATCGGACAGACATCAAATGGTCCATTTAGGGAGGTGGTCGGTTTAGGGAGGTTTCTTTTACCATTACAATGATAATATTGATATTGTATGGGTGCACGTTTGGGACCCAAATAAAGCGAGCGATATAGGGGAGTGGTTGATCTGTGGAAGTGGTCGGTTAGAGAGTATATTATTTACTGTATATTATTTGTCGCGCACAACAAAAGAAATGGCAACGTTGAACCTATATATTGGATTAAATCAAACTTTTAAAGCTGAACATAGCATATACAATATATAATAGCTGCATTGCATGTGGCAGTATCGCCACTGATCTGTTCTTAATTGGGTACTGAGAGAGTGTGTGTGTGGGTGGGTGAGTATCAGTTTGCATTTTGTATTTCGACCCCACGGGCATGCATGTATGCACACGTGGCCATGTGTGTGTGTGGTGTATGTGTGTGTGGTGGTGTATGTGTGTGTGGAGGGGGGTGTCAAAGTGGCAGATGTGAAGGAAAGGTTGCATTGTCCCCACTAAACACAAGGCAGCCTGCCTGCCTGCTACCCCCCCCCCCCACCCACAACCACCACACACGCACACACCAAACCTATATCCCCCCCCCCCTCCCTTCCTGTTCACTTTCCAACTGCTCTCAGGCATCGGGACACGTCAGTGCGTGTAGAGGGTGGAGGGTATTGGACATAAGGCGATGTTATCTCTACTGATATGACCGGGTATGCTAGTTAGGAATGTGGGTGGGTGGGTGGGGGTGCTTTTAAGTTTTGGTTGACATAACGGTAATGACACATGCTATTACATGGAGGACCCGACGCTCCACTAGAAGTGTAGTATACTGGAGCAGGGCCCAGTTCGGTGTACAGCGTTTTGTGTACTCATTGGCGCCGTGCCCAGAATATTTCTGGCCTATGTATGACGAGCATTACTCATTCAGACGGGTTTCGAACCTGCCCTGGGCAGCCTGTTGCTGGTGGCTTCACTTGGGCTGGATGCTAATACAGATTAAAAACCTTCCTGAATAAAAGAAGAATTACCACCTTACATCAATATAAATGCAGTCCCACCCAAGCATTAAATGTAGATTTTTTTTAAAACATGGCAACAGTACGGTGAGCAAGTTCCTAACAGAAAGAATTGATTGCCACACCAGTTCACAGCCCTTGCATTGGGTAAGCTTTGATTTATGTGCGTGATTTTTGTTTGTTGTTTAAAAAATGTTTTTATTCCAATGTTATTTTGGACATCATCATTTACATAATGCATGAAAGGGGCGATTTGCATGTCGTAAACAATCGATAGCCTGAACACCTTGATGAATAATATATAGTTCGTGTTAGCCTTGTACCTATATTATAGATATACGCCTACATACCTATATATAAATATCTATATTATAGAGCACATAAGTCAACATGGGTTTAGGTACGCCTCCTTTGGGAGATAAATGATGAGTGGTGTTTTTAATAGTTTTATTTTGAGGCTAGAAACTCAGCTGCCATGGCAATGCCGCTGCCACTGTGCCAGCCGCCCTGAAGCCGGGTGGGGGAGGGGGGAGGGGGGGAGGTGGAGGTGGGGAGGTGGTGGCAGCAGATGCAGAAATCACTGCGGCTTGCCAGCAGGCTCAGCACATGGCGACAAAAAGGCGCACAGTGGACACCTCCCCTGGCATCTGTGCACCGGTCCTTCACAGACCTGGGATATACCCCGACTTGTGGAGGGAGAAAAGAAAATCTAGCCAGCTGAGGCCCCTGCCAGCAGCCCACCACTACACCCCGCCATCTTTAATGTTTACATCTGCACCCCCCCCTCCTCCTCCTCCTCCACCCCTCTTTGACTTTGTTTAGTTTCACTTTCAGCGCCAAACTACACATGCATGTGCAGCTCCACTGGCATCATGGACCATCAGTCACACAACACATCAACATCAACATCCAGGAAAATCCGGGGATTTTATTTGTGTTATTTTGATCGCAGGTAGGTGTCAATTTTTGTTAGTTCCTTTTTTTTCCTATTTTTTTTGCAGACGGGTTCCGCAGAAAGAACAGCAGACGTGATGATGCAGCTGACACTAGTGACAGTAATTTGTGACCTTCACTTCGATAAGACGCTACCGTTACGATGCCGACGTGTGAAAATGATGAGTAAATCCACATTCTGGGTGAATCCAATCAGAGTGATCCTTGCTAAATTCCAGCCGGGGTGGTGGGGAGTTTTCTGTGTAATATTGGGGTGGTGCAGGGGAGGGGTGTGCCGCACATGACCTCAGAAGCCCAATACAGTAGTAACCCATGGAGGTAAACACATGGGGCTGGTGGAAGGTGTGCCTCAGTCAAGTCATGATAATCCCCGATCAGCTGTTTCATTTTGGTGTAAAGATCGCTATAAATGAAACACAACATACCTGTTCCCATGTGATTTCTTGGACTTAATTCTTTTCCTACTCAGTTCCTCGGGCATCGGTAGAGTTGACGCGTAGCCATGCTCCGCTTCTGCAAAGAAAAGCACCAGTTATTTCCATTTGACAGCTGAGCGTCCACATGCATACCGGCCGGGAAGCATGACCGACCGACTTGACAGATCGGCTACGTGGCGACCATAAAATTCACTGAAAATTGACCGAATGCTTCGAAATCTCACCTCTTTCCCGTCTCTCCAGGAACTCAGCAGCCTGTAGAAGCTGTGCAATAGACATTTTTTACAAATCTATGGGTGTAAATCCCTGAATAGTTGCGGAGAACCTTCCTGACGATGTGCTCTCCTGCTTGTTTTGCTTCCAATTGAACCCAGTGAAGACACGTTGGGTGCGAGCGGACGCAAACACTGAGCTGTTTACATCTGAGCTCGCTTTCGACACTGCTGATTGGCTTAGCCGGCTAGAAATATTGAAATTTATGCAAATCTCACGCGCGACCAATCAGCGCGGCCGACAGTAAACGTCACCGATGTAGCCCACGTGTTTTCCGCTTGCACGAAACCACGCCCTTCGAGCAATGTAAACAAAATACTCTGGATGATAACTCACAATAAACATAAGGAGCACCGTTGTTATGCATACCGTTGAAGCGAGGAATAAAGCAGACACGGATAATATGATGACCTGAGATGTCAGGCGTCTATTTGTGGACAGAGGACGGTTAATTAGGATGTTTGTCGGTCTGACGTGTCGATTTGGCCGGGTCTTTAGGGGCGCGCGGCGGTCGGCTTGCCGAAGTAGTGCCAGTCCCGATCGGGAGAAATTCTCTTCTTATTTCACGTAAATTGATCGGTTTTCAAGTGATGTACAAGTCATGGCGGAATAAATTAACAAATATCTATATCAAACGCATGTTCCTTGTGTTGGATACTGATGGTATCGATGGATTTGATTTAATTTATTTGTTAATGCGGTTTTCAGCATGACATGGTCAACATCAGCTGATCGACCTACTTGCGCTCTCTCGACACAGCCATGATTTTAGGCCTACCTTCCCACCCGGCTTACCCTGCACAACACACCCGCGCTTAGTGGCGATTTCATTTCAATCAACTTTCCATCCATCAATGTAGATTCCACGTTGCATGCATGCCTAGAATTGAACATCTACCCACGATCTACCTAATGTGGACAGATAACTAGCCTGGTAACAACCCGTAATGTATTATGCATAAGTTGTGTGCTGCCAGCATAGCAGACTGGTGGTGCCAGTTGTGGAACCCTGGGAGATCCCTGCATTGTCTGAGCAGAGCATACTTGGATCCCAGATTGGATCCCTGCTGATGATGGCAGACCCGACCGACGTCACGTACAGCCTCCATCCCGCCACAGTTCGCCATCGCCGGAGTCAGATTCACACGGGCTCGAGTTAAATTTAACCACAACCTGAAAGAAAGCATCGCAAAGGGCAGTGTTGATGCAACTGGGGCTACTACGCCTAGATATGCGCTTTAGCTCGAGTCTCGTGTGGGCAAATTGGACCTTGTTTTCATGGGATGTGAGTTTCTCGGGGCCGGGTGTGTGGGAGGGCATCACCGCCCTGACATCAGCTGTGGGCACACGTGAGTCACGGGACCACATGTCCGTATTCTGTTGATATGGTGGCTCTGGTGGATCCTGGATGTCAATGTGGTGTCGTGGCTAGAAAAGCCTCCCATGTATATATGCATGGATTGAGAGTCTATATTGTGAAAGGAATTCTTTACTGAAAGGGCACATTCGAAACATACCTTAGTGGTACACACACCCTCCCCGCCCCGCTCATTTTCCTCGACCCAATTCGTCATTGCATACGACTTGTCTCACGCTGTGTTTATAAGGGTGTATCCATATGCATTGATTCTATATGGTTCTCTGAATATAACCAACAGTGTAAAAAATGCCACGTATTCTAGGTTAGATGTGTGCACAAGCCAATACTAATACACCAATGTTCACGCAGTACACCTACCTAGATCCTTGCATGAATGTGCGAGAATTAACCGACTATAAAACCCCGATTTGACATAATTTATAATATATGAACAATGACGGGGCTAAAGGCCCTGTCACATTACGACGTTTCTCACGAACGCGCTTTGACGTGTGCCGATGTGTTGCCTTTTTGGACAAAACATCGGGACGCGTTAACGGGGCGTTACGAATGCGTTAGCGGCGCGTCGGTACACGTCGGTACACGTTGAGTGCCAGCAATGTTTGGACCCACATGTTGGTGCGCGTCGGGCCGCGTTCAGGTTTTGTGCATGCACAAAACTTTTGACGCATGGCAACGCGCGCCAACGTGTTGGATCGCGCATTATGGGCGCGTTTGCAGGACGTCAACACACGTTACCAGCGCATTGCCAGCCCGCTCGAACCATGTTGATCAACGTCGATCAACGCTGGGGATTTTTCGCCAACGCGTCGGTAACGTTTCACGGACGTGTAGTGGTCGACCTATTGGCGTAGCACCAGCCTTTTGCGACACGTTGGACATGTTGGTGGCGCGTGTGGACGTGTTGATGGCGGGTGTGGGCATGTTGCTGGCACGTGTTGACGTGTTGTTGGCGCATGTGGACGTGTTGATGGCGGGTGTGGACGTGTTGCTGGTGCTTCTTGGCGTGTTGCTGGCGCGTTTTGACCCTTTGTTTGGGTTTTTCCCGGCCGCCACATCAAGACCCGTTGACGGCGCGCTAATAACACACTATTAGCACGCTACTAACACGCTGCGGCCTGTCAAAGCACTCCCCAAAACGCCGAAAAGTTGGACGTTTCTCGACGCATTGATAATATTTTGTGCGTTGGCGGCACGCCGGAAGAACCGTTGTAATGTGACAGGGCCTTCAAAGGTGATGTAGGCCTACCATGAAATAAGCCCCGAATTTACATTATAATTTATAATATTTTAACAATGACGGGGCTAAGATGATATACCATGAACTGTTTCAATATGACCAACGTATTTGGCGAGATGGATAAGCCTAAGTTTTGTATATCCATTGATAAACACATGTATACTTAAACCAAACAGTAAGGATAGGTCGAGATCTGCTTTGCTCAGTATCAGGATAATGTGACTGAGTGGACTATCGAGCCATGGTGCCAACGGCCGAGTTTTCCGGTGGGGCAGCATTATAAAGGCGGCACGAGTGTGCACTGTCACCAATCTGTACTCGTCCTAGTATGACCTTAGATATTGGTTAAGATGGAAAGCCCCAGCAAACAAACCCGCTCATACGAGTCATAGTTCGGTTAAATTATTCTAGTTATTGCAGGCATTCAAATGTATATGCCAGGATAAACATAGATGTACTTGATATAAATGTGTATAAGATAGCATAGGATATTGCGTGTATTCTCAGGATTGTCAGGTCTGACAAAGAAATATAGCCAATGAAGTGTTTTTTTAAGCCAGATTGATTTTTAAGTATTCGGTAGGCAATGGTAGTGAATAAGGTAACACATTTGTTTTCATTAACGCTGAAAAAGATAATTAATGACAACCTTATCGTGTAAGCTCGACCGCCCATTAATATATATATATATATATATATATATATATATATATATATATATATATATAACACTATTTATCTACACACAAAGGAGACTCCACTGTGTGGGTGTATGTCTGCAACCACTAACTGTTTATATACACAACACTTGAATACGGTACACTAAGAACTATATTCATATGATTTTCTTGTTTACTCACTGACCCAAATACAATAGACCCCGTGCATATAATGTACGGTTGTCGATATTTGTATACATTAGGATCAGTTTACAACAAATAACGTTCCTATTAAAGGGCTCTATTTACAATTAAGTAACTACTGTAGGTCTACAATACCGTTCAGCATTGTCCTAAACAAATAATACATTCAGCTCAAGTATAATATAACTGGCATAGTTATTATGTGCATGGTTTCATATCCATATTGCTGTGGTTGTGGCACACATAGTTGAGGTTATAGTTCAAATGTATACAGTTAGGTGGTGTCAATTAGGGACATACGTGGCTAAACTGTATAACCACTTATTACATCAGATGATTTAGGCCGGTTATTCCAGGCAATTAATCACACATTAGGACTAAATTTAATATTCGCCCACACACTCACTTACAGTAACATACACACATTACCATGGCCACCATATCAACGTTAAGTCGTCCCCTAAATGACAATAGCCATTAGCTCGTATTCCATACATATTTTATGGTACAACCGCTAACTGAATTAATTACACACGCAACCATTTAGTCCCAGGGTTACCAACGAGTTCACTAACCCAAGCGACCAAATTTGTTAAAATTCTATTACTAGGGCACATCAATTTCGCAGCCATCATGATGGTAACATTCGTCTATATAGAGGGTGGTGGTGATTTATTTAATGAAACAAATCATGAAATTACTCGTCAAACGCCGCCCCACCCTCACCTCCCGACGCCCCGCCCCCGCCCTTGCAGGTCCCGGGTCGACACAATGTTACGGACATGCCCTACTCGGCTTGTTTTCACATGGCCGTGAAGTTTTTTGTGTGTGCGTGCGTGTGTGTGTGTGTGTGTGTGTGTGTGTGTGTGTGTGTGTGTGTGTGTGTGTGTGTGTGTGTGTGTGTGGGCGCATGTGTGTGTGTTGAGGGGGTGGGGCTTGATCGTGCCGGGTGAGAACACGTGACCTGTTCGTCACGCCCTAGTGAGTCCCAAAAGGTCCAGATCACGTTGTCCCCTGAGGGGAAGGGGGTGGAGTGGGGGGCTGTAGTGGGCGTGGCCCAAAGGTTCTCACATAACCCTCCTACCCCCTTCCATTTTGCGCTGTCACCCCAACCTGCGACCTTTGACCTGTGACCCGTGACCCTGCACCACAGCCGTGACCGCATTACGTATCAACAAATAGGTGGTAACATCACCCAGGGTGGACATATTTTTATTTTCGCTTCATTTTTAATCTGGGTACTGGTCATGCACTACAAATCACACCGAAGAAAACTTGGTTGGAGTAATGACAAATACATATTATATGCGTGCTAAATACTCAACTCGCATTACGCTAAAACGTGATGATTTTGATTTCTTGCACACATTGTTCTGTCCATGATCTTTCGATTACCAGAATGAGATCAATATGATGTCTACCTATTAACAGCTATTGAATGGGTACTTGTATGCCTACACAATAGCACACACACTGACCATGCAAGTGCTGCCAATTTCTGACAGTTTTTGTGGCGTTTATATACTCTTCTGAACCGAACAATACCTGTTGAAGAGAATGTCAAACCAAGGCTGAGATGACCGGCTGTGTTTGCACACACACAACAAGAGAATATGTTCAAATCGCCGAAGGTACTGCGTTTTTTTATGTTTTAAAACATTACTTCTGAATGTAAACATCATGGCAGTTTCCTGTTGAGCTGTAGTTAAAGTTATTGAAGGTCAGGCGATACCGAGTATGCCAACTGATATAGTACTTATTTACAGTACACTTATCAATGCAAGATCTACCGCGCAATCGTGCTATCCACCCTACTATACGGAGCCAAGGCCTGGACAGTGTACAGACGACAGGGGAAAAAGCTACATGCCTTCATGATGCAACATCTGCATTCGATCATGAGGCTAACCTGGAAGGACAAAGTGACAAATAAGGAAATACTCAAATGGACAGGGCTGCCCTCTATGGAAGATCTTCTCATCAAAAAGAATATCTGGTGGACTGGACACCTCATGAGGATGTCATCAGACAGGCTACCAAAGCAGATCCTCTACTCTCAACTGTCATCTGGTTACAGAAAGAGAGGGTGCCCTGTCTCCGGTTCAAGGATACCATCAAGAGAAACCTGAAGCTGAGAGACATTAAGACCAGAGAGGGAGAGGTATGGTTACACACCCAGGCCATTGTGTAAACCAGCCGGTTGCCACCACCCTTATTGACGGTAATTTGACCCAGCGTACGTGATTGTCGTCCTGTTTACTTGCTATAAGTACAACACATGTTAGAAGGCCATGCACGCACAGTGCCAGCACCCCCTTGGCCTTGTGAGTTTTCTCTTCCCACCAAACAATGCAGTCGTGAGAGGCACTGAGTGAGAGGAAGGTTGGCCGGACTCGAACATGGGTTCCTTCCCTTCTCATCCGAGCGGTTTGTTAACAGAGGATGTGTAAGTTTACTAGTGTGACGTTATTAGCCTAATTTATCTAGGGTTGTCGTGGCTATCTTGTCCACCTAGCCTGCTCACACCATTCAGTGGTAGGAACTATCTGTCCTACCTGGTGAGGCGTGTAGGCCCAGGAGTAACTAACCCCTCCCCCCTCCCTCACCCCAGCACCACCATCAGAGAGCCAGCATGTCCGGATGGACAATGTCAACAATGTGCATAGAGTTCCACCACATGCATATATAATAGATGGCTAGGTAAGAATACAATAGGCAACATGTGTAATGAGTGTTGCGGTGTCGGAATCAAAGTGGCGTAGTGCTGCGAACCGAGAACAACAAGACCTACTTAGATTGTAAACATGATAAACTAGCCCCGACACCGCAACACTGATGACAAGTAGGCCCCCTAATGCTATTGTTTATTATCACTACATTCACCCTCACATTCAACTCAAGCGCAGCATTTTAATTGATGTAGATAATCTTAGAAGTAAGTTTGTTTGTAAACACAACCCAGCCCTGTAGTGGGTCACATTCCATTGTACGAGACCACTTCTCAAACCAGACCTCCATGTTGTGGAATGTCGGACCCAGCTAGAAGTGGGTCAAGCTAGTAACCCTAATGCAACATCTATGTGGCTTTTGCAATAATCAAAGGCAGGGTTTTTATTGATTCGTCCTGCTCTGGTATAGGTCTGTCTCCATTTTAAAAAGCTGATTCTTATAATAATGCGACTCAGAAACGATGTGGGAGTTGCGCGGCGGTGCCGGTCTGTCGAAAACTGCCACCTGAATGCTAGCCGTGCCGATCTAACGGCACGGCACGGCACTGCCACCTGGTGTTAATTCAAAGAACTAAATGTCTCTAAATACTTTATTGTTGTTTCCCCCCTCCGCCCCCTCCCCAACAGAAATGTATTCTCTTAAAACAACAAACATCAGTGCTGATACATTGATTGTCCAGTATGTGTGTGTGTGTGAGAGAGAGAGAGAGAGAGAGAGAGAGAGGAGGGCCTAATTTCCCAGTGGGGCAGCACTAAATAGTCGCCATGAGTGCACACTGTTTCTTAAAATATTAAACATCAGTGCTGATACATTGATTGTCCAGCATTTGTGTGTGTGTGTGTGTGTGAGAGAGAGAGAGAGGTAGAGAGAGGGGGATAGAGAGACAGAGAGAGAGAGAGGGAGAGAGAGTAAAGCTAAATTAAAGTTAGTATATGGGCGGGGGAGTAGGTTAATTCTCAAACTGAAGGCATTAAAGCTGCATAGTTCAATGAAAGCATAACATTTTCGAAACCAAAACGCGTATCTATATTGCTGCCTAAGCCTAAAGCCCTGTTCACACGGACAAAATGTGAGGCGAATCACACAAATCGAATCAGGTGAGTCGAATTAGCCGCCCGTTCACACGGACACTGCGTGAGGCGGAAGTGGATATCTGCGCATGAGCAAGTCCAGGCTAACCAGCGCCATTTTGGGTTCGACAATGCTGGCACCAGAGAGTGTGGGTTCGACCTAGATATGTAATGACTGAATCGTATTGGTTTGGAACGGTCAAAACTTCTGCTGGGCAGTGAAACCCTAAAAATAAATGATAAAAAAAATATCTGTGCACCTCTAGCAGGTTCATAGACCAAATTATACAATATATGCTTTTGATCGACCGGAAAGTCAACAAAGTAAGCTCTCGACTGCGCATGCGTGTGAGGTGCTTAATCCGCCTCAGTGCGTCCACACGGACAAAATTATCCGCATCACAGGAATCGATTCACGTAGACTACCTCGCTTAGGTGGTTTACACGATCCGCATCACGTGAGTCGAATCAGCCCTAATCCGCCTCAGACGTGCGTTCAGACGACAAATGTGAGGCGAACTATACAAGTCGCTTTCTACGAATCGATTTACATTGTCCGTGTGAACAGGGCTTAAGATGTCAGAACTTTGATGTGCTTGTCCATATTATGTTTTGATGCTCTCATGATTTAGCTATTACAATAAAAGCTACTTCAATTTAAAGCAAAGTAGATTATAGTGATCGACCTATTGTGCTCATCTAAGAAAATGACAGAAACTCAAAACCATCGGCCTATGCAACTTTAATATAACCTGTTAGGCTTACTGCTGAAGTCTACGGTGGCCACCATTTTGGTGTACATGTTTTCACTTCACTCACTTCCAAACTTAGTTATTTATGATAAAAGTTAGTTCAAACTAAATTAAGGTAGATTATGATGGTGGAGGGAAGGTCGAAACCCAGTCTCCATCCGCGATGGGATCACAACATTTATAAGACAGCTGCTTACAACCACCACAATGCCGCCAATCGTCAGTGTCGGCAGGTGTATGTCTGGCATCACTCGCGTTCCACCCAACAGGGCCCGTATGCATGAAGAATTATTTATCGGCCCCGGTGGTAAGGACCGAGTTCAGGGTAGCTATCACCGGTGGTGAGAAATGGGTCATGGGGTATGCACGGAGCCAAAGCGCGGAGGCTTTAGCTACCCTAGCAGTTATTTATAAATTTGGGAAATCCCTCTGTGCCTGTTTACATTCGTCGATTCGACAATATGAATAACGCTGCCGATGTAGCTGCTACGTTAATATGTCTTACAATTTAGGGTTAATTTAATGAAATTTCACGATTTGAGTATGTAATTCTGTTAAATATGATCGCATTCAATAGATTTGGGCCTAATAAATTGCCGCTGATGTGGCGGCGGCGATGTTTTGTTGATTTTGACAGTATGGATAGCGACGTCGATGCGGCGGCGATTTGTTTTGTGTACATTCGTCGATTTGACAATATTAATATCACCGCCGTTGTACCTGATGCATTAATATTGCTTCGAATTTAGGGTTAATTTCATGAAATTTCACTTATTGCGTATGTAATTCTGTTAAATATGATCGCATTCAATAGATTTGGCCCGAGTCGGTCCCTACCACCACCCTTATACCTGCTACGGAATGGGGTTAGCTTACCCGACTTTTAACTCCCGGGGTTTGCATACCCCGGCCACATGCATACCGACTTTTCGCCGCTAACCCGGAGATCGCCTCTACCCACAGGGTTGGAGCGCTACCACCGCCCCAAGCATACGGGCCCAGGTCTCGCTGAGGACCTGATTGTTATATGGCGGTGAGGAGATTGGCATTCAGCGATCACAATTAACCCACATTAGTTAATCAGGTACGGCACACACTGCACCCGAGACACATACAAGATATACCGGACGCGGTACCTAATCGGAAGAGCGCTGGCCTCGCGTGTAGAAGGTCTGGAGTTCGATTTCCAGTCGAGTCAAACCAATGACTTATGATAAAATTGATGCTTGTCGCTTCCTAGCCTGATGCTCGGCATCATTAGGATAGGGCAAGGACTGGTTGGCTCAGTGTCAGGATAATGTGACTGAGTGGGATAACAGGTCATGGTGCTGGCAGCCTCATTTCCCAGTGGGGTAGCACTATAAAGTCGCGATGAGTGCACACTGTCAGGGTCGCAAGTCGGTACCCGTCCTGATATGACCTTAGATGTTGCTCGGACGTAAAACAACAACAAGTAAATAAACTTAATCAGGTGCAGTGCACACTGCGCCCTAGACACATACGAGATAAGGCTCCCTACACCTGGTGGCAGTTATCTGCACTCCCTGCATAGGGAGGGATAATAGTCCTAATTGTGCATATACAGCGCTTCCCAGTTCTCAGATTGTCTGCGACCATTTTGGAATGTGTGACGGTGATTTTTCACCATGTCGGAAACAAAGGTAAGATTCCTGGTGAAAAATGAGTAAAATCGAATTAAAGCTGCATAGTCCCATGGTTTTAGGCTTTTCGAGATAAATACATTAGGTTGATTGATAGGTATAATTTACCTTCTTTAGTTTGAAGTAACTTTGCTTTAAAATGACTAACTTAATTAGGAGATATTTGATGTGAAAACATGAACATTCATTTTGGCAAGCTTGCCAAAACTCTGACCCCATACGCTTCAACAGCAATAGGTTGTATTAAATTAAATTATTAAATACTATTATATTAAATGATTAAATATCAGGAAAAGAATGCATGCATTACATAGCTACACAACAACTGACATTAATAAAACAAGGGGAACCATGAGACTATTACTGTCTAGTGGCGAAAACAAGTCATTAGACTTAACCGTTATGGGCAGCATAAATACACCATCACAGAAAAAAAGAAGTATCCTCTTCAATGTAGCAACAAAAGTGCACCAGTATCTAAGTCAAATATAAAGGGTCAAATCAGGGTCAGTGTGTTGATTTTTATGAACTTTTAATAAAAACAGACTGATGTTTTAAAATCAGTTTGGGAAAAAAGTTTATTTACAACATCTAATATCTTTAGCTGGGCCTGGGCCGCGTTCAGGCTCCGTCTCGGCGAAAGTTGATGCATTCATTTGTGTCAATCAATCAATCAATAGGATACAGCTATAATAGGCATTGGACCTGTCATTTATATACTTGTGAATAATATTCCACTGTAAGAGGGAGCGGGCAGTAAAGTGTCCACCTGTGAAGGTGAGGGTCATCCGATCGATCCTGCTCAGTGGACCCATTTGCAGTTTTGGCTATTTTCCGTTCCAACCAGTGGTTCACAACTGGTTCATCAAAGGCTGTGGTGTGTGCTGTCCTGTCTGTGGGAACGTGCATATAAAAGAACCCTTCCTGCTTATTGGAAAGCGTAGCTCATGTCGCGGAAGCAGGTTTCCTCCAAAGAAATATGTCAGAATGACCATATATATGTTTGACCTCCAATAGCCAATGATAAAATCAATGTGTTCTAGAGGCATCGGTAAATAAAACACTTTCCTTTTTCCCCACTGTAAGATATTGTAGATGGATGACACAAGAAGAAGAATTCGTCAGAAGGAGCCGAGTACATGAGAGCCCTTAAAAAGAAGCCCCTCGTGAATAAAACAAAGAAAAAGTCTAAGAAGAGGAGGAAACACAAATCCTCCTCTTCGGACTCGTCATCAGACTCATCGACGACGGGTTCAGACTCCGACACTAAGCACTCCGGCACTTTAACAACTACTTCATAGGGGAGAGATAAACTAGACAATATACCAGAAAAAGATCAAGTTAACATGGTAAAGCCAAATGCAGTCACATATGACATAAGGGCAGTGACTAAGGAAGAAGTACTTAAAAAGATTAAGGGCTTGTCTGAATACAAATCATCAGGACTTAAAGATCTCAGCTCAAGGATACTGATTGATGCAATAAATATATTAATCAAAGAATTCACCCATATAGTAAACCTATCAATTGAAACAGGTATCTTCCCAGATGATTGGAAAATTGCTACAGTTATACCTGTCCCAAAAGTCAGCAACCCTAAAACATGCAATGTCCTCAGACCAATTTCTCTTCTACCCATAACTGGTAAAATAGTTGAGCAAATCATTCATGATGAAATAAAAACATTTTTTGAAGCAACAAACTACCTAGCAGATGAACGAAATGGCTTCAGGAAAGGCAGGTCCACAACCAAAGCACTCTCAACACTCCTTGATGTGCTTCTCAGTGCGAAAATACTAATATTTACGGGACTACTTTCGGCTTTTCTTTAACCTTGTCACGGAGGGGTGAGCATAGGAATACACTACAACATTTCTTTTACTATTTCTTCTATTTTACAGACATAACGATACTTGGATTCAATTCTGCTAAATCGTTTCTACCACCGCATACAACAGCAGCTTGAAAATGCCAGTGGCACGCGCAAAGGAGGAAGAATTGCGTGAAGAATTTCAACTTTGGTTTCAAGGTCAGTGTACACTGGGCAATTATTCGGCTGAGACGGGAGCGGTAGAAGCATGGTCTAAATTTATGTCACAAAGTCTAGATTATATTAGAGAGGAAAATGAAGAACATTTGTCTAATTTAAGAACAGAATTGCGAGAAGATAGAGAAGAACGTAGGGAAGTGTGTGAGCTTTTGCAAGTTGAACATAGACAAAGAGAGGTACGAAATAGATCATTGAAAGTGTACGGCAAGTCTGTTCCCTTATTGGACGGGTCAGACAGAGGGGCGTTACATAGTTGCATAGACTTGACCGAGTGTATCCGGACTCTAGCCGATGTTTCAGACTTAGACATTATTCGCTTTGCTTTATCGAAGGCAACAGGTACTTTGCATGAAGTCCTGGGATGAAATTATGGAAGTGATAGCATCTACTCTATTGACAGCGGATGGACGTAGTCATCTTAAGGGGATAGTGATGGCTATGAAGCAAAATGAAGGGGAAGCAGTAGCTGCATACTGTCAGCGGTTTAAGACTTCCTACTGCAGTTTTTGGCACTGATACCTTCGAGATACTCCTTTCGAGATTTCTTGACTCCTTACCATGTAGTATGTAGAGACAAACAGACCAAAAACTCTTGAAGAAGCCTTTGAAATGTCTATTCTCAGTGATAGGTCTGTTATTAGGCAGCAGAGACGTGCTAAATGACGTCTTGGTAATTTAGCTATTTGTGAGCAAATGGATAGTCTAAATAGTGCTTCTTAATGCCTGGTACACACCTACCGTTTGTGCGCACCCACCTACCGTATACGATCTAAAACTGCCCGTTTCGCACACAAAAATCGCTATGTGTGCGCTCCCTGCGCACACCTAGCGATTGCGATTCGCGCATAAAACCTCATTTTTAGGGCTAAAATTGGCCGATTACGATTGCGATTCGCGATTCGAAAAATGAATCCGCCCGTTTTCAGTTTTAAGCGGGTCAGGTCGAGTCGCGAGTTTTAGTGCGCGAATCGTAAACGGTAGGTGTGTACCAGGCATTACATTTTTCCAAGTCTCTTTCTTCTCAAAGAGGTTCTAAATCCTCTAGTTGAGATAGTCAGGTTCTGAAGACTATTCAGGGTGAGATTAAGTCTTTAGGCAGTGGTATTTCTGAGCATTCAGCGATTCACACTGTGAATGCTGCGACACCTTCTCGTGTCAGTTCTTATAACCAAGGCGTATGTGGTGGATTGCCGCACGTAAACCTAGGGCAGCCGGTCGGGGTTGAAAATGCCACTAAAAATAGTGACTCTACAAGAAAGGATCGATATCGTCAATATCGCAACGTGAATGCAGTAGTTCAGAGGAGTACGCTGGCATATATAATTAAATTGAAGAAATAATCAACATTTCGCCGATGGAGACAATTAACATGAAAAAACAACAGCAACTGCTGAGAAAATGTATGGAAACCGCGACAGCATGTAAAACTAAAGCTAAAAGCTAGAAATCTACTATTATTTAATAATATAGACATGGTCATTGTAATTTCAAAGTTCGAAGCGAACCACTGTCATTGCTTTGTTTACCTTTTGACGCTGAGTATATGCTGTGGGTATACAGCTTTCTGTCGTTCGTGCTATTTTTGTTAAAACTGATATTTGATGTTGGATACTTGTACATAATGTACTAAAAGACACTTTTAATCTATTTCTGCCTTTATTTCCACTCTAAACAACTTATTTTTGGTTAAATCGGAGAATTTGGTTGGGTTTTGCAAGAAAATAGTCTGTGAAACTAGGTCATCGATTCAAACCGCTTAAGCCTTGTTTTCTCATAGAGCTGAGATCCGCAATGTTAACTCTATGGAGACCTGTCGAGCAACCACGTGTCTACCATCGACGTCATTGGGTTTCTCCGAGTTTGACAGCCGGAAAGACGAAATGGGTGGGCCAAGCGATTCGATGTGGAACTAAATGGTAGTAACGCCAAATCCGATTTGTACCAATGTAAGGTCGATGCGGTCAGACTAAACACTAACCTCTAGAGTGTCACATGGACCTCTGAAATGTCACAGAGTTGGAAAAAGGTCGGATTAGACTAAAAATGGTCGCAAATTATCGCATGCATCTTTTAACATCATATTGAATGTCAGAAATGCGTTATATTCTTCGTAAGTGGCCTAAAACGGTGATTATAAAAGAAATAGTTCTTTTCATTCGAAGTCAGAAACCTTATCCATTAAAAATGTCAGATATTAAGATATTATTAATTATTGGTTGATGGATTCAATAAGGTAAAATGAAGACAACATAGTGATGTCAACTTCTTTCCTCCCTGCGTTGTGCAGGTGGTAAGAAGTGGAGGGGCGGAGTACGTTGTAAATTATTCTGATTTCCGACATCGGGGGGGAATGAAAATGTTCTATTACTAAACAGGTGTACGCGACCAAGCACATGTATGTATATATCTGTAAGTGCTGGTGGTGCCTGAGTGGGATGTGAATAGTGGTGCTGGCAGGGCTGGGTGTAAGGGCACTCAGGGCCTACCCTCTGCTGGGTAGGATCACCACACTCAAGGTCAAGGTTGGTGGTGGCCAGGGGGGCCACACACCTTGGTGGTGGTGGGCAGACCACTGGTAGCCATGGGGACCAGGAATGCTGGATCCCTATTGGTAGGGCCAATAATGCTTGTTTCCCATTGGGGGAAAGGGGTGGGGTGATACTCTACAATGAACCCATGTACCATATAAATAATAAACCAGAGGGCTTGACTCTCTCTCTTCCTTTCTCTTTGTCTGTATTGATTTCACTATAGCCTGCCTACAACCACAGATTCGAGCTTTAGCCATTCTACAACCTGACTAAACCAATAAAACATATACTACCAACAAAGCTATAGTTGACCAAGACAATTTAAATGAGTTGTGCAACCATTATTTGCATAATCCAAAATCCATGACTACCTGTATCAGCACGTCATGCCGATTATATTAATGTCTCCTCGTAGGTATGATCACCAAATCACTGATATAATCTAAAGGTAAATGGCTAATCTCCAGTGTACATGTGCAAAATAAGATCCCCACTATATTTGTAATGCCTGATTTTAACCTACTATTGTCTATATTGTTCATACCATCTCATCATCTCATCCATAAATAGTTCATATGCACTATAATTGTTAAGGCCAGAAGACCAGCGCCTCGGTGCTGAAAAAAGATGTTATTCAACTGGAATAAAAACTTGGCAAAAAACCCTAAAAAACCTGCTAAATCGTGTGGGAAAGAAACGAAAAAGTGTAAAGTGCTTAGACGTAAGAAAATACACATAACGATGCTCATGAGGAAGACCACACAAGGTCACTTTAACACCTGTTCTGGTGTATGCCGAATGGACTGGCCTGCTGTCCACACATTTTTACAAATGTTACTCAAACCAATTTTTTCGCTAATGGCTAGGAAAGGACATATCATGTTCCCTTACATTGACAATCCATTTATTGTTGTGCAAACACAACAACAATGCCAAGCAGCAGTAGATAAATTATGTAAAAGGTTTACAAATTTAGGTTTCTACGTACGTGAAACCCACCCACCCTACCCTACCACGACTATCATTTTCGCTGGAACCAAATCAAAAACACAATAAGTATCCATATAGAGTTAAATAATTTTTTATCCTTAAAAGTATGTAAAAGATTGCTGGACCCGGATGTGCTTCCTTCTCCCTGACCCACGACTATCCAAGGCTAGTACCTCGGGAAAACACCAGTTATCCATCATCTGTACCCAGGTAAGATTCGTATAACTATACTATATATATCCTAGCTTTAACCCGTGCTGTACAAGTAGCAAATGGTGGCGAAGAATTTGATTTAATAACTAGACTGGATGGCCAAGTGGGTAGAGTGCTCGCTTCTCGTGCGGGGCCACATGGGACCAATACGTGACCAAGTAAAACCAATGACATACAATGTTGATAATTACCACTATCTTTCATTCTGTTCAGAATTAATAGGATAGGTCAATGACTGGTTGGGTAGGATAATATGACTGAGTGGGAAATCATGTCATTGTGCCGGTGTCCTGGTATTCCACTATAAGTCGCCATGAGTGTGCATTGTCACAAGTCTGTGCCCATCCTAATATGCCCTTAGATGTAGCTAGGACATAAACTGCAAACACCCACTCAGTATTCGCAGTGACAAATGACGAAGAAGTATTCCATATTTCAATATGAATAGTTTAATTTCAGACCGAGTGTCAGGCTTATTGTTTATTGTTGTGAAGATCAAATTTATATTCTACGGTGAATAGCTTAATTATAGCTCCAATACAGGCTTATTGCTTATATTATTGGCAAAGAAGAAATTTATATTTCACACATGGACACCTTAATTGCAAGTCGAGTACAGGGTTATTGTTTATGGTGGCGAGTATTAAATGATTTTTTTTACTGTGAAGAGTTTAATTATAAATCCTGCACAGATTTATTATTTATGTTCGTGCAATAAAGCTGCATAGTCCGATAAAAAACATCAAATCTTTTAACACAAAACACTTATCTAGATTTGAAGCTAGATGTCCACCTTAAATACTGGTGCATTTATTAAGTGTTTGTTGCTATGTAAAAGGTTATACTAAGTCGATTTAATAGAACCTGTTACTGCTGAAACATATGGCGGTCAGAGTTTTGACAAGCACATCAAAATAAATTTAGCGTGCTTGCACTTCAACTTCAAGTATCTCTGATGTTATTCATTTTAAAGCAAAGTTACTTCAAACTAAAGTAAGATAGATTATAACGATCAACCTATTATATTTATTTAAGAAAATGACAGAAATTCAAAACCATCGGACTATGCAACTTAAATTTATATTTCATTTTGTTGTTATTGCTGTTGATGTTGTTTTAACATCTAAGGTCATATCAGGACGGCTACCAATGTGTGATAGTGCATGCTCATGGCGACTTTATAGTGCTGCCCCACTGGGAAATCAGGCTGCCAGCACCATGACCAGATATCCCACTCAGTCACATTATCCTGACACTGAGCTAACCAGTCCTTGCCCTATCCTATTAATGCCGAGTGCCAGGCTAGGAAGCGACAAGTATCAAATTTTAAAGTCATCGGTTTGACTCGACCGTGAACCAAACTCTTGACCTTCCGCACACGAGGCCCGCGCTCTACCGGTTCGGCTACTACGCCCGGTTCATTTATATTTCACTATGACTAGATTAATTATAACGCCATGTTTACTATTTAGATTAGACTACAACAATCAAAGCCTACAGTAAGATGACAAACCCAGCCTTGGCCACCAAGTAAGAAGTAAAGCTATATTCCACACTGTAGGGTAGGGGGTGCTTTTTTGTTTGTTTTGGTAAAGTATTTATTCATCTGAATATGACATTGGTCAGTGCCGGAACACTGGTCTTCCGGCTATCTTACTATTGGAATTGACAGTCTAAATAATCTAAGTTTGATCAGTGCTGTATTAGCTACAGCACCGATCCTATAGAATTAAGGGAGTGGCTCCTGCTGTATAATGTACAGCACCAGTCACTGTAGTTCATGCAAAAATGTGGAGCAGTGTCGGGTCTATTCGGACACGGCGTTTAAGGCCCTGTCACATTACGGCGTATGGCGGGAGCGTATTGAAAACCTACGTAGGTCCTGCGCGTGCCGGCCTATGATGACATTTGGTGACCTTTCGGCTGGTTTTGAGCGTGAAATGTGGAGCTATGATGGAGCGACAAGTGACGTGTGAGAGCTAGGGAGCGTCTGTGACATTTATTGACAGTTTTTGATGGCATGTGGAGCGTACGAGTAGCGTATGGACAGTAGACCGTACGCGTAGCGCATAGCGCATATGAGTAGCGCGCACATGCTGGTGGGCCATAACGCTGTGCATACGCTAAGAGTACGCTCCCATACGTAACTCATAGGTTATGCATACGCTACATACGCTAGAGATACGCTAGAGATACGCCGGTGACACAAGTTGAGCGTATGAAAAACCTATGCCGGCGTATCCCTAGCGTACGAGGAGCGTATGCCGGCGTATGAGGAGCGTATGCCGGCGTATGAGTAGCGTATGGGCCATACGCCCTCATAGGTCGAGATTTTTTGAGCATGCACAAAAAAATGTGGACGGACGGATTTATGAAAGCGTGTATGGCGGCGTATGCCTCATAAGCCGGCATCTGGCGGCATCTGGCAGCGTATGAGTAGCGTATGAGTAGCGTATGCATAGCATATGAGTAGCGTATACGGCGTATGCCGACGTATATGACGTAAAGCGGCTACGCCGCCATACGCTCCCGCCATACGCCGTAATGTGACAGCCCCTTTAACGGCGACAATACGGCAGGTTTACCGGGCGGTGACCCGCCGCCCACGCACAATCCCCCCGCTGAATAGTGATCCGGCGCTGCTGCACAATTAACCCAGAAATGGACCAATGACGTCCGAGCTTGCTATGTAGGTCAGCGGGACGCCCTCTATCCGGGCATCTCGTACCTGGGGCTCTCCCAAACCGGACACCGTGGACGAATCGGTAGCGCGCAGGCTTCCCGTGTTTGAGGTCGGATGTTCGATTCCTGGTTGAATCAAATCAATGACTTAGAAAATCGTGTAAACACTTTATGTAAATACCTGTAACACTTACTGTAGGAAGACCAATGCTATGGCACTGATAAAAGATATATTCGTTAAAAGATTTCGGTAAATTATTTATTTTTTACATACATTTTTTAAATAATTTTTTTTTTTTTTAAAGCTAAAGGCCCTGTCACATTATGGTGTATGGCGGGAGCGTATTGAAAACCTACGTAAATCCTGCGCATGCTGGCCTATCATGACCTTTGGTGACCTCTCGGGTGGTTTTGAGCGTATGTGGAACCTATGAGGAGCGCCTGAGAGCGTACTGTGACATTTTTTTACGGTTTTGATTGGCATGTGGAGCATATGAGGAGCGTATGAGGAGCATATGAGGAGTGTATGCGAAGCGTATGCGAGAACTATGTTATCTCTCCTCGGTCCGCCACCTGGTGGCTCCTGGGTATATAGTGCGTCGCCTTTATATACCGAGGCCATAGGTCGGGGATACGCCGCCATACGCTACTCATATGCTTTGCATATGCTACGCATAAGCTCCCATACACAACTCGTAGGTTCTGCGTACACTTCATATGCCAGCGATACGCCCGTGACGCAAGTTGAGCGTATGCATAGCATACACCGGCATACCCCTAGCATACAAGGAGCATATGCCGGCCTACAAGGAGCGTATGCTGGCATATGAGAAGCGTATGAGTAGCGTATGAACCATACGCTCCCATAGGTCGAGACCTTTTGAGCATGCACAAAAAAATTTGGACGGACGGATGGGAGAAAGCATATGGCGGCGTATGATGGCATAAGCCGGCATAGGCCGGCACATGACGGCCTATGCATAGCGTATGCGTAGCGTACGGTGGCATATGGCGGCGTATGCCAACGTATATGACGTAACACGCCTATGCCACCGTACGCTCCAGCAAAAAACCCTAATGTGACAGCCCCTTTAGTGTCCGTTTCAGATTGGCGTCTTTCGCCACACACAACCCTGGGCGGGTTTGTGTGTGGAGAGTGTAAGCGATGATTCAACGTTTTTAACATTGTCAATATTTTACATATTGCCACAATGGAAAACTCGAGCAAACAAACAAAGCAGATGGCCATTCCAGCATAAGTAACCAACAGAGCACACACACAGAGTGTACCCTCCTGATATGACCTTAGATGTTGCTAGGAGGTAAAACAACAACAAACAAACACACACAGAGTGTATTTTTTTATAACCCCCTCCCCACTCCTTCACCCCCTTTTGCTACCTTGCAGGAGTAGTGCCAGGCCAGTAACTGTTAATTTTTGTTTTGGGTCCCCCATATAAATTCTTGGAATGGAGGGGTGGCTCACACCTTGTCACTAGGGGCATAATCGAATAATCAACTCGGGTCACCCGAGCCACTTTTTGGCGCATGCGCACATCCTGCAGACTCGGGTTAAATAAACGAATAATCTTGGGGTGGACAAAAGGGTGGCTTAATCTAAAACCTTTTTTTTTTTTTCTCAATAACCGATATATGTACAGCAAAATAGGATTTAAAGTATTTTATGATTGTAGAAGCTGACAATCTGGGTTATTAAAAAAAAAAAATTAAAACAACATGTAGGACTTGTACTGGTAGCTGTTATCTTACAGGTATCAGCACATATGTGATGTCATCGCTCCTAGCAAACCCCAGCCAAGAGGTGGGTTACTGGGGTCGGGTAGTTTTGCACACGGCACGTGTATTTCTCGACTCCACTCGCGGTGTTCGATTTGAAATTCTGACGACTCGAGTGACCAGAGTCGCCCGGGTCGTGTTAATCGATTACGGCCGTGGGTGGCCTGGGGGATATTCCCCCCCCCCCCCCCCCATCCCCCCATCCCTGCCAAGGAACGTAACAAAATGTAATGTCTCTAAAATACAATTTCCAACCATTTCACGAAGGCTACACATTCTTTGAAGTGCAGGAGGCGCTAAGCACTAAGGGGTCTGGGGGGTATCCCCACCCCCCTCCAGGAAACTTTGAAATCTGGAGACTCTGAAATGCATTTCCAGCAATTTCAGGGAGTTTACATACTGGGTGTTTTTGTTGGGTTGGGTTGGGTTGTGTTCTTTGGGTTGCTTTTTTGTGGGTTTGTTTGTTGGGGGTGGGAGGGAAGGAAACTGTTCACCCTTTCTCACCTCCCCCTAGCTACGACCTGAGTAACCCAGGTCCCCATTAAACGTCCCAACACAAACCCCGCTTTAAACTTGGTAAAAAAGGAAAGCTTGTTTTATTTAACGACGCCTCTAGAGCAGAATGATTTTTATCATCAGCTATTGGACATCAAACATATGGTCATTCTGACATATTTCTTTGGAGGAAACCCGCTGCCGCCACATAGGCTACTCTTTCCGATAAGCAGCAAGAGGTCTTTTATATGCACTTTCCCACAGACAGGACAGCGCATACCACAGCCTTTGATGAACCAGTTGTCGACCACTCGTTGGAATGGAACACAGCCGAAACTGCAAATGGGTCCACTGAGCAGGATAAAGCGGATGACCCACACGTTAAGCTGGGTCAATGTTTGCAGTCACGGTTCAGTAACCATACCACCAATGCCAGTGTGGAGGTTTAAATTCTCAGTGGGTTTAGAGTCTATGCTCGGGGTTCTGCGCATGCGTCAAAATCTAACGGCATTTCAGCATATTCGATTAATCAACTCGGGTGACCCTAGCAACTTTTTGATGCACAAATGTGATGTCATCACTCCTAGCCAACCCCAGCCAAGAGGTGGGTTAAACTTTTTGCACAAGGCACGTGTTTTTGTCAACTCCACTCGTGGTGTTCTATTTGAATTTCTAGCAACTCGGAGTGACCCGAGTCACCCGGGTCGTGTTAATCGGATACGCGCATGTGCATAACCCCGAGCGTAGACTCTAAACCCACTGAGAATCTAAATCGCCACACCGCGTCGGCAAGTCGATGTTGATGTAGGATGAGATAAGTTATTTATTGGAATTTTAGCAGCGTCCCAGGTCATATCAGGACGGACGCCGATTTATGGCAGCGCGCACTGATTGTGACTTTACAGTGCTGCCCAACTGGGACACCATGCAGGGGCATAGCGTGGGATTTTCAGGTATAAGACATCATACATTTTAATAAAAAAATAAAAATGTCTAATCTCGGCTGGTACGCCGATCGTTTGGTTAATTCCTCCGAGCTAGTGGAGGAGAGGCCCCGCGCAGGAGGCGGAGGAGCATGCTGATACCACCTCCCCCGCACCCACCCCCCACCCACCCACCCCGGGGAGGGGGGGGGGGTAGTGCCACCCACTCCAGGTATTATTACATGCGATAACGGGCTTATCACTATCCATATAGAAGCTAGGCCCCTGCCATGCTGTAGGTCCGATGTTCCAATATCTTTCTCAGTCACACTATTCTGAAATTGAATCAACCAGCCCATGCCCTTTTCTAATACCTTACTGCAGAGTGGCAGGCAAGGTAGCAACAAGTAGCAATTCATTGTGAGTAACACATTCTGTGCATTAGGAAATGCTCTTACTTGCCTGCATATCAGTATGCAGGTATTGCTATAAACATACCACAGTATAACCCCGTTAAACCAAACTTGAAGGGACCCTAGAAATTTGTTTGGATTAACCGATCATTGGTTTAACCAAGCTTTGGCTTTGGCTTTGACTTTGAGTAAGCGTGTATTGCACATATAATATACAATGTATGTGGACACTTTGATTATTGTTTAAAAAAAATGTATATACAGTATAACCCCTTTAAACCAAGCTCGGTTAAACCAAACGATTGGTTAATCCAAACTTTCTTTCGGCGGCCCGGCAAAATACTAGGATACTACCAAACAGAAACGTTCTTTCATCCAAACACAGTTTATCACATCAACAACCTCCTTACCCAAACTACTTCATAGTCACCCCCCCACCAGGTACTAACCTTTTAAACACAACTATGCACCGAAAGACTGCTTTCATTACTTGACTGCCACTCTTCAATTTAGTCTATGCTGTAAGAGTTGCGTCTATGAGACGTCATTACTGTCTCTAGCTTCAGGTTTGTCTGATGATATCCTTGAACCGGAGACGAGGGTGCCCTCTCTTTCGTAACCAGAAGCAGTTGAGAATAGAGGACGCTTGGGGTGAAACACAGTTGAAAGTACGGGTTGAAAACCAACCATTAGAAAGCTGGCGAAGAATTCGACATGCTGGGAAATTAATTGAGTGATAATGTCTTAATTTAGAAGCAATTTATTCTTATGTATGTCTTCATATTTACCCGCTAATTTTAGTTGGAAATTATAAAACATACTCTAATGCAATTTAAAAGTGAAATCGCTGGCGTTTTATCGTCGCCATCTGCTTTTGCATTCTCCCTGATTTCACCAACTCTGGCCGATATGTAGCCATTTGATCCTAGAACGAGAGTTTCTACTTCCTGTTCCATACTAAAGCTATTTTCGCCTTTATTTAGACTACGTTGCCGTTCACCCGTGTACTACAAAGTACATGGTGAATCTTTTATCTAGCCCAAACTCACACTGCCCTTACATAGATATACATGCCCATACCAGATTCTGTCATCTGTACACCAAAATCCGACAGTGTAAGATAAGTTTAGTAAATACTTAATTTAGTAATTACTTGGTTTAATAGGTAGTTGAATATAACACACATTTTAAGTGTACTTTCTTTCTTTATGCATTTTAGTGCATCATAGCCGCATATATAGGAGGGTTGGTTACCTCGAATGCTAGTATGCTATTGCTTTTGTGTTCTTAGAATTATATAAACATATTATTACATTCATTGATTAATCCAGGGTAAATTTCAATCGTGTACAATTGGTCTTCCTCATTCTACTGCAGGCTTCCTATGATGAAGGTCGGGAGTTAGATTCCAGATCGAGCCAAACCAATGACTTACAAAATTGATACTTGTCGCTACTTAGCCATTACTAGGATAGGGCTATGACTGGTTAGTTCAATATCAGGATAGTGTGATTGAGCAGCAAATCGGGTCATGGTGCCGGCAGCCTGGTCTCCCAGTTGTGTAGCACTATAAAGTTGCAATGAGTGTGCACTGTCACAAGTCAGTACCCGTCCTGATATGACCTTAGATGTTACCAGGATGTAAAACTCTAACAAACAAACAAATGCCGAATGCCAGGCTAGGCATTATATACAGCTTTAACTTAGTTTAAGTGTCTTCCCTGTGCTTAAGAATGAAAAGAACGGAAGGAAAAGAAGAAAGAGAAGGACAATATTATGCATAGAAGTACCACAAGAGGGCGTGGGAAGATGAGTGGACTCGTTGGTTCTTGGCATTCTGTTAGTTTTAGTTAAAAACTTCACGACGGAATGAATACAAAACCCGAAATTGATTGACTCCTGGTGTAGACAGGTAGTCTGAGAAACTTCAATTGTTTTGTTCGACCGTAGTGTATCGACAGTACACACCACAAACAACACAGTTAAATATCTCCCCCATAAAACATCTATTTATAGCCGATGTATGGGGGACGCCTTCTAAATGAGTACTGGCGCGCATATGGGCCCTACCCGCATAGCCCCCCCCCCCATCTCCCCCCCCCCCCTTCCCTCTCCTCCCCCTCCCCTCCCCTCCCCTCATCTCCCCTCCCCTTCCCTCCCCCATACCCCTTCCCCTCCCCTCCCCTCCTCTCCCTCTCCCCTCCCCCCTCCCCTCCCCGGGATGGCTGAATGAGTTAGAGCGTCCGTCTCCCATGTTGGTAGATCGTGGGTTCGAACACTGGTCGAGTCAAACCAATGACATAACAATTTATACTTGTCGCTTCCTAGCCTGGCGCTCGACATTATTAGGATAGGGCAAGGACTGGTTGGCTCAGTGTCAGGATAATGTGACTGAGTGGGATATCAGGTCATGGTGCTGGCGGCCTGGTCTTCCCATGGGGCATCACTATAAAGTAGCCATGATTGCACACTGTCACAAGTCAGTACCCGCACTGATATGACCTTAGATGTTGCTAGGACATAAAACAACAACAAACAAACCCACACACCAACCACCACCATCACTATCATTTACTTCCACCACCACCACCACCACCACCACCACCACCTCCACCACCACCACCACAGCACACCGGCAGTACACACCAACACTACACCACCACCACCAGCGCCACCACCATCATCACCACCACCTCCACCACCACAGCACACCACCAGTACACACCAACACTACACCACCACCACTACCTCCACCATCACCACCTCCACCACCACCACCACCACCACAGCTCACCGCCAGTACACACCAACACTACACCACCACCACCAGCGCCACCACCATCATCACCACCACCACAGCACACCACCAGTACACACGAACACTACACCACCACCACTACCTCCACCACCACTACCTCCACCACCACTACCCCCACCACCACTACCTCCACCGCCACCACCACTTCTACCCCAACCACCACACCACTACCCCCACCTCCACCAACACCACCACAGCACACCACACCACTACCTCCACCACCACACTACGCCACCACCACACTACGCCACCACCACAGCACACCACACCACCACCACTACCTCCACCACCACTACCTCCACCACCACCACCTCCACCACGACTACCCCCCCCCCACCACCACCACCACACCACTACCTCCACCACCACAGCACGCCGTCAGTCCACACCACCACCATCACCACACGACTTACACCGATCCACTCCCATCACTCCGGATACTTGGGTGGGTGAAAAAAAGCATCGCCTTTACTTTACGGATTTAATTTGGGTGTGTTTGGGGGTAGTGTGTGCATGGGTGTGGGTGAGTATGTGTGTGTTTATGCGTATAGGCTGTGGAGAAGTCTGTCGGGGTGTGGATGTGTGGGGAGATATGTGGATGGGTGAGGGCTTGGGTGTGTAAGGGGGTGGGTGAAGGTGTGTGGGTAGGGGTGTGGGTGAGTATGTGTGTGTTCATGTGTGTAGGGTGTGTGGGTGTGGGGGTGTGTGGGGGTGTGGGGTAGGAGGTTGGGGGGTTGCTTATTTGTTTGTTTCATTATTAAATAAAACCCTTACACTATTATTTGTCTTTGGTTTGCATTAGAGGAGGTACAATCATTAGGATGGACACATGCATCTTACACATGCCCCTTACCCACGCACCTTACCCACGCACCTTATGCATGCACCTTACGCATGCACCTTATGCATGCACTTATGCCTGCACCTTATGCATGCACCTTATGCATGCACCTTACACATGCACTTACACATGCACCTTATGACGTTTCTCACCGGTGCGCCGCCAATGCGCAAAATCACTTTTAATCGTTGAGACACGTCAAACTTTTCAGTGTCAGCGCAACGTATTGGTAGCGTGCGGCCGACGTTGTGAGAAAAAAAAAAAAAAAGTTTGGCGCACCATCCTGATATGACCTTAGATGTTGCTAGGATGTAAAACAACAACAAACAAAGAAAGCAACAGCTTGGCGCAACATGTGGGAATGACCCTCACGCACGCGCGGCGTATGCCTAGCGTTCGCATAACGTTATTCCAGCACGTGTAACGTATCTCGACGTGCTCCTAACGTCGCCATAATGTTAGCACCCGTACGTTGTCACACGTCGAAAGTTTTGTGCAAGCACAAAACTTCGCCGATTCCCTGACGCATGCTGCCAACCCTCGCCGACCATCGCCGTCCATCAACGAATACCAACACGCGCCTACGCGCGCGTAACGCTTCCTGGCGTATCCCGACATTGCGCCAAAAAATCAAATACGTCGACGCGCGTTGGTGAGAAGCGTCATAATGTGACAGGGCTATTAAACATGCACTTTACACATGCACCTTACACATGCATCTTACACATGCGCCTTACACATGCACCCCTTTCCCCCCGCCCCCCGCCTTCCCCCCCCCCCCCCTCCCCACCCAATTAAATCCACCAACCACCACCCACAGTGAATTAACGAGTGTCGGAGCTCCCTGCCATGACCTGCTTAGTTGTTGTCCATCACCTTACGTGAACCCATATATGTGTATGTACATATATTATATAGCTGTTGTTGTTTGTTGTTGTTTTACGTCCCAGCAACATATAAGGTCATATCAGGACGGGTACCGACTTGTGACAGTGGGCACTCATGGCAACATTATAGTGCTGTCCCATTGGGAAACCAAGCCGCCGGCACCATGACCTGACATCCCACTCAGTCACATTATCCTGACACTGAGCACACCAGTCCTTGCCCTGTCCAAATAATGCAGAGCGCCTGGCTAGGAAGTGACAAGTATAAATTTTTAAATCATTGGTTTGACTCGACCAAGGTTCAAACCCACGACCCCACGATTACGAGCATGGGAGACGGACGCTCTAACTCATTCGTTATTCCCTCTGGTATATTATATAGCTAATAGAGGAGATGTATATATATATATATATATATATATATATATATATTATAGAGCTAGTGGAGGAGAGGCCCTGCGCAGGAGGCGGAGAGGTGCATGCTGGTACCCACCCCGGCCCCGGGGAGGGGGGGGGGGAGTGCAACCTACTCCAGGGCCGCGTTCAGGGTACGCCTGTGAGACGACACGGGGTCGTCTCTGTGACGGTTTTTGGCCTATTTGCTCTCAGGGTACGCCTTGGCGACGTCTCGCTTTTCAGATAGGATGCAAAAAGCATATTCAAAATGGCCGCCATATTCAGTGATTTCAGCCAATCACAGCGCTTCTTTTCCATTGCATTCCATTTCGAGGCGACCGACTGCTTTTTTTTCATTCAGACTAGCGTGCCGTCAAGAATTTCTCCAAGACGACTCGGAGATGTACCCTGAACGCGGCCCAGATCTTATTACATGCGATAACGGGCTTATCACTGTCCATGTACATATACTTATAGGTGGTCAGAGTCCCTGACAGGTGGCGCCGGTGTGGCCAAACCTGGAACTAATCACTGGCATACACTAGCTGTGGTTTGCAAATAACAATACAAGTATAACTGACGATGATAGTGTCCTTGTTTATATTCCCATAATAGATTAGAGAGCACATATATATATATTTATATATGTATATATTATATACATATACATATATGCAGTAAAACTTCTGCAACTGTCCACTTCCACAGATCGACCACTCACCTGTATCGATCGCTTTATTTGGGTCCCAACAATACCATTGTAACCATATTCTAAATCCCTAAACCGACCACCTCCCTAAATGGACCATTTAGAATCGGCCCCAAGATCGGTCGATTTAGAGAGTTTATGTATATATTGCTCCCGACCGAGTGGCGAAAGCAGCCCCCCCCCCCCCCGAGGTGGGTGGGAGGGGGTGGGGCGAGGTGCATGCTGGTCACCTACCCCCACCCCTGAGAGTGGGGTGGGGGAGGGGGAACCACGATAGAGCTTATTACCGACGATAAAAGGGTTTATCACTATCCATATATGTATGTATATATACGGAACCGAATTGTCAACCATTTGTCAACTCTCTTTCTATATATAAGTATGTATTTATGAGTCAGCCTCACGAAAATGGGCCAATCGGTGGTTTATTTAAGATGTCGGAATCGCAATTCTTAAAGTGTAGTGCATTTCTTTGTTTTATATTAAATTATCCTAGAAACAAGTAAGGTTGTTGTATTTTCTCTACCTTTACATTCAGGATACATTTAAGGACTTTGCAACACCTCTGTCAATGCTAAACTATAAGTATGCCGATCGACACCGACATCCAATGCTCGACGCCGACAACTTGAACAGATGTCGGCATTGCAATTCTTAAAGTGTAGTGCATTTCTTTGTTTTATATTAAATTATCCTAGAAACAAGTAAGGTTGTTGTGTTTTCTCTACCTTTACATTCAGGATAAATTTAAGGACTTTCCAATACCTCTGTCAATGCTAAACTATAATTATACTGTTCGATGCCAACATCCAATGATCGATGCCAACAACTTCCCCCAATTGGCCTCTTTTTGTGATCCTGACTCATATATATATATATATATATATATATATATATACACCACCACAACACACGGATCCCATATACATATGCACACACATATATATACATATCGGACGCCGGGGCCGGATCGGTAGAGTGCTGGCTTCCCTTGCTGTATTCCCTTCTATGTGGCGATACATGTTTAATAAGTGCACCATTATCTAAGTTAGATATGTAGAATCAAATCCAGATGATTGTTTTCATTTTGAAAATTTGATGCTTCATCGGACTATGCAGCTTTAACCTCCATGTTATTCACTGCGGAGCGGGCATTCTCTCCTCCCCGCCTCCTCTACACCGTGAGGATATGCACTCCGAGTTTGACAGATGGTTGGCAATTGGATCAGGCTGACCTAGATACGAAGCTCGAGTTGCTCTGCTCAGATCATTATGGCTGGCGCACACCTCCCGTTTATGATTCGCGCACTAAAACTGGCGACCCGACCCTACCCGCTTAAAACTGAAAACGGGCCAATTCGTTTTTCGAATCGCGAATCGCAATCGAAAACGGCCGCTTTTAGCACTAAAAACTGAGTTTTATGCGCGAATCGCAATCGCTAGGTGTGCGCGGGGGGGCGCACACCTAGCGATTTTTGTGCGCGAAACGGGCAGTTTTACATCGTAAACGGTAGGTGGGTGCGCACAGACGGGAGGTGTGTGCCAGCCATTACTTACATATTGCATGAGCACCACGTCACAGTCGAGCATAGTCACACAGAAGCAAACATTTCATCTCGTAATTCCACCAACATATTCCTTTAGAAACAAAAGAAGAAAATTAATGAAGTCACAATATAATAAGATTACTGAAATATATAACAAATGGCGTTTGAGATGAATATTGCTCGAGGAATTTTGAGCGAATCATTGGATGAGAAGCTGTGGGCATGTGGCGTAAAATAATTAATGTAAATTTGTAAGGGAGGAAGGAAGAAGGTAACTTTTGTTTATGCACATATCACGCCACCGCACTCTGGTCTGGTTAAAGTTGCATAGTCCGATGGTTTTGAATTTCTGTATTTTTTCTGAGATAAATATATTAGATCGATCACTAGTATCTACTTTACATTAGTTCAAAGTTACTTTTATTTTAAATGGTAAACTTTTCAGATATTTTGAATGCAAACATGGAAAATTAGTTTTGGCAAGCTTGCCAATACTCTGACACCATACGGGATGGCCGAATGAGTTAGAGCGTCCGTCTCCCGTGCTGGTAGATCGTGGGGTCGTGGGTTCGAGTCCTGGTCGAGTCAAACCAATGACTTTAAAATTGATACTTGTCGCTTCCTAGCCAGGCGCTCGGCATTATTAGGATAGGGCAAGGACTGGTGTGCTCAGTGTCAGGATAATGTGACTGAGTGGGATACCAGGTCATGGTGCCGGCGGCCTGGTTTCCCAGTGGGACAGCACTATAAAGTCACCATGAGTGCGCACTGTCACAAGTCGGTACCCATCCTGATATGACCTTAGATGTTGCTAGGACGTAAAACAACAACAAACAAAACAAACCATAGACTTCTGCAGTAACAGGTTCTGTTAAATTGACTCAGTATTGCCTTCTACGCAGAAACAAATGCTTAATAAGTGCATCAGTATCTAAGTTAGATATGTAAAATGAAATCTAGATATTTGGTTTGGTTTTGAAAATTTGATATTTCATCGGACTATGCAGCTTTAAGTAAACTGAACATTGGGAGTGGGTGTAGACTTGTTGTAGCCACATATATCCTTCTTTTGGAAAGTTTGTTTTATTTAACGACACCTCTAGAGCACATTGAATTTTATCATCGCCCATTGGACATCAAACATATGGTTATTCTGACATATTTCTTTGGAAGAAACCCGGTGCCGCCACATAGGCTACTTACTCTATCTGATAAGCAGCAAGGGGTCTTTTATATCCACTTTCCCACAGACAGGACAGCACATACCACAGTCTTTGATGAACCAATTGTGGACCACTGGTCGGAGTGAAAAATAACCCACACTGCAAATGGGCCCACTGAGCAGGATCGATCGGTGGATCACAGGTGGACACTCTGCCGCCTGAGCTACGTCCCATTCCCTCTTTCTTTTGGTGCCGGAGTGCCTTAGATTTACATTACATTATACACAGTAAAACCTCTCTAAATCGACCGACATTGGGACCGAATTTAAGTGGTCCATTTGGAGAAGTGGTCGGTTTAGGGAGTTAGAATAAGGTTACTATGTTATTGTTGGGACCCAAATAAAGCGGTCGATATAGGGGAGTGGTCGATCTGTGGGGGTGGTCAGTTAGAGAGGTTTTACTGTATACACAATGCAGGTTCACTAATCTCGCAGTGTGTATGTAGCACGTGTAGTTGGCTTATTGTTGTTTTACGACCTGGCAACATCTAAGGTCATAACAGGATGTGTACTGACTTGTGACAGTGTGCACTCATGGCGACTTTATAGTGCTGCCCTACTGGGAGACCAGGCTGGCAACACCATGACCCGATAAACCTATGGACTAGCTATGGGCTATGTGTTTGCTATAGGCTATGGGCTATGGACTATATGGACTAGCTATTCGTTATGTGTTTGTTATTGGCTATGTGCTATGTGTTTGCTATGGGCTATGTGTTTGCTGTGGGCTATGGGTTATGTACTAGGGACTAGCTATTGACTATGTGTTTGCTATGGGCTATGGACTAGCTATTGACTATGTGCTTGGTGTGAGCTATGTACTAGCTATTGGATATGTGTTTGCTGTGGGCTATGACCTATGGACTAGCTATGGGCCACGTGTTTGCTATGGGCTATGACCTATGGACTAGCTATGGGCCATGTGTTTGCTATGGGATGTCCTGTGTCCCATTGCGGACCGATTAGAAAGTTTAATCGGCGCTAACTGCGACTAAGTCGTACTGTGCAGCATTGAGACCAGACAGTCGGGTGTGACTGGTCGTACAAAGTCGGATAAGATTGCTTTGGTTGAGGCACTGGTCATGCCTTACTGTCCTACACCTGACAACAATGGGCACAGTCCAAACGGGGGGGGGGGGCGGTTAAAGGTTGGGGTGAGGGTGGGGGGGGGGGGGCTGGGAAGTGGGGAGGGGAGTGAGGGGGTGGGAAGGGTCGGGGTCGGGGGCGGCATTGCGCTAACTGGTCGCGTGTTGCCAGTGTCAGGGTCACGGGTGCGTGGGCATCGGCTACTTCCGGTTGGCAGTGAGGTGGGTGGGCGGGTGTGAGTGTTCGACTGGTTCGCGCCTGTAACTGTAAGACGGGTCAGACGGGTACCTACTGCCAGACGACCTTCACCTTCTGGCTCTCCAGCAATCAGGAAGGAGCGCGAATAGACTACATCACTGTTCCGACTGCGCATGCGCTGAAAACGGCGTTGGGAGCAAAGCAAAGGCGTACGGCTATTGAGTTTGCCGATACGCATAGGTCAAAACTGCCATTTTATTCAAAATAAATAGAAATACATAACAATTTGGCACAAACATGGATGGAAGGATGCAATATAATAATATAATGAATATGCTTAAGACATAACTCTGCATAATTAAGCATTTTGAGCTAAGAAACATACAATTTCAGTCACTTTACAGGCCTATGTTTACATCACCATTGATTAGCCAGAAGTAATTCTTGGTCTAAATATTAAAATGTCAAATGTGTCAACAAAAACTTGTTTCAAAGAAATATATAACCAATATCTGATTAACCCTACTCATTTTCTATTTCTACTACATGTCATTAACCATAGGATATAAATAAAAACATGAATGAAATAAATAAAACTGACTCTGGCTATGGCTCTAACACTAGTCTGAGTGCCTAGATTTGTTTCAATCTAAATGCACATGGCATACAATGTGCTGATTATATTGAAGTAAATGCAATGCTGGATAAAAGATTAATATCTTAATTTACTATATATATTTTTTTCGTTGGTATTCTATGTTTCAAACAAGAGCTGAAATGAGCTGAAACTAGCACATTTCATAGCTGCACCCAGTGTATTAGCATGTGCCATGTGCTTCTTGTGGGTTTGTTTTGCTCTGACGCATCCCACAATGCACCGCACCACTGGAACCGTGATGTAGTCTATTATTAGACTGGGATGCTGGGGTATTTAAAAGGAGATATCCCTTTATTATGTATAATATATATATGTTTAAATAATGTGCAACGTATAATACCTAATATATACGTTATATAAGTATATATAATACGTGTTATATATGTAATACGTGTAAAATATGTATATATAAGGTAGGGCTATGTAATGAGAAACAGACGAGAGGTGGGTCGGTCACTTTTATTGTGTGACATGGCGAGCATAATAAACAGGCTTACCGGTAAAGTTTGAAATCGAGTAGCAGACTGACTTAGGCCTGCCCGTTCCGCGGCGTTGCCGGGGCAACAGGGGCAAATCGAGGCAAGTCAGCGATTGGACATAATAACATAGTGTAGATGGTAGATTAATAATAGTAATAATAATAATAATAAGGAATATATACTCCGCCTACTTATATACACATAATTAATTATACATCCTGTATATAGTATATATAAATTATATTATAATGTCTGATATTGTTATATAGTATATTGTAGCATATATTTGATATAATATATGTTATATAATATATTGTATGCTATATTACATAAGATACATTATATAGTATATAAAATATGTATGATATATGCGATATATATTATATATATTTCATAGACAACATGTAAAATAAAATGGATGAAATAAATCAATAAAATAATTAACATAAATAAATGTAATGAATAAAATAAATAAAACAAATAAAATAATTATAATAGTTAAAAATGTATGATATATGTGATATATAATATATAATAAACATATATGATATTCAGTATATCATATATAACTTATAAGTATATATATATGTATGCACGCTATATAATCTATTATGTGAATATAAATAACAAAAGTAGGCTTTACTTATATTATTCTATTTCAGGTGTTATCCTGTTCTGATTGTTGTGACCACTGCTGCCGCATGGAAGAACACACAATCACTACGCAGCTTCTACAATCGGCACACAGTTTTAAAACAAGAACAAGATAGAATCCTGATTGTATTTGTTGTAGTAGGTTGGCCTACATAAAAATACAAACCTTGCTATTAATCCTTATTGCATTAGTTTCAGCAACTACATACAGATATATAATCCTAGTGTTAGTCGTGACCCGTGATTAATAGAAGGTACTCCGTTGCCAATAATATTCGCATAATAAATTATACAGGACATTATTAAAATGATCAATTCAATTGAAGTATGACAGTATTGATTTATACAGAAAACAGCACATCTAATTTGTTTTGCCAACCAGGGTTATTCCCAAGTGCATGTCACGTGATAGTGGGATAGCTGGTCAACGTGTATATAAATAAAGACTTACAAGAGACCAGCAAAAGGTTGGCAGTGGGGAAAGGGGATCTACCATAACTCCAATCTAAGAATTTAATTAAAATAAAAGATAGTTTGCATAAAGGTACTTTTAATTATCTCTAATTCAACTTTGCTCGTTATGAAATGGTTATAGAGTGATGAACAACAAAAATAGTGATGTAAAATATTCACCATTTTGAAGGTTTGACTCAAATGTTTATCTCAATTTTTGGATTGGAGTTTACAGGGTTTTGCATGTGAACTCCTCATATATACAACACAGGTATAGTGGTTTATCATGACAGTACAACATGGGAATCAGTGGGTGAGTTGGTGGCTGGCAGTTTATTAATAACGTTATTATATTCATTAGACAACAATCTGTATAAGCCTATTTCAGTTTTTACAAACATCGGTGTATGCACACTCACCTTGGCTGCAAAGCATTTCATGTCTGACGAACCGTAATGGCAGAAACAAGGCAATCTAGTGCTCAGCCTGGATGGCAAATGGCGCTCTGATGAAACCATCAGCATCAGATAGACATAAAGATCTTTTCTCGCTATGTGCAAAGCGATTTTCTGTTATATGGTGTGATTTTGTAGATATTTGAATTTTTCTGAGATGCAAAGTGGTCTACTTCATATTAGTTGGGTCACATGACCAGAATGCAGCATTCTGATTGGTTGCAGTCAAGTTGTGCGTGCACATACCTAATTATCTATGCAGACGTCACGGGAAAGATATCTACACTAAGGTCTAGCAACAAGCGTTCAATAAAGGACCTAAGTAAGCCTATCCAGTCAGTGGTTTAATACGCTCTAGTGGCGCTACCTAACGGAGACTCACATGGATACCACTAGGTGGCGGCACCGTACATAAGGAGCCTAATCGATGGAGGTTCTAAATAACAGAATGTCCACTTCACTTCTGTGCTTAGACTTAACCAATAGACCCCACCAGGTAAGCTAGTGACATCTATCGGCAGAATCTGGAACTACTCTATTCGGGTATTTTTCCCGAATGCCTATGATTTCACGTGCCATATCCCCATAAAGAATACCTGGAAAAATAATAAAATGCCTGATTATATTCAGATATTCATATCGAACGGATATGAATATCTGAATACATCTATATTGTATTTTTCTTCTGGAATTTCACTGCTCTTCACATATTACACCCCTCCAGTTAAGCTCGTGACATCTATCAGCGGAATCTGGAAACACTCTATTCAGGTACTTTCCAGCTTAACTGGCACGGTCTATTGTTATCATATACATCCCGATCCTATAGCATTTTATTAACGTTAATCAGTCAATGTAAAAAATCGCGGAAATGGCAGAGATCTTTCATCCCTGCCTTACAAAGTGCAACAATCACTATCTATTTACAATTCAAAAATTAAAACAACAACAAAATCACAAGGGTATTATCAACATTTTATTTTATAACTATGATATCAGAACCTGTTATCCTTTGTGAGATTACAATTCCGGTTTGGTTCAATTATTGACTAGAAATATTGCGAATATACATCCAATGTAATTGTGAATTAAATAAAATCCCTAAAAAGCAGAATATGTGCACTAAAAACTCATCGATTTTTGGAGCAAGAACCTCCGGTGATGGTTTGTACCTTGATTCAAATAGAAAAAAAACACCTTAACAATTGCTATTTGCATTATATCATTTATTATGTGGATATAAATAACAGCAGCTCCTTAATGTTTCTCTCTAACCACCTTAATATCCATGCTATTCACTGCAGAGCAGCCATTCTCTCCTCCCCGCCTCCTCTACACCATGAGCCAACTGCCACTCTGCTCGCTTTCAAAACAGTACAAAATTAAACAATACAGTAAATAGGTCTTATATATATATATATTGCCAGTTAGAATATATTTAAAGTTGCAGTCATTATAATCTAGCATACTTTAGTTTAAAGTGACATTTTAAATGGCTAACTTTTGAGATATTTGGTTTTGTATTCCGTTCTATGTGGTGAGAAATATTTGATAAGTGCACCAGTATCTAAGTTAGATGTTTCGAATCAAATCTAGATCACTGTTTTCGTTTTGAAAATTTGATGTTTTCATCGGACTATGCAGCTTTAATATTTAATGGATAATATAGAAAATACACATCATAAATGTAGTACAGGAATAAAGTTACGGCATGAATAATATTTTACTAAGATAAATTGGCAGTGAAAAAACAATGCACATAAAACAAGGTGTTAACTCGACATTCAGCAGTAAATTCAAGTATCGCATACTCATTGCATTGGTCCACTGGTATTCTATAACATTAGTGGAAGGAAGTGTTTGTTCTATTGATGAGGTATATTTACCACACATAATCAGTTCTAAGTTTATTTTTTTCATGGGGTTTGTCATTCTAGCAACAGCTACGGTCATATCAGGATAGGTACCGACTTTTGAGAGTGCACTCAGTGACTTTATAGTGCTGCCCCACTGGTAGATCAGGCCACCAATACCCAATTTCGCACTCATTAACATTATCCAAACACTCCAATATCTAGTCCTTGACCATCCTAGTAATGCAGAGCGCCAGGCTAGGTCGCGACAAGTATCAATTTTGTTAAGTCATTGGTTTGACTTGGTCAGTCTTTTAACTCCTGACCATCCGCACTTGAAACCTGCGCTCTTAACAATTCTGCCACTGAGTCCAGTAATCAACATAAAAGAACATTGAGATTGGATCTACAATTTGACAAATCAAACCAAATGAGGAAAGCAGTGCCCCATATTGAAGGCAAGCGAAGAATCAGTGTGGGTAATAAATAAGTTTGTTTTGTGAGTGTATTTATGCTGCCCATAATGGTTAAGTCAAATGACTTGTTTTCACCACTAGAGAGTAATAATCTCGTGGTTCCCCTTATTTCGCCACTTTCAGTTGTGTAGCTATCTACAGGGTGCATTCTTTCTCTGTAAGCATTCTCCCACATCTCGCTACCCTCTGTGAGCGTGTTAGTTCCACAAGTGGTTAGTTGTTTGGTTACCTATATCATAAGCCGTGTTCACACGGGGAAAATGTGAGGCGAACTAGACAAATCGAATCAGGTGAGGCGAATTAGCGGCCCGTTCACACGGGCAGTACTTGGGCCGGAAATCGAATGCTGCGCATGAGCAAGTCCAGACTAACCAGCGCCAGTTTGGGTTCGTCGACGTAGGCCGAGAGAGTGTGGGTTCGACCTAGATATGTATTTAATGAATCGTATTGGTTTGGAACGGTCAAAACTGCTGCTGGCCAGTGAAACCCTAAAAATAAATGATAAAAAAAATATCTGTGCATAGATAGCGGTTTCATTAATTAAATTATATAATATGCGTTTTGATCGACCGGAAAGTCAACAAAGGTTAATCCGCCTCAGATGCGTCCACACGGGCAAAATAAATCGAATCACAGAAATCGCCTCACGTAAACTACCTCATGAGGTGGTTTACAGTATGTGCATCACGTGAATCGATTCAGCCTTAATCCGCCTCAGACGCCCGTTCACACGGGAAATGTGAGGCGAACTATACAAATCGCTTTCTACAAATCGCTTTACATCGCCCGTGTGAACACGGCTCAAGTTACTTTCCCTGACCGCATTCGCCTTGTGTTAGTGGTCATTATTCTTTAGTTTTAAAGTTTACCTCCTTTTGCCGCTTAAAAACAAAAACTTGCCTTCTTCAACGTTACCAGGAATTATTTTGCATGCTTTCATCTCTGAAGTTAGGTAACTATAACCATTACTCTGAACTAGTGGTCACGCTAAATTAAATTAAATACAAATTAAAACAACTGAACAAAATTCAAAACCAATGAATTATGTAAGTTTAATTTAAACTGATGATGAGTTTCAAATGTGCTGTACTCCAATATAAAAAATGAAAACAAAAGAGGGGTGCATAAAACTTAAAAGGTAAATTAAACATAGCATTACATTACATTACAATTGAGAGATAAACATATCAAATAAATATTTTCTTAGCCGATACACATGCAATAGTAGTTTGCTCAGCAGATGAAAAAAGGGGCGGGGCGTTCCCAAAAACATGACGTAGCCCCCTGGTGTGTACTCCTTGAACTAAATGTGACACTGGTAACTGCGCGAACATGACTTCCAAGAGGAGCAAGTCTGTAGACAAACTGCACCGCTGCAGCAACGCACGGGGGCTATTTATAGAACAGTCCAGTTACTTATAGACAGTTATTTAGACACACTGACAAATGATAATGCTATCAAATTGAATGAGAACTATGAGTGAGCTATGAGTGAAAAAGCTATGAGAGCTACGGGTGCTGTTTTTGTTTGTTTGTGGTCTTACGTCCGGACAACATCTAAGGTCATATCAGAACGAATGTCATGAGTGAGATGAGTTATGAGTGTTACGAGTGACAGCTATGAGTGAGTTATGAATGACAGTTATGAATGAGAGAGCTATGAGTATTATGAGTGAGAGTGAGGCCTGGCCAATACTCAATGAAATGCACAAGGCTTTAAATAGTCGTTGCTTTGAAGCCAGCGTTAGGGTTAGTGTCAATGCCTGAATAGCAGCGGTGCTGTTCAAGTGGTCGCAAAACTAAGGTTGGTTGTTGGAGTTTTACGTCCTGGTAACATCTAAGGTTATGTCAGGACAAGTACCGACTTGCGACAGTGCACACTCATAGCGACTTTAAAAGTGCTGCCCCACTGGGAGACCAGGCCGCTAGCACCATGATCTGATATCCCACTGTCACATTATCCCGACACTGAGTCAACCAGTCCTTGCCCTATCTTAATAATGCAGAGCGCCTGGCTAGGAAACGACAAGTATCAATTTTTAAGTCACTGGTTTGACTCGACCAGGGTTCGAATCCCACAATCTACCAAAACGGGAGACGGACACTCAACTCATTCGGCCATCCTGTCTGGTCACACAAGACGAAGTGCACACATGCGTTAGTTGATCAATTGATGGCAAAATGTGAGTAAAATTTATTCATCACATTAGGTTTCCAAGAAAAAGTATCATCAGTTTTAAATGTAAATAGAAAAACTGACATGTAATTATAAAATGGTAAAATATGTGTCAAATGACAGTAAAATTTATCTCATAAGAGATACTGGTTAGTAGGTTTATATGCGTAACAAAAACATGCGTAACTCAATCATACACATGCATAAATCTCATAATCATGGGATGCAGTGCTTAATGTCATTCAATCAGTGCCGGGTTAAGCTAGCGCGTGGACTGTAGCATATGTCGTAAATTAAACACATAAATACGAAAACACATTTCTTTCACTTGCATAGTCAAGTAATACATTTTGTTTTCATTTACTACACAGCCAGATAATACAACAAATATGTCTGACATTTCAGTAGATATTAATCAATAACTTGTAGGAATTTAGCGTGGGGCCCTTGAAAATAGCGGGGTTGTCGCATATGCTATTTTTGCTACTAGGTTAATCCGGAACTGCACCAAAGACCCTATAATACTAAGACGGATCACTCAGCCTGTACTGTGTAATCAAAATGATCAAACCCACCACTTGGTGCGCTGACTGTTCTCTTGGTTAAACAGGTGCTATAATATATGTATAAATGTATATGTGAATGTGAAAGATGTGTGATGATGGCGATGCTGATGATGATGGGTATTTGTTCATAGCAATTTCATATTGATGTGTATTCATACTTACCTATCTCATGTATAATATAATTGTATGTTTTTACATGTGAAACACCAACCAGCAGCTGGCTGATCAAACCCATCACAAGGTGGCACTGCGAAATTTACATTACCATTGGAGAGATAGGGAGTGAGCCGTCTTAGTATTTTAGGGTCTTTGACTGCACTAAATCTTATGTGGACAAAGCAATTTCTATATAACACGGATATAAAAATAAACCAAGCACAATCTACATGGCAGAGAATACTTGTTGCACACCATTTCCCACCTCTTTTGGCACAGGTGTGTAAATAAGGCTTTGAGGAATGTTAATTCAGGGTTCCTGCACCTATCAGCCAATCACATTTGAGACCTTTTAAATACCAATTTTCATACAATTTAAGACCTATTTTTGCAGGAAATGCAACGTACATATTTAATTAAATATTAACAGAAATGAGTGAGGTGATGCAATCTATGGATCTCTATGTGGACGATCACTTCATTGGCCAGTCTGTGATATAACGGGTCTGCGACATCTTGAAAAAAACAGTGAGGCCAAATCCAATTTAAGACCTTTTTAAGACCTTTCACAGAAAAGTTACCATATTTAAGACTTTTCAAGGCCTTGAAAATTGACTGATCAATTTAAGACTTTTTAAGTATCCATGGGAACCCTGTAATTGATTAAAATGGCAAAAGTAAAATAAAAGCCAGGGTTTGAAAGTGTATGTCAGTTTCACTTTCGTACCATCTATAATTGATACTCTCCCTCTATAAGCTCAACAACTCATCTGCGCCTCCAATGTAGGTCAGACGCATAACAAGAACTATGCTACCCACATTTGTTAATTCATTAAAAAGAAGTAAAGGAGAAAAAAAAAGACCCTTTCATAAAAACTTAATAGAAATCCTCATTAAAATAAAATAAGATTTAAACAAATACAAAAATAATACAAGGATGAAAGTCACCTTTGTTGGGGGAAAAAAAAAGAAAAAATAGTGAAACTGACTTCCGGTAAATTTATCATGATTCCCTGATGGTGCGAAGCCTGTGAGAGGCTGCTGGCTTTTGATAATTTTATTCAGCGAATAAAGGTATTTTTTCAGCGCCGAGGCACTGGTCTTCTGGCCATATTATATTACATTCATTCACGTTTATAATAGTCTAAAATCAACAAGAGTTTGATTACCGGCTTTATCGTGGGAAAAGTGGAGAAATGGGAGAAATGACTGAAAATGTGATCTTTCACCTCTGAAATAGTACTGTATACTTTTGTAGTAGTCTGCACTGACCTCTCAGGAAAGGAACAGCATAGACAGGTAGGCATGGATAGGGTGATTGCATCAGGGAGCCTAGGTAGCATAATGGTTAGCACCGGAATGGCAAGAAGTGTGAGTTTGAATCCTGCTTTAAGCGCAATATTTCCCATTTTCATACCCCCCCCCCTCTCCCCGCCCCCACGACAGAACTAATACAGCAGTTACTTGAATATGGGTCACCTAGAAGACGCGTCACCTAGAGTGGGAGCAGGCCCGGCTGTGGGGTGCCGATGACATAGTTCAGCACCTGCGAGGTCCTGGTTCCCTTCGGGACGGCTAAGAAGGGCACTTCGAACAGAAGCGCCTTCATGCGGCAGGCACCAGCCTCGTCGCAGAAGTAGGTGATGCACTCTACACGGACGACAGTAGGCTGGGCACTGGACTGGGCGGGTGCACGGATAGCGAACACTGGCTGGTTGTCGTAGTCATCCGAGGTGCCCCGACGATCTTCCACATCCTGCAGCATGTGCGCCTCAACCACCTCGTCTGCAGCAAAACCAAACCGGTGAAGCATAAAAGGCTGTGTGGGCTCTCAGGAGCAGGATGAACCAACCGGACAGTTGCTAATTAGTGGCCTGGCCTGCACATGCGCCACCCCTATTCTTATTTGGGAGACGTTGAGCAGGTCACGTGGAGCGGGTTTTGGCCGATTGATTGGTTGATGGAAGTTTTACACCGCGTCGGCCGCAAAGTTCATATTCACGGGGAAAAGTTAGAATTTGTTCTGTCATTTGGGTTTTTACAAAAAGAAATGTGCTTATTATCACAATTTTATGGTAACAGTAAAATTTAAACGGAATTCCGAGATAATCAAATTTGCATCAAATGACAGCAAAATTGATCTCAGACGCAATTTTGAAGTTGTACGATTTGTTTCAAATGACAGCAAAATTATAATCAGAAAAGGGGGTAGGGGGGAAGGCGGCCAAAATTAGTTTGTTTTTTTTTACTTAAAAAATCTGCTCACGTTTTACATTGGTAAAGAGATCTCACATGTTATTTACATATAAAAAGATTGTTGACGCAAGATAATGAAATCCACACATTCAAGTGGAATGTGTGAACGTTTGTGGACACCCGATGCACTCTGCAGGTGGTTCTCCCGTGAGTAAAAATGGATGAATCAGCCAAGAGTGGCCAATGCAGCAATGGGTGAGGACTACTGGATCACGCTCATTTTAGCTTGTTTTCTTTAACGACGCATCTAGAGCACATTGATTTTCGTAGCATCGGCTATTGGATGACAAACATATGGTCATTCTGACATATCTCTTTGGAGGAAACCCGCTGCTGTCATATTGGCTACATTTTCCGATAAGCAGCAAGGGGTCTTTTATATGCACTTTTCCACAGACAGGACAGCACATGCCGCATTTGATGAACCAGCTGTGGACCACTGATTGGAATGGAAAATAGCGGATTCCGCTCACACCCTGCATGACTGTGTGTCTGTTATTTAATGATTGGGGTGATTTTTGATGTTTATGTTAATAGCCATGCCCTGTTATCAGATGTCCCGCTTAAGATTACATTACAATTTTAGTAACACCACGTGGTTTGTGGCCATGCACTATTTATTTATATATTTATTTTTTGGTTACATTAGTTGATTAAGTGGGGGGAAATTTCAATCGCGGACAATTGGTCTTCCTCATTCCACAGCTCCTTGCCATATGCCAAATGCCAGGGTAGGTTGCGGCAAGTATAAATTTTAAAGTAATTGATTTGATTGTGCCACGGTTCGAACATCGGGGTTCGAATGCAATGACCTACTAAAATGGAAGGAGTACACTCAACACATTCAGTCTATTTACAAAACAATGAAGGACTGCTGCTATCCTGTCAATCACTGGGCTTAATGGTTCCACCTATTTGGCATATTACGCTTGGCTTCAACTCATGTGCATGCACACATTATTCTGCCGGACAACATAAATGGTCAGATTACATACATATTGCTGTACTCTCAAAGTAGAACTGAGTTTAAAATCGGAAATAAATAAAACCATTAATGCTACAAAACAAGATTTTTTATTGTTTCATGTAATATAAAGCCCCGATACCAAAAGTTAAACCTGTAGCACCGGTAGATCAGGTTACATCAGAAGACTAATTCAAAATGTACAGGACCATGGGACTTGCCGAATTATGGAATGCTGAACTAAAGATAATATGACCTGTATACAACACAAAACCGCTCCTAAGCGACATAGGACTGGTGTAGCTAAAATTAAAACTGAAACCCTTTACCTTCGACGCTGATCTGCCAGATGAGCGGTGCGCCCTCTGTAGGGTGGAAGCATGCGCCCAGCACCACGTACAGCACCAGCTGCAATGTCGTGTCCAGGGCCATCTTTACCGGGCGGATGGAGAGGGTCTCCGTCCCCGGTGAGACGAGCCTCTGGTAGTCGGTGTGTAAACTGTCCGCCTCGTCCCCACTTCGGAACACCGTCTCTGGGCCCAGGATGAGCATCTGTCAATGACACCATATTGGAGGGGGTCTTTGGCACCAGACGGCAGCACTGTGTGATTCGCCTGTCTCTACCCAGAGGGCGCCTCTGTCGCTCCCGCTGCCCTCACCCCACCTCGCGCCTTTGGACTGGTTTCGGTGTTTCTCGCCAGGAGGCGCCACCACCTCCGCTGGGCAATGCTTAGTTTAGTATGGACCATACATAGGCATAGCAAAATAACACCCCCCCCCCCCCCACCGCCACACCAAAAAATAAAAAACAATCTAACTATGTGTATATATATATAAGTGACTAGAATGTCATAATAACATCGACTTCACTAGAAAATCCACTAAAGATAACACTAATCACTGAGTGCGGTACCAGTCATGAATTAGTGTCAGAATAGTCCTGCCACGAGAAATACTACTGTAGTAGTCTGCACTGACCTCTCGGGCAAGGTGCCACCTAGATAGGTGGGCGTGGATAGGGTGATGACAACAGTGAGCCTAGGTTTTTGTTTGTTTGTTTAACGACCCCAAGCACAAAAAGTAAACATAGGCTATGGTGGTGTGATAGTAAGAACGCTAACCCGGAATGCAAGAGCTATGCGTTCAAATCCTGCACTAGGCACACTATTTCCCATTTGCATCACCGCCCACCTCATTAAAGACAACACTAATAACTGGGTGCGGTAAGAGTGAGCAGAGTCAGAATACCACAACCACCAGTAGTAGTAATACTACTAAAGACAACACTAATAACTGGACGCGGTAACAGTGAGTAGAGTATCAGAATACCGCTACCACCACCACTACTAGTAGCACAACTGATTGATTGATTGGTGGTTGCTTTAGGCCGTGTCGGCAGCATAGGCCATATTCATGGCGAGAAATGTTTGTTTTTTGTTCAAACCATCGCTTTTACATGTAAAAGCAGACAATCAATTATGTGCCAATAGACACTCATTAAATTAGAAAGCTCATTAAATTAGAAATTAGCACAACTAAAGGCAACATCAATAACTGAGCGTGGTAATGGTGACTCGAGTCAGAATACCACTACCACCACTACTAGTAATACTATTAAAGGCAACATCAATAACTGAGCATGGTAACGGTGACTAGAGTCAGAATACCGCTACCACCACCACTACTAGTAACACTACTAAAGGCAACATCATTAACTGAGCATGGTAACATTGACTAGAGTCAGAATACCGCTACCACCACCACTACTAGTAATACTATTAAAGGCAACATCAATAACTGATCATGGTAACGGTGACTAGAGACAGAATACCGCTACCACCACCACTACTAGCAATAACTGAGCGTGGTAACATTGACTAGAGTCAGAATACCGCTACCACCACCACTACTAGTAATACTATTAAAGGCAACATCAATAACTGAGCATGGTAACAGTGACTAGAGACAGAATACTGCTACCACCACCACTACTAGTAATACTACTAAAGGCAACATCAATAACTGGGCGCGGTAACAGTGACTAGAGTGTCAGAATATCTCTACCACCACTAATAGTAATACTACTAAATGCAACACTAATAACTGAGCGACTAGCGTGTCACAAATTGAGTCGGGTGGGGCTCACCTCGGTGAGGGTGCCGAGGGCCGGGTTGAACCTCCTGATGCAGTGGTTGTTGGTGTCGGCGATGTAGACAATGCCGGACCGGGGGTGCACGTCCAGCCCGCCCGGCTCATTGAGGCGCCGGGTGCGAAGAGCCGCCTCACAACCCGTCAGTCCCAGCAGTGTCACACACTGTCGCGTTGTCACATCTACCGCCTTCACCTGACAGGGTCCAAGAGTAGGGGCACGATGAGGACAGATGCATGGTGAGGACAGAGGCATGGTGAGGACAGAGGCATGGTGAGGACAGGGGACGGTGAGGACAGGGGAACAGTGAGGACAGGGGCATGGTGAGGACAGGGACATGCTGAAGACATGGGAACGATGAGTACAGAGGCACAGCATAGTTTTACACTTCGCCTGACTCGACAAAGCGGCAACATGAAGAAACCAGGAGACCCACCTTACAGTTGTAGGAGTCGGCGACCAGCAGTCTGGGGTTCTCCTTCTTCTCCATGGCAACCCCCAGGGGGTGCTGCAGCTTGGCCGTTGTTCCTGTCCCATCGACATCACCAAACGAGAACAGGTTCTGCAAGAAGAATATGTAGCATGGGGCGTCTTTACAAATGAAAGGTACATCTCGTCTAGAGCTGGACTCAAACCCATGATTCTGCCATTGCAGGGCTGGTGTCCTAAACATTAGCCTATCGAGACTCCCTGATGCAATCACCCTATCCAGACCTACCTGTGTATATGACTCCTTGCCTGAGAGGTCAGTACAAACTACTACAATCATTCCTCTGGAGTTGTAAGTCTTTTAAATGGCTTCCATATATAAGTCGTTTAATGCTTACAATTAGACACATACAGGCAATCCACCTACATACACACACAGAGATGTGGGTAGCACCTCACAGTGCAGCCTGCTCTGTGGAAAAGGTATTATAGGTGATTTCCACCACAAACACGCTATCTGATAGTAGTAAAAGAACTACGGTTGCGGGTAGCAGCTCATTGAGCATGGCCCGCAGAAAAGGTTGATTTTTTTTTTGTTTAATCGAAAAGTGCATAAATATTAGAGGCCACCTGGTGGCTGCGGCCGGACTCACCTGCGGCTCCCTGGTGGCCCCGACCAGCGCCTTGACCGTACCATCAGTGAGGGACACTTGTCGCACACTGGAACTTTCGCTGTCCGCTATGTACAGCATTCTGCATACGAAAAGCGCTGCTTGAAACAAGCCATTGAGAGAACCCGGCACCCAATTTCAACATTTGAAATTGATCTAACTAGACGATAAGGTAGGGTGGATTTTGTCAGCATCTGCCTAGAAAGTGATCGCCCTGCAGGTAGACTTAAAGTTGTATAGTGCGATAGTTTTGAGTTTCTGGATTCTTTTGAGATAAATATATTAGATTGATCACTATAACCTACTAAACTTTAGTTTGAAGTAACTTTTATTTTAAATGGATATTTGAAGAAATAATTTTGGCGAACATACCAGAACTCTGACTGAGCGATGACTGACTACGGCTTCTGCAGTAACAGGTTCTCTTAAATTGCACCAGTGTTTCCTTCTATGTGGTGACACATGTTTAAAAAATGCACCAGTATCTAAGTGAGATATGTAGAATCAAATCTAGATAATTGTTTTGGTTTTCATATTTTCATCAGACTATGCAGCTTTAAATGAATCTGTACAAACTAACAAGACAGACTCGAGGTTAAGCATAATATATATCTAGATCACTTAGAATTTGTTATATTTTTTTTTACTACATTCGTTGATTAATCAGGAAAATTTTCAATCGCCAACAACTGGTCTTCCTCATTCCACTGCTCCATGCCCTATCCTAGTAATACCGATCACCAGGCTAGATAGCGACAAGTATAAATTTTGTAAGTCATTGCTTTGACTCGGCCGAGATTCAAACTCCCAACATTCAACAGGGAAAGCATGTGCTATACCCACCGGTGACCATAAGTGTTGTTAGGGTGTAAAGCCCCAATAAGTACCTGGAGGTGGCAGTCTCGTGCAGCGTGATGCCCGACGGCTGTGCGAAGGCTGCCCGGTGTGGGTAGCAGTTGTTGCGGTTCTCTTCGGCACCGGAACCCGCGAACCGCACACAGGTGCCCCTCGTGAATGACCTGGAAGAAAACAAACAACCGCATTACCAGGGTAGGGCAAGGCGCGATGGGATCAGGAAGACAGTGATTGAAATTTCCACTGCGTAAAGCTGCATAGTCTGACGAAAGCATAACATTTTTAAAACTAAAATGCTTACCTTGATGTGATCCTACATGTCCAACTTAGATTTGTATAACGGGTGTGGGGTGTGGTGGGGGGGGGGGGGGAAGGGAAAGTGAAAGGCCCCCTTCTCCCACCTACCCCCATCACATACACCGTACCCATAATAGCAGCACAGTTCTTGCAGAGACCCACCACCATAGCCCATAACTTATTATGGCTAACCCACTAACACACTAACCTCCTTCATAATCTACTAATATCCCCTACCTAAATACCCGACCTACCTATTTACAATGTAATGTAAACGGCCGGAAGACCAGTGCCTTGGCACTGAAAAAAATGCATGTTCTGATGAATAAACTGTTTTACCAACAAAAAAAGAAGGATACTAAGTCAATATAATGGAACCTGTTACTGGTGGAAACCTACTGTGTCAAGTGAGTTTTGACATGCTTGCCAAAGTTACTTTTTGCGTGTTTGCAGTTCAAATATGTTCAACGTTAGCCACTTTAAAGCTGCACAGCCCGATGTAGGATCAAATTTTCAAAACCAAAACAATTATCTAGATTTGATTCTACATATCTAATTTAGATACTGGTGCACTTATTGCCACACAGACAGGAATAGTGAGTCAATTTAACAGAACCGGTTACTGCTGAAGCCTATGGTGTCAGAGTTTTGGCAAGCTTGCAAATACTAATCTGTCATGTCTGTACTTCAGATATCTCCAAAGTTAGCCATTTAAAATAAAAGTTACTTCAAACTAACGTAGGGTATATTATAACAATCAATTTAATATATTTATCTCAGAAAAATGACAGAAAGTGAAAGCCATCGGACTATTCAACTTTAAATAAATGTTACTTCACACTAAAGAAAGGTAGATAATGATCAAGCTAATAAGTTTATATAAATAAAATATGAAAGAAACTCATACAGCTATTCAGCAATCAAATTTAAGGCCCTTTTTAGGGCCTTTTCAGGTAAGAATTCATCTTTTAAGGCCGAAATAATGATTATATACATGTAAATTCATTATAGTCTTACTTCACCAGGTTTCTGTATGCTAATTTTATAAAGTAAAAGAAGCAACAAGGGAATTAACATCTTTATTATACTTAATAATTGTCCTAGATTAGTTAATAAGCCATGTGCCTAGCCATTCAGAACACTGTTGTCAATATATATTTGCCATATATCCTCTCCCAAAATAACAAAAATTCAAGGTGTTTTTGGGGGGCAGTTGGTCAATTTTCAAGACATTTTGAAGGGTATTTTCAAATTTAAGGCCTTTTCAACAAGAGAGACCTTCAAATTCAAGGCCTTTTTAAGATTGTGTGAACCCTGTTTTACTCAATGAAAAAAAGAATTATTTAAAAGAAATATAGCAACTCACTGTCCTTTCAGCCAGTTTCCGTCCGACAGAAAGTAGAGCCAGATCTGATGACTTCCTGCCATTGCAATGACAAGCAAGTCCTTGTCCACAGAGCCTTAAAACAGAAACAAAAATGTAATGAAAAGGACAGTGTTTCAAACACCACCAGTCCATAAACAAAATACAGTACAACCCCGTTAAACCAAGCTCGGTTAAACCAAATGATCGGTTAATCCAAACTTTTATCGATGGCCCGGCAAAATACTACCATTTACCATATAAAAAGGATGGTTAAACCAAAGTTGGTTAATCCAAATTATCGGTTAATCAAAACAAAATTGTCATACCCCAGGCCACTTCCGGTAAGGTTAAACCAAACTTTCATGTGGTTTATAAGGTCATCTGAGAACCCACCAACTTTTTTATATGATAAATGGTAGTATTTTGCCAGTAGCCAAAAAAGGTTTGGATTAACAGATCGTTTGGTTTAACCAAACTTGGTTCAATAGGGTTATACTGTATATACATAAAAAAACAATTATCAAAGTGTTCACATACATTGTATATTACATTCATAATGCACCCACGTTTTTGCCAAAGCCAAGTCAACGTCGAAGCAAGGCTCGGTTAAACCAATGATTGGTTAATCCAAACAAATTTCTAGGGTCCCTTCAAGTTTGGTTTAACGGGGTTATACTGTATCTAAAAAAGTACAGCTTGTTTTATTTAAAGATGTCTATAGCACATTGATTTTTGCATCATCGGCTATTGGACATCAAACTTATGGTCATTCTGACATATTTCTTTGGAGGAAACCCACTGCCACCACATAGGCTACTCTTTTCAATAAGCAGCAAGGGGTCTTTTATATGCACTTCCCCACAGACAGGACAAAACATACCACAGCCTTTGATGAACCAGTTGTGGACCATTGGATGGAATGGAAAATAGGCCAAACTGCAAATGGGTCAACTGAGAAGGATCGATCAGATGACCTACAGCTTCACAAGTAGACATGCTACTGCCTGAGCTACATCCCCAAACAAATTATCTAGGCACCCGTTGAAATAGATGTCTGGGTGTTACTCTTTGCAAATCTTACCAGGTAATATTGTTTATTGATAAGTGTCTTGTCCGCAGACAACATTTCATCACTCAGATGTGTTAGGGGCCATTGAAAGTGTTCAAACATTTTAGACGGCAGGGAGGAGCAGGATCAGTCAAGTGTAACTTTTATCATTTAATGTTGATATCGCCGCTGTGAACCATAGAGTACAGGCTGCTCCCCTTTTAATAGCAAAACTTAGTGTGCGCTGTAACACAATACAGCACAGATTATTCTCTCACCAAAATGTGTAACCAACCACGATTGTTCAATGGCTAGAAGACCAGTGCCCCAGCACTGACAAAATTATATATTCAGATGAATAAACACATTTACCCCAACAAATGTTTTCATCTGACTACGCGGCTTAAACATACCAACAGAGGAGGTCAGAATGAGGTCGAAGGGGGAGGAGATTGCCTGGTGGGTGTTCTTTCCTCCTCCTATCAGATCTCTGCCCCGCACTCCGGTACCAACAATGGTGACAATCTTGTCATCGTCTAAGTTTGCCTGAAACAAACAATGGCCGTGTAGTAGTCTGCACTGCCGTCTCAGGCAAGGGGCCACATAGACAAAAGATTCACCCGGTACTTGTAGTACACGGATGAAAGACAACGTAGTCTAAATATGGGCGAAAATAGCGTTAGTATGGAACAAGTAGACTGCCTGCCTCCAGTGTCAAATGGTTAGTTATATCGGCACAGACTTGTTGAAATGGGAGAGAATGCAAAAAGACAAGATGGCGGCCGCAGAACGCCGTCGATTTCACTTTTAAATCTTATTAAACTAGATATTATATTATATTTTTCAACTCAAAGGTAGTGGGCTATCAATAATACATATGTAAAGAATAATTGTTGCTTCTTAGATTGTGAAATTAGGCTCTCAATTCATTAACCCGCTTTTTTGACCGTTTTTATATAAGGTTGGTATTCACCTGTGTACTGCGAGTACCGGGTGAATCCATTATCTAGGGGCCACATAGACAGGTTGATTGGTTGTTGGGAGTTGTACATCCTGGCAACATCTAAGGTCATATCAGGACGGGCACATAGACACGTAGGCGTGGATAGGGTTGGTTGGTTGTTGGAGCTTTACGTCCTGGCAACATCTAAGGTTATATCAGGGATGGGTATCAACTTGTGACAGTGCACACTCATGGTGACTTTATAGTTCTGCCCCACTGGGAGACCAGGCTGCAGTACCATGACCTGATATCTCACTCAGTCACATTATCCTGACACTGAGCCAACCAGTCCATGCCCTATTCTAATAATGCCGAGTGCCAGTGTGGATAGGGTGATTGCATCAGGCAGCATAGGTGGTGTAATGGTTAGACTGATATATTTATGTTAAGATAAGAGATATAGGGAAAAAAGGCAGAACAAATCGCTGACTAACATATCTGATGACGTGGTTTTTGGTGTCTGCAATAAACAGGCTGTTGTCCTTCCATGCGACCCCTTGCGGTGCGTTCAGCCGTGACTCGCTCAGCTTTCCATTCATGTGACCGTCTCTGCCACAGCCAACAATATTCTGGAGTGTGTAGAAATAAGGCATAAGAAATAATGTTTAAGTAAAGATGAAAGCGAGAATATTTTCAAGTGAGTTGCAATCAAAAAGAAATTTATGAAAGAAAGTCACCAGTTTTAGTTTTTACACTTAAAGTTGCATAATGCAATGAAACCAGTTTTTAATGAGGACCAAATCATGACAGGGCGCACTCATGATGACTTCATATGCTGCCCCACTGGGAGAAAGGGCCGCCAGCACCATGACCTGATATCACACTCAGTCACATTATCCTGACACTGAGCCAACCAGTCCTTGCCCTATCCTAATAATGCCGAGCACCTGGCTAGGAAGTGACAAGTATCAATTTTTAAGTCATTGGTTTGACTCGACCAGGGTTCAAACCCACTGGTTCGGATCCCGCGATCTCCCAAAACAGGAGACGGACACTCAACGTATTCAGCCATCCCGTCTGGTAAAGAAAGAACATTACCGGTCTAGGTTTAAGCTTAACACGATAACATCCACAATAAGCGACGGATTAAATTAAAGCAAACGTACCAGGACAACACCATTGAGGTCAGTCACCAGTATACGGTGGTGACCGGTGTCCGAAATGGCCAGTCGCTTCCCAGCCTCGTCCAGCGTCACCTTCCCTGGGAAGCAGAGCGGTGTCGAAGGCAGGTCCAGCCGGCTCAGCCGCAAGGGCAGGTCATCCTTCAGGTTCAACTCCCCGCGGTCCTTGTAGATGGAGAGGGCCACGTGGATGCACTCACTGAGTAGCTGCATCTGGTCTTCGCCCGCCAGCTGCAGCAGTGGTCTGCCAGCCGGGCTCAGCAGCACCAACGAAGGCCAGCACTGGATGTCAAGCGCGTTCCACAAGCAGGTTTCGCTGTCATTCACCACCGGATGTGTGATGTCATAGCGCAGCACAGCGCTCAAGATGTTGTTGGACACCTGCAGCGCAGACGAGCCATGTACACGGTCCGTACACAAGTGAAGATATGGAATTTAAGGCTATTTCAAGGCTGTTTTTGATAGGAATTCAAGACTATTTTCATTTGCATTTCAGGAAAAAAATTACATGGCGAATGTCCATTTCAGACAAATTTAGATCAGTGGGGACAGTTTAATGGGATTCAAGGCTTTTCAAGACCAATTATACAAAATAGGTTAAATTCAAGGACTTGAAATGGGGCAAATGAAGTTCAAGACTTTTCAAGACTTTCCAGGCCCCGTACGGACCCTGCGTGTAGTGCCCACCACTGCTGTCAAAATTATATCACCTTTACTGATACCGAACACTGAGGTTAGGTTGGTTGTTGGAGTTTTATGTCCTAGCAACATCTAAGGTCATATCAGGATGGGTAGGCTATCTACTTGTGATAGTGCACACCCATGGTGACTTTATAGTGGTGCCCCACTGGGAGACCAATCTGCCAGCACCATTATCCTGACACAGAGCCAACCATTCCTTGCCGTATTCTAATAATGCTGAGCATCTGGCTAGGAAGCAACAAGTATAAATTTTCAAGTCATTGGTTTGACTTGACCAGGGTTTGAATCCCACGATCTACCAAAAATGGGAGATGGATGCTCAACTCATTCGGCCATCCTGTCTGGTCCCCAAAAAAGGAGCATCTTGCGCCCAAGAAGGACAGCCCACCTTCTCGTATTCAAACTTGGCAGAGTGTATGCCAATGACGACGAGGCCCTCGCTGACGGAGTAAGTGTTCTCCAGGCGGTGCAGGTCCGGCAGGATGTGGAGACAATTGATGCAGCAGTAGGTGAAGAAGTCCAGCACCACCACCTTACCACGCAGGTCATCAGCAAAGAACAGCGGGCGACTTGTGTTGAACCACTGGAGGTCTGCAGTCATTCAGAGATCAGGGATCAAAGTAGATAAAAGATTCACCCCTACGCAGAGTAACGACAACGTAGTCTAAACACGGGCAAAAATTGCTTTAGAATGGAACAGGAAGTGGAATTCCTGGTTCCAGTATCATATGGCTACTTATAACTCAGTTATATCGACATAGAGTTGGTGAAATGGGAGAGAATGCAAAAAGAAAAGATGGCAACCACAGAATGCTGTCCATTTCACTTTTAAAAGTCCATTAAACTACCGGTTTTATTATATTTTTTAACTCGAAAGTAGTGGATAAATATAAGGATGTATATGAAGAACATTTTTTGCTTCTTAATATAAGAATTGATGTGATGATTTTATTAACCTACTGCAAGTAATAAGACTATAAGTATGGGGTGAATCTTTTATCTAGGATGAAAGTGCGTTTCCCCCCCCCCCCCCCCCCAAAAAGGAAATCAGGCAAAGATTCAATATTTTCCACATTTGTTGAATGAGACAGGTGATGTGTTTGATTGATTGTGCATTTGTGGACACCGACGATAGCTTCAAAAAGGGCAGCAGTGGCCAGTGGCAGTGTGCCGCGGCGTAAACCGGTGTGGCCGTCTCAGCTGCCACAAGGCTGATTTGCCAAATGTCGCTTCTGCGCATGCGTCAGAATCCAACAGCGTCGTCTGCGCATGCGTCAAAACTGAGCCAGTCTCAAATATTTGGATACAGCTGTTTGAATATTCACTACAAGCGTGGCCTAATTCAGAATATTGACATCGAGATGCTTAGTGTGACCTAATTTAGCATGGTGACACTGAGGCGCATTGTAACCTAATTGTTACCTAGTTTAGAATGGTGAAACCGTGGCACTTATTGCAATCTAATTTAGAATGGTGACACGGAAGTGCTTAGTGTAATCTAATTCAGCTCCTCAGAACAGGCGTATTGGCGTCACTCGAATCCGCGCATGCGCAGAAACGACATTTGGCAAATCAGCCTTGTGGCAGCTGAGACGGCCACACCGGCTGCACTTACTACTTAGTCTTAGGCAGACGATTCACAGGTTTTGGCGCCGATACTTACTCGGGGGGAACTCAGGACATGGTGGAATAGCCTCATTCTCCGCGGTGTTAATATGTGCTCTAATAGCTTCCTCTCGTTTCTGCTCATTGTCGATATCTGACAAAGTATCTATGAGCTGGTAACTATGTCCAGCTATTGTAAATTCCACTTCACTCTCGCCTGAGTCATCCATCTTGGATTTGACTGCTTCCGCCTTTGGTCGTTGAAACTGGTCAGAGTAGTAACCTTAGAACGTCTCATAATCAAATACGTTTCAAGCATCATATAAGCATTTAATATGTTGAATATATAGTTACCTAATAGTCTTATGCTATATATATGAGTGACATTATGTAATTATTTCTTATACACAAGAATGGATAATTATCTTTGGGATCAAAATAAACTTCCGGAATATTAGCAGGTGGTGTTTTTCGGGAGTGGTGTGGTTTTGTTGTTGAATAATGTTGGTGCTCCTGTCTGGACGTTTTAGTTCAATTTAGGTCGGCTGAAGTTTATAACTGTGTCTGATTTGTTATTCACCGGTAAGAATATAACACGGGAAACATACCTAAGGCAATGTGATAAATGGGAAGTTTGCAGTATGACTGTCACGGTGCCAAACAAACTGACAGCACAGCTGCTGATCAACTACAGTCTAGTACAGACTAGTGGTAGTGCAGTAGTAGTACTAGTACTGTCAGCAGGAAATGGTCAGTCTTCCTGCTTATGAAAATTACTCTCAGTAGCTAGCGTGTCATATTTTGTATGATAATTAACTTCTTTCTAGACTACTCCATCGTCCAAATATATTGGTCAGGACTAGTTAACTTAATTAACTTCAATATTTAAGTTAAGTTTACGATTTAATTTACCATCGAATGCGAAGTAATTCAAGTATACGTGACTTGCGATTCGCACGTGTTCTTCGATGCGGAGCTTCCTACAAGTAGTGAAGTACAACGCCTGTGAGTGTCACATCAAAAGGCCAATTCATGTACAGTAAAAAGAGAAGCACACACCTATCAAATAATGCCAATCTGTGTGTAAACATACCTCATAATAAGGCTCATTGCCGTGGAATACTCATGTCATGGTATGGGTAACGTAACGGAGTTTAAGGGCTATTTTGGCTTCAAAGGCAGCATACAACCCTTAATTGTTGATTTTCATTTATTAATATAGAGGCATCCGAAATGTATGCTACAATGAATCCAACACCGACCATAATTGAAAACAACATAGCCATGCCACTCGGAGTCGCTCTGCAAGCAGGAAAATGTACCCCACATAAAATCAATAACACTGATCAAATATGCATATTGGCATGCCCGACTTGATATATCCCTTTACACCCCGCCCCCATGATCCTATGGTAACACCCAGCTTCCAGAAATCGATTCTTTCACATTAATATAATTTCACAAACTAGTCTATTATAGAGCCCCTCTCCGAACTCTCAAGCAAATATGTTCTTTCATCAGGCTGTCACTATAGCTGGGAAGTTGGAGTAGTTTTTGCAGATATAAATTGTATTTATATGAAGAAATAATTCATCAAATAAAATAAATTAGTTATAGTAGGTCTAGTCGTTCTGAATAGTTATCAGACTAGATTCGTTGCGAATTGAATGCTGCAAGGTAATATAATGTCTTTCCAAGTAATTTCTCGAGGTATAGCAGTGCCCACCTATATTGATAATGCTGTTCAGTGGCTTCGTTAATGCTAAGAAAAATATAAAACAAATCTACCATTTAATAAATGTTGCTGCGTATCTTTGCAAAGGGCCGGAAATATATCAAGCACATCTAACTGCTGGAATAATTAATTCGTGTTCATAAATTTTCACGACTCAATTTCACTAGACCAGAACGAGATAAACCTGTACTGCGCAACACAAAAAGGTGTGGAGATGTCCTGGATCGTATTATCCAACTACATTTCAACATCTATCTTATCGAGCTTCCTGGGCAATGCTAAAACAAAGGACATACGGTAATCATTTTGTATTAAAAAAGTGAAAAAAAATACCATCTTAAACGTTATGTGTATAACTTACAGCATCATCAAAGGCCGGTTGCTCTCATACTATGTCTATGTGGTGTGGGAGGTTAAAAATCCCTTGGGTCGGTAAAAGTGTAGGCTCGGGCTTTCTATCGACCAGCAGTGGAGTGGGAAGACCAGTCGTCTGTGACTGGGATTTCCCCTGCTTGGGACAACTAATGTACAAAAAAAAAAAAGAGAGACAAATAAGTGTTCACACTTTGTGTCTACCATTCGCTATATCGTTAGTTATATATGAAAGCTAGGGAACTTTAGATTAGTTCACACAGAAATCCAGTATATGAGATAAGCTATAGCTAAGATAATAATATAAATAAGGTATAATTAAGATATAATAAATACCGTGAAATATGTGTATATGAAGGATATATCGCACTTATTAAAATCAGATATATATTGTTTCCATTTCCAGAAATTGAAACAATGACAGCTGAAGTGAAACCAGTGTTTGTCCTTTTACTGAAGTCGCCAAAGGATGGGGGCGGCAAGGACCCATTTGTGAAAGTAATGCTACTGTTATAATTAAAGCTACATAATCCGATGAAAGCATACATTTTACGAAACCAAAACACTTGCCTAGATCTGATCCTACATATTCAGCTTAAATACTGATGCACTCATTAAATAAACATTTACTACTGCCTAAAAGGAATTTAATTTAATTTACAACAACCTTTTACTGCTGTAAATAGTGCAAACCTATGATAGCTACCATTTCAGTGTGCACACCAAATTTGTTTAGCATATTTTGACTTCAAATAACTATAAAGTTAACCATCCTTAATAAACGTTATTTCTAAGTAAAGTAGATTATAACGATTAATCTAATATATTGGTAAAATAAAAAATGGTAGAAGTTCGAAATAATCGGGGTATATAATGTAATGTCTGATGTTGTGAATTCAGTTTACTTTTTCTTCTGTGAGACTTTGAAGGTCAGAGTTCACGCATCCATAGTGACTCTGCCTAGATTCGTCAGGTCAAACAGACATGTGAGCTTTTTCTTTTTGGTAAAAAAAAAGAAATCTGAATGATTTCATGACCTGCCCAAACGGGAAAGTCGTTATTTTTGTGATCTGCGGTAGCAGATTTTAGTTTCACTTGGCTGACTTGGGCTTGGGCAAGCAGTTTGTCACTCGGGCAAATAGAACATTCAGTCACTTGCCCGATTCGGTAAGTGAGAAAAATAGTTTGTCCTACCCTGCAAATATATTTTAAAAAGTTAGCCATTTTAACTAAACGGTAATTAAAGCTAAAGTAGGGTAGATCATAACGATCAACCTAATATATTGATCTCAGAAAATGATAGAAACTCAAAACCATCGGGCTATGCAACTTATATATATATATAAATCGAATTAATCCCTATAAATGTTACATATTTTCGCGCCCTCAGGTGCTCCAGGCGGGCGGGTACACGACCTGCTGTCTGCCCGTGCTTAGTTTTCGGTTCACCCACCAGGGGGAGTTGTGGTCGGCAGTGTCACAACCCGACACATACGCCGGCGTCATATTCACGAGCAGGCGCCCCCTGGAGGCCTTGCAATTGGCCCTGGAAGACGCTGGAAGGCGGACAGGTAATAATAGACCTTTTCCCCGCATGATTTTTCATTTTTGTAAATATATTTATTCCGCAGCACTGAAGCATTTAAGGTTAGTCATGAGGCATTATCATGGAGGGGTAGGTATCAAACAGTGATATTAAGGAATGATAATGGAAGTAGTTATTCACAAGTTCAAAACAGTTTATAGGGTTATGAGATGAAGTTATTGTCAACACAATTGGCTCATTTTTCATCTATTTTGGGAGTAAAGCGCCTGACACACCTTACCGGATTGAGCAACGGACAGAACCGGACAAAGAATTGTCTAATCCGTTGGTGTTCGGCATCAAAATGTAGTACCGAAATGTGTCGAATTGTTGCAAAGGGAGCCAGACGAAACGGATGCTAAACGGACAAGGAACATACATTAACGAATAGCCACCGGACGACACCGTATATAACCGGACAAGCAACGGTGAACCGACGGGTGAAAACCAAATGTCAAACGGGAGCACCGAACATCAAACGGACATGTACCGGACTGTTAACGGACGCGCCGAAAATATATAAAAAGATGACGGATCGAATTCCCGCAACACTGTCAACAGACTATTTAGGAAGCAAAACGGAGATGTAACGGATGGTTACCGGACATGAAACGGACTAAAAACGGACACCAACCGTACACGTCAGTCCGGCGGTGTCCGGTACAAGTTTTGTGCATGTTCAAAACTTCCCACTGGACAGATAACGGACACAACCATATATAAACCGAACATTGCCGTATTTCACCGGACAGTGTCCGGTTTCAGTCCGGTTCCTCAATCCGGTGAGGTGTGGTTGAAGACAAAAGTTGCTATGGAAAGCATAACATTTTCCAAACCAAAACACTGACTTAGTTTTGATTCTACATATCTAACTTATATACTGATGCACTTATTAAGCATTTGTTGTGATATATAAGGGATTACCAAGTAAATTTAATAGAAGCTGTTACTGCAGAAGCCAGTTTTAGCATGCTAGCCAAAATTAATTTGCTATGTTTGCACTTCAAATATCCCAAAAGTTAGCCATTTAAAATAAAAGTTACTTCGAATTTAAGTAAGATAGATTATAATGATCAACCTAATATATTTATCTCAGAAAATGACAAAAACTCAAAACCATGGGACTTTGCAACTTTAAAGAACATTTAGTTTAAATCTTTTTAATTAGCCACAATTGCTTCTAAAATTGGACATTGGTGAGGAATTACAAATTTTGTGTATTTTTCTTATTTACCTATTATCCTGCTAAATATGGTTCACGATTACTATTGTGTAGCGATACATCTTAATATCATCTATAAATATTTCTGGTCATACAATAAATTAGCTCTCAATTTGCATTTTCGTTTTCATTTTTGATATTGTTATTTCAGCTGATTTGAGCTAGCTGCTGATGACAATATCAGACTACATATACATATATTGTAAATAACCGTATTGTCACATGGCTGGAAGACCAGTGCCACGGCACTGACAAAAGACTTTATTCAATGAATAAACTATATTTACACACACAAAAAAATTCTCATGTTTTCGTTTTACTGGTGGTAAATAACTCGGTATCTATATAACGTTTTGATTTTGTTACCTTACTATTCCTTTTTTACTAATCTTCTAAATATTACACAGAATGGGATGCTGGATTATCTACAGCCTGGAAGAAGAACCTCTGCTTCTGTGTTGGGAAAGCCACTGGAAAAACAGGTACAACTTTGTCCAACACAGTCCTTTTGCTGACCAGTCGTCCACAACTGGTTCATCACAGGCTGTTGTATGTGCTCTCCTGTCTGTGTGAAAGTGCATATAAAAGACCCCTTGCTGCTTATCGGAAAGAGTAGCTTATGTGGTAGCAGCGGGTTTCCTCCAAAGAAATATGTCAGAATCACCATATGTTTGACGCCCAATAGCCGATGATAAAAATCAATGTGCTCTAGAGGCGTCAGTAAATATAACAAACTTTACAGTTCTTTTGCTGTTATGTGAACCCGTCAATTTCGAGAGAGCAAAGTTAGTGTACACCCATTCCACCCAGTCACTAGTCAGTCCACCCAGACACCAGTCATGATATGACCTTACACGAGTGTCCGAATCAGTAGAGCGCAGGCCTCCTGAGTAGGTCAGGAGTTCAATTCACGTTTGAGTCAAATCAATGACTTACACAATTGATACTTGTCGCTTCATAGCCAGGCACTCAGCATTATTAGGATAGGGCAAGGACTGGTAGGCTCAGTGTCAGGATAATGTGACTGATTGGGATATCGGCTCATGGTGTTGGCGATCTAGTCTCCCAGTGGGCAGCACTATAAAGTCACCATGAGTACACACTCAAGTCGGTATCCGTCCTTATATGACCTTATCTGTTGCCAGGATTTGTTTGTTTGTTGTTGTTTTACGTCCTAGCAATATCTAAAGTCATATCAGGACGGGTTGTTGCCAGGATGTAACCCACCAACAAACCAAATGTCATGTGTGCTCCTACCCACATAGACGTATGGTAGGCTGATTGCATAGATAGCCTAATGGTTAGGACGCTAGCCCCAGAATGACAAGAAGTGTGGGTTCAAGGTCCGCTCGCTCGAGGCACAACTTTCCCCTTCATTTGCAACCCCCCCCCCCCCCCCCCATCTCCAACCCCCCAGACACAGCCATGGTATCTTATCACCCAATACGCCTTGATTCAGGCTTTTCCCCTAGGTGGCAGCACTGTGCCAGAATTCAACGCAGTTTGAGAAAATAGACATTCTGTGACGATAGATACCGGCAGGTGGCGACACCATATTCAAGGGTTTAATTGAATGGGGTTTTTACATCCTAGCAACATCAGAAGCCATATCAGGACGGGTACCAACTTGTGACAGTGAACCCCCACGGCGGCTTGCTTTTTAGTGCCGCCTCACTGCAGTAGCTTGTGTAAAAACGTTTCAGCCGTGACATTACGTAATTGTGTAAATCGCAATGGTCCTCATGGGTAGGTGGAGTGATTTCACGTGGGCCTCAACTTTCACCGTTAGTCCAACTTAATTCTCATACGCATTTTGACAAATTTGGCAAATTGATCTAAATATTTCCCAGGACTTTAAAGCCTCGTCCAATTAATACCCTGACCCCCCTCCACCCTTATTTGTAACATGTGTCGTATTTCATGTGGTCCCGTGGTTCTACCTCCGGTGTTGATGTTTATCGCCCCCATGCCTGTGCCCACCCATCAGGACGCTCACTGAATGGCACCGTGTGTTTGCTGGCCATGTGGTGGCTGTTTATAAACGGCTAGTTGATATCGTGTCTGACCTGTCAATCACTAGGTCTACCTATTTTAGCTATTTGAATTGAAATTGTGTTGAGCCACTAGCACTTAGCGGCTTATAGGTACTGAATGTTCTTTATGATATATATCTATATATATATATATCTATATATATATATAAATTCTCAGCGGCAAGTGAGTAGGACAGTGAGCAGGCGAGCGGTGGCACCACCATCGGAGCTGAGGCATGAGCAGTAGATGAGTAGGTGAGGTTCCAGCACCCGATCACTGGTGTGTGGGTGCTAGGATAGTATAGTATTCTGTGTTATTATACTCGTATAATTCTTATACAACATATATATTTTGTTGTTGTACATTAATTGATTAAGCAGGGGAACTTTCAATCGCGGGAAATTTGTCTTCTTCATTCTACTGCTCCTTGCCCTCCAAGTAATGCCAGGTGCCAGACTAGATAGCGACAAATATCATTTTTTAAGTCATTGGTTTGACTCGACCAGGGCTCGAACCCGTGGGTTCGAATCCTACGATCTACCAAAACGGGAGACGGATGCTCAACTTATTCGGCCATTCCGTTCGGTCCTAAAGTAAAGTAGCTTCTAACAATCTAATATATTTTTTTATACAAAAATAGGGCAGACACTTAAAACTAATGGATTGTGCAACTTTAACCATAGTTTAAAGTTGCATAGTCCGATGGTTTTGAGTTTCTGCCATTTTCTGGGATAAATACATTATGCTGATCGTTATGATCTACGTTACGTTAATTTGAAGTAACTTTTAATTTAAATGGCTAACTTTGGAGGTATTTGACGTTAAAACATGCCAAATTAATTTTGGCAAGCACACCAAAACTCTGACACCATAGACTTCAGTCCTAACAGGTTCTATTATATTGACTTATTACAAGCTTTTATGCATAAATAAATGCTTAATAAGTGCACCAGTATCTAAGTTGAATATATAGAATCAAATCTAGATCAGTGTTTTGGTTTTGAAAATTTGAATTTTTCATCTGACTATGCAGCTTTAAGATATTTCACAGAATCATGTACTTTCAGCTCATGACCTTGGCTTCGCACCGATAGGAGAGAATACAGGGAACGCGGAATCATTAGTGCCCGAAATATTAGACAGTAAGTAGTGCAATGTAACTGTTATTCAATGAATAATAATAATTTGAGTTTTATTTAACCACAAACATGTAGTAAGATGGCTGTATGGCTTCCCCAAGGGGTGATCTTCCAGCCGAGCAACCGATGTTATATTAAATTAAAGTTCATACTTATGCAAAATACATTGTTACAACAAATCGGCAATTAAGATTTTTTTATCTAGAATCTCTGTATGTGTACATATATGTAAGCATTTCACATGCCTGCCACTCTGTGGGCTCCCTTTCTTTCACTCAGTCGACATTGTTGTAAAAGCCGCTGCTTTCCACTTTGCCCTCCACCTTTCTTTCTTTATTTCTTTCTTTCTTTCTTTCTTTCTTTCTTTCTTTCTTTCTTTCTTTCTTTCTTTCTTTCTTTCTTTCTTTCTTTCACTCAGTTGACATTGTTGTAAAAGCCGCTGCTTTCCACTTTGCCCTCCGGCTTTCTTTCTTTCTTTCTTTCTTTCTTTCTTTCTTTCTTTCTTTCTTTCTTTCTTTCTTTCACTCAGTTGACATTGTTGTAAAAGCCGCTGCTTTCCACTTTGCCCTCCGGCTTTCTTTCTTTCTTTCTTTCTTTCTTTCTTTCTTTCTTTCTTTCTTTCTTTCTTTCTTTCTTTCTTTCTTTCTTTCTTTCTTTCACCGAGTTGACATTGTTGTAAAAGCCTCTGCTTTCCACTTTGCTCTCCGCCTTTCTTTCACTCAGTCAACATCGTTGTAAAAGCCGCTACCTGCCACTTTGTCCTACGCCTTTCTTTCACTCAGTCGACATTGTTGTAAAAGCTGCTACCTGCCACTGTGTCCTCCGCCTATCTTTCACTCAGTTGACATCGTTGTAAAAGCCGCTACCTGTCACTTTGTCCTCCCCGCTACCTGTCACTTTGTCCTCCCCCTTTCTTACACTCATTTGACATTGTTGTAAAAGCCGCTGCTTTCCACTTTGCCCTCCGCCTTTCTTTCACTCAGTCGACATTCTTGTAAAAGCCGCTGCCTGCCCCTTTATTCCTCCTCCTTTCTTTCACTCAGACCCTATGGTGGGTCCACCACCGTGCCGCCCCCTGCTGTTCCCGTGTGGAAACCTCGTGCGGGAGACCATCCAGGGCGCCATGGTCGAAGCAGGTAGGTCACGGCGCAGAGGAGGTCGGCACCGAAGCGCCATCTGCCGGTTTGAAAGTGCAATTAAGCACACGGTTGCCCGTTCTCTACTATTCTAAGCTAAAAGTGACCTGAAATAATATTGTCTCCTCATTAATTCTAGGACCCTAAATCTTTATTTATTAGTAAAATAGATAACTCCAACCACCAACCAATCACCGCAACCGACATGGACAATTAATTATAACTTAGATGATTTAGACATTTCCACCTGCCTACATTTGCTATTTGCCCCGGTTTCCCATGTGTATAAGGCGCGCGTTGTCTCGCAGCCTCTGTTTGATCGGCTGTGTGTAAACCCTCTTGTGATTGGACACTGACTGTCACGTGACACCGCAGGTGTGCGTCTGGAGAAGGTCACGTGCTATGAGACCAAGTCCTCGACCGATGTGGGTCGTGACCTTGAGGCAGTGGTTCGCTCACAGGTGAGGTCAAATAGTAGCAGCCCAGCATCCGCTATATTCCCAGCATGAGTGCCTATTGCCACTTAATACGGGACTAGTCCTGCATGACTATCTATTGCCTATTGCCCATTAATATGGGACTAGTCCTGCATGACTCCCTATTGCACTTAATACAGGACTAGTCCTACATGAATGCCTATTGCCACTTAATACAGGCTCGTCCTGCAAGACTGCCTATTGCCACTTAATATGGGACTAGTCCTGCATGACTGCCTATTGCCAATTAATACAGGCTAGTCCTGCAAGACTGCCTATTGCCACTTAATATGGGACTAGTCCTGCATGACTGCCTATTGCCAATTAATACAGGCTAGTCCTGCATGACTCCCTATTGCCACTTAATATGGGACTCCTACATGACTCCCCATTGCCACATGAATCCTAATGCTACTTAATATGGGACTAGTCCTGCATGGCTGCCTATTGTCACTTAATATGGGACTAGTTCCACATGAATCCCTATTGCCACTTAGTACGGGACTAGTCCTACATGACTTCCTATTGCACTTAATACAGGACTAGTCCTATATGACTGCCTATTGCCACTTAATACAGGGTAGTCTTGCATGACTCCCTATTGCCACTTAATATGGGACTAGTCCTCCATGACTGCCTATTGCCACTTTACAGGCTATTCCTGCATGACTCCCTGTTGCAACTTAATATGGGACTAGTCCTGCAGGACTCCCTATCGCCACACGAATCCTCTTGCTACTTAATATGGGACTAGTCCTGCATGGCTGCCTATTGCCACTTAATATGGGACTAGTTCCACATGAATCCCTATTGCCACTTAGTATGGGACTAGTCCTACATGACTTCCTATTGCACTTAATACAGGACTAGTCCTATATGACTGCCTATTGCCACTTAATACAGGGTAGTCTTGCATGACTCCCTATTGCCACTTAATATGGGACTAGTCCTCCATGACTGCCTATTGCCACTTTACAGGCTATTCCTGCATGACTCCCTATTGCAACTTAATATGGGACTAGTCCTGCAGGACTCCCTATTGCCACATGAATCCTCTTGCTACTTAATATGGGACTAGTCCTGCATGGCTGCCTATTGCCACTTAATATGGGACTAGTTCCACATGAATCCCTATTGCCACTTAGTATGGGACTAGTCCTACATGACTTCCTATTGCACTTAATACAGGACTAGTCCTACATGACTGCCTATTGCCACTTAATACAGGCTAGTTCTGCATGACTCCCTATTGCAACTTAATATGGGGCTAGGACTGCATGACTCCCTATTGCAACTTAATATGGGACTAGTCCTGCATTACTGCCTATTACCACTTAATACCGGACTAGTCCTGCATGACTGCCTATTGCACTTAATATGTGGCTAGTCCTGCATGAGTCCTGCATGAGCTCCCTATTGCATTTAATACGGGGTTAGTCCTGCATGACTCCCTATTGCAACTTAATACTGGACTAGTCCTGCATGACTGCCTATTACCACTTAATACCGGACTAGTCCAGCATGACTGCCTATTGCACTTAATATGGGGCTAGTCCTGCATGACTCCCTATTGCAACTTAATACGGGACTAGTCCTGCATTACTGCCTATTGCCACTTAATACCGGACTAGTCCTGCATGACTGCCTATTGCACTTAATATGTGGCTAGTCCTGCATGACTCCCTATTGCACTTAATTCGGGGCTAGTCCTGCATGACTCCCTATTGCAACTTAATATGGGACTAGTCCTGCATGACTCCCTATTTCCACTTAATACTGGACTAATCCTGCATGACTCCCTATTGCACTTAATACGGAGCTAGGCCTGCATGACTCCCTATTTCCACTTAATAATGGGACTAATCCTGCATGACTCCCTATTGCATTTACTCCCTATTGCAAATGTGTTCATTGAGCAGGATCGATTGCCAAATAAACAAAGCAAGTAAAATTCATGGCACAGGCTCATCAGTTTTCTAAAAGCGGGAGATTGGTCTTAAATTGAATACCCGATCGGGAGGTCAGGAGAGGTACGTAAAATCGGGAGGCTCCCGCCCTAATCGGGAGACTTGACAACTATGGGGGCTATTGAGACTTGGTTTGTTGCGCATGCGCAGTGCTTCCCATGTACCACGTGTTCTCTCTGCTCCAGGGTGTGCCTGATGTGGTCGTCACCTTCAGTCCTTCCGGGGTGTCTGCCTTACGTTCCCATCTCCACCTCCTGCCCACTTCCACCAAGGTCAGTAGCCGGCCACCTAGATATTGGACTGTTAGTAATATTTACATATTATATTTCAGGGATAAAAGATCTCCGCATTTTCACGGATTTCCGCGAATTTTTTATTTTCAGCGATTGAATTTCACAAAAAATATATATGACAGCAATTGGTTATTCCGAATCCCGTTCTCATATGACCTTAGATGATGCTAAAACATAAAACACAAGCAAGAAAGAGTTTGAAATGGACGATAATACAGTCAATACAAGAACAGTTGAAACCTGACTTCCAGCATTTTTCTGCGATTGCTTGACAGTGCTAAGTCTATAGGTAAATATCCGCGTTTTCCCGGAAATTCGTCATTGGTTCTACCAGAACCCACTAGGTGGCACCAAGGTCTGGGCCTGATTTCTACTTTTTTTGCCGGGGACCACTTTCATCCCTGTTAATGTTATTTACATCTTCCATACAGACAAGACAATTATATAGTCGGTTGACAATGAAACCCTTGGATGACCCCTCATGAAGAAAATGCCGCTTTTCTTAATTTTGACGAAGAGAGTGGAGGACGCTCCCATGTGAGCAGCTCAGGCAGGGGTTTTGCCTTCTTGGAGCAAACTAGGCATGCTGAAGCCGCTTGCAGACAAGCGAAGAGGGGACATCGCGTAGATAGATACAAGCATAGCACTCCTGAAACATGGGGGCTACTGAATAACTGTATATATAATATATTATATATATAATATAATATATTATATAAATTAATATATTATATATATATAATATATATAATGTTGTAGGGAGCCTAGGTGGTGTAATGGTCATCACACTGGCCAGGAATGCAAAGAGATGTGGGTTTGAGTCCCGCTCTAAGCGCAATATTTCCCATTTCATCACCCCCATGACACTGGTTGCCGTGACCAGGATCCTGTACAAGCTACGCGCTGTATAGTTGTTGAACCTACCCTGTGTATGTATGTGTTAGTGCATTGCCTGTATGTATGTAATTGTAAGCATTAAAATACTTACAATTCCAGGGGGACGAGTGTAGTAGTCTGCACTGACCTCTCAGGCAAGTAACCACATAAACAGGTAGGCGTGGGTAGTGTGGTGATATCAGGGAGCCTAGGTGGTGTAATGGTTAGCACACTGGCCCCCGAATGCAAAGAGATGTTGGTTCGAGTCCCGCTCTAGGCACAATATTTCCCATTTTCATCACCCGCACAACAATATCTATAGTAAAACCTCTCTAAATAGACCGACCATGGGACCGACTTTAAATGGTCCATTTAGGGAGGTGGTCGATTTAGCGAGTTCTTTATCATTACAATAGTATTGTATGGGCGATCGTTTTGGACCCAAATAAAGCGATCAATATAGAGAAGTGGTCGATCTATGGAGGTGGTCGGTTAGCGAGGTTTTACTGTATATATACATATAAGATACTTATGTCATTAAAAACTAAAACCCACTCTAGGGGGCGCCACCTGTCTCTATGATATTAAACTACACGAAGGTGCGACTAACAATGGCGGCTTTCCTGCGCCTAATGTGCATGTAGACTGGTGTTTTTGTGTGTCATCCTTCACCCGAGTCGGTAATCACTCTCCACAAACACACAGTCCCACCCGCGGGCACACATACCGGCCTATTCATGAAGTAGCCTCCTTACAGGGCCGGGCCAGGCCGCTCAGCCCCCCCCCCCCCTACCCCCGACCACTTGTCACAAGTCACTCGATGTTTACTCTTTCATGTGCCATTTCTGAAAACTTGTGTCCTTCTTTCTGACCTTCTTTAAAAAAAATGTCTTTCCTTCTTTTTTACTGTTTTTATTTCTTCTTCTTTATTTCTCGTTCTTTCTTTTTTGGTCTTTTTCTTTCTTTCTTTCTTTCTTTCTTTTGTAAAAAAGCTTTCTTTTTTATGTCCTTTTAAAAAAAAATTCTTTGTTTCTTTCTTCTTCCTTTCTGGTTTTCTGTGTTTCTTTCTTCTTTATTTGTCTTATCAAAGATTCTTTCGTTTTCATCTCTCCTTTCTTTTTTTTCTTTTCTTTTCCTTCCTTCCTTCCTTCCTTCCTTCCACTTTTTTCCTTTCCATTTCTTTCTTTCTTTAATTTTTGCTCCTTATTTCTTTTCCATTTTCCTTTTTTCTTTGACCTTTTCACCCTTTGGTTTAGAAAAGTTTATGCCCTCATCGGACTATGCAGATTGAATGCCTCTGTGACATCAGCGTGCTGTGGCTATGAGTGGTGGTCATCATCATCATCATGCTGTCAGTCGCGATGCGACAAAGACTGCTTTCATTACCTGACTGCCGCTCTCCTTTGTGCAGTTGTACATTTCATGAAAGCTGCCTGCAAAAGTGTTGAAGTGCTGCTGGCTTTTGCAAGTTACCAGCGGCACTCTCTCGGGGAGCAAATAGAGGTTTCACACAGGCAAGAACATGTCAAGACAGGCACAAAACTATTTGTCCCTGCAGTGGCTGGTCGGGAGATGTTGGGAGTTCCATACATCAACCGCCCTTGATGCTGCCACAGTGACATGGTTTTCTGTTTAGGGTTTGCTCCCCTAGCCTTCGGTTCTGTCAAGAACCTGTACCACAAGGCAGAGGTTAACAACTCTGCAGGGCAGGGGCGTCAAGCTCCCTGAGGTATTGCTATACCTGCAATACCTGCATACCACAAGTGAGTGGTGGTGATGAGCATATATCTCCAATGTTACCGGTGTGTCCGAGCAGGGATGGGTGAGTGCACCGGGTGACCCCACCTTGGACTTATTCCCTCCAGGGGGCGCTCTGACCACCCACGGTCAAATAACACAAGCCACCACACATCATCACCGCAAGCTGTGGCTGAATCGGTAGAGTGCAGGCTTCCCATGTGTGGAAGGTCGGGAGTTAGAAACCCAGCCGAGTCAAATCAATGACTTACTAAATTGATACGTGTCGCTACCTTGCCTGGTGCTTGGCATTAATAGGATAGGGCAATGACTGGTTAGCTCAATGTCACGATAATGTGACTGTATGGGATACGGGTTCATGGTGCTGGCAGCCTGGTCTATGCCATTGTCATAAGTCGGTACCCATCCTATGACCTTAGCTGTCATTAGGACGTAAAACTCCACAAACAAATCCACACATCATAGCCACACAATGTAAACTACTTTACAAACGAGACTCCTTAAACCACCCAAGTGCTCTCTCAGGCAACGAACACTACTGGGTATTCAGTAAATATTGGTAATTATTAAGTGAATATTTCTAGTTTTCCACCAATATCAATAGTTATTCAGTGAATATTTCTAGTCTGGCGCACTAACAGGAGCCGAATAAAAACCCTCTTACTAACATCCCCTCTCCCCTTCCCTCTCCCACCCTCTCCCCCTCGCCCCCCCTCTCACACACCCCTCTCTCTCTCCCTCTTGCCCTCCTCCCTTTTTCTTTCCCCTTCCCCTCTCCCCCGCCCTCTATCTCCCCTCCTCCCCTCTCTCCCCTTCCCCTTCCCCTTCCCTCCTCTTCCACTCCCTCTCTCCCCCTCCCCTCTACCCCTCCCCCTCCCCGTCTCCCACCACATTCAGCACTCTCCAGACTCAGCCGTGACGTCACGCATCTCTCCATCTCCCTCTACTCCCCCCCCCCCCGCCATCTCCCTCCTACCACATTCAGCCACCCCCCAGACCCTGCCGTGACGTCACGCGCCCTATGGCCCCCTGGGGAACACAATCATGCATATGTAAGTTGGCTAATCCATGTATGGAGGCTCCGCCACTCACTGCACCGTTTTGCCGCGCTTCATGAATACCCAATGTGACATTGAAGTTGTCATCTCCTCTGACTAAATTGTCGTCTGCTGTTTGTAACAATTGCTAAAAGTCAGGCAAACAAATTACAAACAATCGTGTAAATTGAAAAGCGGCCAAGAAAATATTGTGGGCTGCTAGTATTTTGTTTATTAGTGGTGTTGTAGAAAGTTCAGTTTATTAGATTTATTTTTTAATTTGTTAAAGTTCAATATGAAAGTTTAGTTTATGAGATTTTTGTTGTTGATTAAATTTTAAAAAGAAAGAACTGATCAAATGAGATGGCCGAATAGTTTGAGCGTCTCCTTTCAACGCGACATGTCGCGTGGTTCGAATATTCAGATTCAAAACAATGACTTGAAAATTTACATGTCACTACCTAGCCTGGTTATCGGCATTACTAAGATAGGATAGTAGAATGAGGGAGACCAATTTTACATGATTGAGATTTCCCCTGTTTAATCAATGAGTGTAACTTTTGTTTAGATTGTATTTAACAGCATTAACCTATTATCTAATTTGTGTAAATATCTGCACTTTAAATGATTAGAAGACCAGTGTTTTCGGCCTGACAAAAGCTTATTCATTGAAGCAAAACGTTTAAACCCCACCCCCAAAATTTATTTATATAATGTTTTTCCCCCTACCACCCACCCCAATGGGCCCCCCCTCCCCTGCCACCACCCTTAAGGCTGCATTCCATATACGCGTAATGCGTAATGCGTTATGCATTACGCGTTATGCGTTATGCGAATGCCAGCATTCCATATACGCGTATTGCGTTATGCGTTATGCATTATGCAGTGAAGTATATAAAAAGTGTATAAAAGTGTGTGTGACTCTGTGTCTCTGTGTGTGTCTGTGTCTCCGTGTCTCTGTGTGTGTCTCTGTCTGTGTCTGTGTGTGTGACTATGTGTCTCTGTGTGTGTCTCTATGTGTGTGTCTGTGTCTCTGTGTCTCTGACAAAGAGACACACACAGACACATATACACACACAGACACACACAGAGATACACACAGAGACACACACAGACACAGATACACACACAGAGACACAACACAGAGACACACACACACAGACACACACAGGGACACACACACAGACACACACACACAGACACACACATACACAGAGATACACACACAGAGACACAGATACACACACAGAGACACACACAGAGACACCACAGAGACACACACAGAGACACACCCACACAGACACACACAGACACACATACACACACACAGAGACACAGATACACACACAGATACACACACAGAGACACACACAGAGACACACACAGAGACATACACACAGACACATAGACACACACAGAGACACACACACAGAAACACACACAGACACAAAGACACACACACAGAAACACAGAGAGACACATAGAGACACAGAGATACACACAGAGACACACACACATCAACAGAGACACAAAGACACAGACACACACAGACACAGAGACACAACACAGAGACACACACAGAGACACACACAGAGACACACAGAGACATACACACAGACACAGAGACACACACACAGAGACACACACAGAGAAACACACACAGACACAAAGACACACACACAGAAACACAGAGACACACATAGAGACACAGAGATACACACACAGACACACACACATCAACAGAGACACAAAGACAGACACACACAGACACAGAGACACAACACAGAGACACACACAGAGACAGACACATACACACACAGAGACACACACAGAGACACACACAGACACAGATACACACACATATACAAACACACAGACACAGAGACACAACACAGAGACACACACAGAGACACACACACAGAGACACACACATACACACACACACACAGAGACACACACACAGAGACACAGATACCCACACAGAGACACACACACACAGAATGGGACGGTCCAAACATGGCTCAGTTTAGCTTGCTTAGAGGGATGTTAGGACCGTCCCAAATATGAAGACTGCTTCCTAACAGGTCCGCCGCATACACCTACATGTTTGCACCGGCTGTCCGTAATTATCAGTCGCCTCCTCCAGCCTTATATCAATGGACAAATGCGACTGATGCTTTTCTGTTTACACCACCTTGTCCCGGATGTCCGTAATTATCAGTCACCTCCTCCAGCCTTATATCAATGGACAAATGCGACTGATGCTTTTCTATTCGCACCACCTTTACGCATTACGCATTACGCACCGATCGCTACATGGAGCGATCGGGATAATGGATTTTTATTCGCATTCGCATTCGCATTACGCATTACGCGTATATGGAATGTAGCTCATAGGTTTCAAGGCGTTTCGATTTTTTGTCCCATTCGCATTCGCATTCGCATTACGCATTACGCGTATATGGAATGCGCCCTTTAACCATCATGAACAAACCATCAACACACTGAACATCCTACACAACTATCAAGCTGTTTAAACACATTGAACATTATATAAGACAGACAAAATGTCTTGTCAACTCTGAACTTAACTTGTTTTATAAGAGAAAAAATGTTACCCACAATGATTATTTGAGTTGCCCCGAGTATGCACCTTCTACTCGGTGCTGCTCCCCATTTTTGCATGAACTACAGTGACTAGTGCTGTACATTATAGAGCAGGAGCCACTCCCTTAATTATATAGGATCGGTGCTGTAACTAATACAGCACTGATCAAACTTAGATTATTTAGACTGTCAATTCTAATAGTAAGATGGCCGGAAGACCAGGGCTCTGGCACTGACAAATGTCATGTTCAGATGAATAAATACTTTACCCAAAACAAAAAACAAAAAAAATGTATGGACCAAATGGAATAGTAATGTAATTCCATTGTTAATATGGGTTTTCTGAGTTCCGCTGGTCCCTTAGGTAGGTCTGAAGCTGCGACCCAGCAAACTGGGTCACAGCTTCAGCTTACACAGCGCAAGTTGGGGTTGGCACCACTCCCAGTGGTACCCTTCACGATAAACCCCAACATTGGAGCTCAATTTGCACCGATAACCACAGCTTCCTGATGACCAAACTAAATTGGATTATTGTGATACATTTGTTTCTAGATTCCTGTGAAATTACCCTAGCAAATATATTTTACAATACATAAAATACCACTTTGTGTACGTGTAATTACCATCTCTGCCAACTTCCGCCATGTAAGCTGAAGCTGTGACCCGACGTGCCGGGTCACAGCTTCAGTCCTTCCTGAGGGACCAGCGGAACTCGGAATTCCTGTATTGCAACTGGCGAGTGTAGATGGTCTATGGATTGACCTAATTTGTAGTGATTCCATTTTTCAACTAGTGTGCGGCAGCCCTAAAGCGCCTTTCCACTCCACACACATGCTAATGATGCACACATAGCTCAGACCTGAATTCATCGAGATTTAAAAAAGAAACTACAGAAAATTAAAGGTGTATACCCGCAGTTCATGGGAGCCTCATGAAAGAAAACTTTAAAGAACTGGTCATGGCGGCCATAGTTTAAATATTGCCTGCGGTGCAAGTTGATGTATGTATGTCCCTATCAAACCCTTCCACCACTCATTTCTACCCTAAAGAAATGTCGTCGGCTGTCAGGAAAATTTACCAAATGTCGTCTGCTGTTAATAAAATTAACTAAGTGACACTAATCATTTCTACGCTAAATAAATGTTGTCTTCTCTCAGGAAAATTTACTAAATGTCACGTGTTGTCAGGCAAATTTACTAAATGTTGTCTGCTGTTGATCAAATTAACTAAATGCCAATATATATTTCTAGGCTAAATAAATGTCTGTTGTCAAGCAAATTTGCCAATGAAATTGCCAAAATATCATATGTTGTTATTCAAATTAACTAAATGTTTCTACTCATTTCTACAATATATGTTTGCTGTCAATCTAATTGACCAAATGTCGTCTGCTGTTAACAAAATTAACTAAATGCCACTACCCATTTCTCCACTAAATAAATGTCTGCTGTCAGACAAATTAACCAAATGTCATCTGCTATCAGGCAAATTGACTAAATGTCTGCTGTGAATAAAATTAACTAAATGCCAGTACTCATGTCTACAATAAATGAATGTCTGCTATTAATCAAATTAACTGAACGCCACTACTCATTTCTATGCTAAATATATGTCATTCGATGAAAATGAAATTAACCAAATGTCGTCTGCTGGGAATAAAATTAACTAAATGCGATTTATTTTCGTTGCAAAGGCCCAGTAAAAATAGGTGTTTCAGGTAGAGTGTCAGTTGTGTGTGGTGAATAAATTTAACTAAAAGGAAAGTGTTTTATTTAACGACGCTTCTAGAGCATATTGATTTTTATCATCGGCTATTGGACGTTAGACATATGGTCATTCTGACATTTCTTTGGAGGAAACCAGCTGCCGCCACATAGGCTACTCTTTCGGTTAAGCAGCAAGGGGTCTTTTATATGCACTTTCTCACAGACAGGAGAACGCATACCACAGCCTTTGATGAACCAGTTGTGGACCAAAATTAACTAAATGCAATGTATTTTCATTGAAAAGCCCAAGTCAAAGTAGGCGTGTTTCAGGTAGAGTGTCAGTTGTGTGTGCAAGGCACAGGAAACATTGTCTACATGTGTAATGTGGTAGGTCGAAGGGACAATCGTGAATGCTCGCTTTTGTCTGAACCCAGGAACGCTGTGGTCTTTCGAGACCCCCTGGGCATCTGGACAGACCGCAAATAGAAGCAGAACTGGTCTGCCTTGTTGGGTGTTAGTAGAGTAACCTTAATAGGAGGACTCGCATGAAGTGCAGCCATTGTAGTAGGCTGTACTCCTCTCCCCAGGTCATTTGCTACCCGCACGGGTAAGCGTGGGTAGGGTGAGTGCACCAGGGAGCCTAGGTGGTCCAGTGGTTAGAACGCTAGCTTCGGAATGGCAGAAATGTGGGTTTGATTCCCATGCTAGGCATGGTATCCCATATGTTTGCAACATTCACTTTTCGCCGACATTATTATACAACTCATGTTTGTTTGATTGATTGGTGAGTGCATTGTATTGATTTATGGTTTAGCTAGTTGTCTCTGTGAACAAAGGGTTAGCGGTAAAAATTTGGTCAACACATGTCTTGGTGTATACTTTGGTAGAAAGTTTGCAAATTTTTGCCCGTTGATATATATGTCATGGGGGGGGGATGATGAAAATGGGAAATATTGCGCCTAGAGTGGGACTCGAACTCACATCTCTTTGCATTCCGGGCCAGTGTGCTAACCATTACACCACCTAGGCTCCCTGATGTAACCACACTACCCACGCCTACCTGTCTATGCAGCTCCTTACCTGAGAGTTCAGTGCAGACCACTACAATATATATGTGATGTATAACGCATTATACGAGTATAAAAGCAAAGGTAACATGTACACACTATATTTCCTATGTGCGCATTGGTGGAGTGCCCCCCTCCCAGCTGTCGGGTAAATTGCTGGGCGGGCGCCCCCTCGCGTCACACACATATATCATACCTGTCAAGTACAACGTTTTGGCCATAAAGACTACGATTTTACATGTAAAATTACAACTACGGCTGCAGGTGAGCACACCATACAGTTTTCAGCGTATTTGAACGCTCAAATAGAATATTTAAATGTGGATAATAATTATTATGGATTGTTTATTTCTTACCACTGACATAATATGAATGTAGCTATTTGTTTATTTTTTGCACAGATATAACTGAATGTCTGTATTGCTAATAGTGTTTTGGTACCAATAAAAGTGTTTAAATTCAAGTGTTTTTTTCCCCTTAGTAACAATGCATTTACAATGCAAATACAGAATTTGATACGCATACATAATTGTTGAAATTGCAAATTACTGTAAGGACTAGCAGTTATGTTGAATTTATGGTTTCGCGGAGAAATATATGATTTTCACAATTTTAAACTACTGTTTTCATTCTTGGGGGTTATTGTATGCTGTATAAGAATTATACGAGTATAATAACCCAGAATATTCCTCCTCTCATCGTTACGGTGAGTAAGTTCAACATACCCAAAAAACACTGGAGTGTTTCAACCTGTTCAAAACTTTGTAGTGTTTCAACCTACTGGTAGCTTGAAACATACTGTGGCCCGCTCAAATACTATCCTCAAGTTGAAAACACTACCTTTAAGTTCAAAACACTACAGGGCAGTATGTACTAAGGTGGGGCAGTAGGGGTTGTTTTTAGTGGTTATTGTTTTACATCCTAGCAACATGGAAGGTCATATTGGGATGGGTACTCACTATCCTATTAATGCCAAAAGCCATGCTAGGAAAGTGACAAGTATCAATTTGTGGTGCATACACCGCAGCATCATCAGCGTATACTAAAACGTGGTGCACACGCTGCAGCACTATCAGCGTAACATGTGGTGCACACACCGCAGCACCATCAGCATAATACGTGGTGCACATGCCGCAGCTCTATCAGTGTATACTAATACATGCTTTAAACGCCGCAGCAGGGTCAGCTTGTCGTCATAGTGTTTTGAACTTGGGTAGTGTTTTGAACGTATGTAGGGGTAGTGTTTTGAACTTAACAGTAGTGTTTTCAACCTAAGTTCAAAACACTACCGTAGTGTTTTGAACGGCGTAGTGTTTTGAACGTCCTACACCGGCCCCCGGGACTGTTGGAGCCTGTCATAGTCATCTACTACTCCAGCCTCCCCCACTTCAGCTTAAGTTTTAGGGTCCTTCTTATCACTGCTCCTCTGTTAATCGGCACTGCCAACGCACATCATCGTACTCCACTGATGCTTTACCATTTATGGCTTGTTAATAGCATGTTTTCTTTGTGCCTAACATACACATTTTATATTAATTTCGAATTAAACAAAAATTGAATTTCATATTAATGTTGATACTTTTTCCTAACTTTGGCCACTTCGACCAGACTGTCATTGTGACCGCCTTAACGCAATATTGGTCATGGGATTGATGCGGAGCCTAGCGTTCTCTCTGGCGGAGTGGTTAGAGTGTCTGACTTTTTTCTAGGTCAGACTCCTAATCTGAGGGTCGGCGGTTCGATTTCCCCGTGCCCCCAGCTCTGCCAATTTGGATTTCCACCGCTGTGTATAACTTACAGCGTCATCAAAGGCCGGTTGCTCTCATACCATGTCTATGTGGTGTGGGAGGTTAAAAATCCCTTGGGTCGGTAAAAGTGTAGGCTTGGGCTTTCTATCGACCAGCAGTGGAATGAGGAAGACCAGTCGTCTATGACTGAAATTTCCCCTGCTTAAACAACTAATGGACCAAAAAAAAAAATAAAAAATGCGCAGCAGACTTATGTGAGTTGGCTTCTGCTCAAACTGCAGTTGGGAAAGGCGGAGAACTGCCAACTAGACATCCGAGAAAATTAACCAACTCCATTGCCAGGTTCATAGCATATGCAGGCTAGTTTGAGCTGTAGCCAATTCCTACGTACCTGTTTTGTGCGATTAAAGAAATGAGTGCACACTTTGCCAGCATACTATTAAAATATACGTCTGATTCCTTCTACGCTAGTTGGCCAATTGTTTGGTCCACAGTGTGCGGTCAGTCGCCAACTGGTTAATCCCAAAGTGTGTATGCACTCAGGCATTCATCAATGTATAACCTCAGATGATATTGCGGCAGTTATCAATAAATTAATTACATGCTTATAATAATAATGTAGGAGTCTGCACTGACCTCTCAGGCAAGTAACCACATAGACAGGTAGGCGTGTGTAGTGTGGTGATACCAGGGAGCCTAGGAGGTGTAATGGTTAGCACACTGGCCCGGAATGCAAAGAGATGTGGGTTCGAGTCCCACTCTAGGCGCAATATTTCCCATTTTCATCAGCCCCCCCCCACGACAATAATAATAAACATCTCTATATCTTTAAGTTCACTGGCTTCCTGATATTGGGGGTTCGTGTCCCGGTCGACAAACCAATAACTTACCTAATTGATACTTGCCACTACTTAGTCTTATGCTCAGTATTAATATGAATGGGCATCGACTGATTAGCACATAAAACACATATATGGCAAGAAAATCCAAAAAGATTAACATAGACTACTAACCAGACCAACCAACTATCTATCTGCTACTGAAATGCAGGCAATCAAATAACTTATCAGCAGCTACTGTGTGATAAGATAACACCAACACTACAGCTGGCCAGCATTGAAAACAAGCCTGAATACCCAGGCTATGGACAGTATAAATACAGCCTCAATATAAAAAAAATATAAAAAAATTAGCACAGTATCAGGATAATGTGATGAGTGAGATATCGGATCATGGTGCTGGCAGCCTGGTGCCCAATAGAACCACACTATAAAGTCACCATGAGTGCCCACTATCCTGATGACGTTGATAGTACATCAAATACAACAAAAAACCTTATATGAATTTGTTGAGGTGCTTGTTGGAGGGATTACAGTAGTGCTTGCGGCTGGTTGGAGTGGTTGTCGGAGGGATTACAATAGTGCCTGAGGCTGGTTTAAGTGCTTGTTGGGGGGATTACGGTAGTGCTTGTGGCTGGGAAGGATGCTTGTTGGAGGGATTACGGTAGTGCCTGCGGGAGGTTGGGGTGCTTGGCGGAGGGATTACGGTAGTGCCTGAGGTCGCTTGAAGTGTTTGATGGAGGGATTGTGGCTGGGGCGGGGTGGTTGTTGGAGGGATTACGGTAGTGCCTGTGGCTGGGCCGCTTGCTTGTTGGAGGGATTACGGTAGTGCCTGTGGCTGGGCAGGGTGCTTGTTGGAGGGATTACGGTAGTGCCTGTGGCTGGGCAGGGTGCTTGTTGGAGGGATTACGGTAGTGGCTGGGCCGCTTGCTTGTTGGAGGGATTACGGTAGTGCCTGTGGCTGGGCAGGGTGCTTGTTGGAGGGATTACAGTAGTGCCTGTGGCTGGGCAGGGTGCTTGTTGGAGGGATTACGGTAGTGGCTGGGCCGCTTGCTTGTTGGAGGGATTACGGTAGTGCCTGCGGCTGGGCGGGGCCTTCTTTGAATTCTACGGGTCTGGCCCGTGCTGGCTAAGTGGGTGAGGTCCACACAGTTAAGGCCGGTGGGTGGGAGGGGGGGGGCCCCCTCCCATGCCCGCTAACAATTCGCCACCAGGGGCGGGGCGGGGCGGGGGTGGTTGAGGAATGGTTATTTATGGTGTGGTTCGGCTGATTCCGACCATGTAACGTGGACATGTGTTGTCTCGTCAGTGACATGGGTGTGGGGAGGTAACTCTGTTCGGTGGTGGACACAGGAGGGGAACTGGACGTCTGTGTGGCACTGTACGGTTATCCCTGATCTGAAAATGTAATGCGTCGCATCCGCTACATGAATGTGGGGAGGTAACTTTGGTCGGTGTTGGACACAGGAGGGGAACTGGATGTCTGTGGCACTGTACGGTCATCATTCGCAATGTACCGCATCTCATCCGCTACAGGAGTGTGGGGACGTAATGTTGGTCGGTGGTGGACACATGAGGGGAACGAGATGTCTGTGTGGCACTGTGTGGTACGGTCATGATCCACAGTCTAACGCGACTCATCCGCTACATGAGTGTGGGGACGTAATGTTGGTCGGTGGTGGACACATGAGGGGAACGAGATGTCTGTGTGGCACTGTGTGGTACGGTCATGATCCACAGTCTAACACGGTCATCCGCTATATGAGTCTGGACTAATGTTGGTCGGTGGTGGCACATGTGGGAACGAGATGTCTGTGTGGCACTGTGTGGTACGGTCATGATCCACAGTCTAACACAACTCATCCGCTACATGAGTGTGGGGACGTAATGTTGGTCGGTGGTGGACACATGAGGGGAACGAGATGGTCTGCATGGCACTGTACGGTTATCCCTGATTAAAAAAATGTAACATGTATCATTCGCTACGTGAGTGTGGGTAGGTAACATTGGTAACATGGTCGATGGAGATGCAGGAGGGGAGTGAGACCTATGTGTGTGGAACTATACGGTCATCATTAATTCTGACAACATAGCGTGTCTCATTCGCTACATGACTGTGGGGAGGTAACGTTGGTAACATGGTCGCTGGAGATGCAGGAGGGTAGTGAGACCTATCTGTGTGGAACTATATGGTTATCATTAAATCTGGCAATGTAGCGTGTCTCATTCGCTACATGAGTGTGGGGAGGTAACGTTGGTAACATGGTCGGTGGAGATGCAGGAGGGGAGTGAGACCTATCTGTGTGGAACTATATGGTCATCATTAATTCTGACAACGTAGCGTGTCTCATTCGCTACATGAGTGTGGGGAGGTAACGTTGGTAACATGGTCGGTGGAGATGCAGGAGGGGAGTGAGTATGTGTGGTATTATATGGTTATCATTAAATCTGGCAACGTAGCGGTCTCATCCGCTACATGAGTGTGGTAATGTTGGTAATGTGGTCAGTGGTGGATGCCGAAAGGGAGTAAGATATGTGTAGGGTACTATACAATCATTAATTCTGACAACGTAGCATGTCTCCTTCGCTACATGAGTGTAGGGAGGTAACGTTGGAACACCGTAAAGGTCCGCTTTACGGTGAGTGCCGTCACAGTGACTTATCAGTCTAGAGACGCAGGCTCGGCTTTTTACAGATAAATCACTGTCACGTGTTGTTCCAATTAACAAACCCATTAAAACGCCTCCATAATTGGGCTGTCATTAAGTTCTGATGAGTTTTACGGGAACTCAAACCCGACATCTCCTAATTAGTACTAATTAAGACAAAAGAAACTAAAGTTGCTACTAATTAAAACAAAAAGAAGCTTTTTCTTCGAATGTATCACAATAGATGGCATGTTCCATTGAGGTTTTTCTTCTTCTATTTATGGAAGAAGACCTAGGACTAGGAGTAGGAGGGTGTGTGGTGGGCGATGAGATGGACACTTTTAGTTAATATTACTTGTCGACTGCGTCTGAAACCTTCCAAGTCAACTGAAAATCGAACACACCACAAGCGGATCCTTTAAGAAACGTTTGACTTCTCCATTTGTGCACGCTTCCAATTTCCCGCCACTAAATGTCTCTAAATGTCGTCTGCTCCCGCCGTGTGGTCCACACAAACTACTCCCCAAATGAAAGCAAACAACTATCAGTGGAAAATACACTCATCTGTGTGCTTCCGTTGCAGCAGACGACATGTTGTGACAGCAGACGACATGTTGTCTTGCCTTTATGAGTTATAGCGTGGCCTGGAGACGGACTGAGCTGAGTGCCACATACCTATGCATGACCACTGGGAGATGACCGCCATCTGACAAGCCCCCCTATATAACTAACACTTTGCCGATAATTTACACCCAAGTTAGGCTGCCATTTGTGATCACGGTGAGGGTTCACTGCCTGGCTTACTGCGTCGAACGCACATATTTCATCATGCTAATCTCAGTGCATTGTTTCTTTGGGAGCTCATCCATCCATCTATCTATTTATATATGTCTATTTGTTTAATTTAGCTATCTTTTTTTTTATCTACCCATCCTGTTTATCTATCTGTGCCTACATATCTGTCTATTCATCCATTTATATATCCACCTATATATATATATATTTGTTTAGTTTATCTATCTTAGCATCCATTTATCTATCTATCTATCCATACCTACATATCCATCTATCCATCATATATACATCCATCTATTTATCTACTTATAATAATAGACAATATTCACAACACATGCGACATCTGATGGCGACGACGAACACACGGTTGTGGGACCGTTGCCACAGCGCATACAAAAGCTATGGAAATTACTAACTTTCAAATGCACGTATGTCAGTCAAATTTTGTGATATTTTGACAATTGAAAAAGCATATTGCTTTTGGGTCATGGGAGCTTCCAAGAAAAATAAAATTGTCATGTTTGGACCCTTTTGAAAATTTTAGGAGGGTACCAAACTAGTCAGTCACTATTAATACACGTTATTCACAACGCATGCGACATCTATCGGCGACGACGATCACTACGGTAGTAGGACCGTGACCATGGCGCATACCTGTGAATATCCTCTATTGTTTAGTTTAGTGATCTATCTTTTTGTATATCTATCTATCTATATATATATCCGTCATGTTCAATAATGAATCATCCGTGTACGCTGAACATATATACCGCAACAAAGTTTAGAACGTCATGGTGACTTGTTTGTTGTTGTTTTACATCCTAACAACATCTAGGGTCATATCAGGATGGGTACCGACTTGTGACAGTGTACACTCATGGCGACTTTATATTATAGTGCTGCTCCACTGGGAAATCAGGCCGCTGGCACCCTGACCCGATATCCCACTCAGTAACATTATCCTGACATTGAGCTAACCAGTCCTTGCCCTATCCTATCCTATTAATGCCGAGTGCCAGGCTAGGAGCCGACAAGTAAAGTATAAATTTTAAAGTCATTGGTTTAACTCGACCGGGAACCAAACTCCCGACTTTCCGTACGCGAGGCCTGCGCTCTACCGATTAGGCCACCGCGCCCGGTCCCATGGTGACTTTCTTTGGGAGCTTCATAATCTAGAATGTGGGTCAACTGCACATAAACACAGCTGCAGGTTGCGGATCTGGAAGCGTTGAGCAGTGTGACGTTAAGAAAGAAAGAAAGAAAGAAAGAAAGAAAGAAAGAAAGACAGAAAGAAAGAAAGAAAGAAAAGAAAATAAGAAAGGAAAGAAAGAAAGAAAGAAAAGCGCTTACTTTTTGTAGTGAAGTAGTTTATACAAGGAATGTGGTAATATTCTGGACCGGAAGTCACCAGCAAATAGTGAGCATGCGTCGCCTGAAGGAAGTTAATAGCTGCCTTACATTGTTAAAGATGGACCAGGCAGGATACCTGACTGGTTAGAGCGTCCGCTTCTCGATGTTCTGGATTCGACCCCTCATTCCTTCCCCCAACTGAGTCAAGTCAAATACAGTCAGCTCTGGTTAATTCGACACTGGTTAATCCGACAATTTTACTTACCAACATGATTCCAGGCATAACAGATTTTGTCAATGTTAATCAATTCTAATTATTCTGGTTAATCCCACATTCGCTTTCCGCCACTGACACTGCTTTTTTGTAACAAACATGCCTATAGCTCTTGTTAATCTGACACTTGAGATCCATCAAACATGAATTAGCACCAATATCCTACTAATATCCCAGATTTAGACCTTCGTTCAGTGGCTGTGCAGTCCAGTTTGTCAAAGTTTTTAAATATAAAATAATGTGAGTGTGAATGATTGATATGTATGTTTATCTGTATTAAATGTAGATATGTTACTTAGGTGTTATTATTATTTCAATGAACAATTTCATACATGATTCAGTCACACATAGGCTTATATGGGCTTATAAAAAATAACAGAAACTACCACTCACGAAGTAGTCTAAATTGGTTAATCCGACAATTTGCTATACAACATTATTTGGTGTGTGACAGAACGTGTCGGATTAACCAGAGCAGACTACTTACACAATTTTTAATTGTCTCTGTCTTGCCTGACACTTGGCATTGCTAAGGTAAGGGACACGAGACTACAAGAGAGGGAAGAGTTCTGTCAGAAGATGGGGATGGTTGTTGGAGTTTTACGTCCTGGCAACATCTAAGCTCATATCAGGACGGGAGAGGCGTATGTATATGTGTGTGGGGAGGAGTTTTGTATGTGTGTGGGAGGTGTATGTATGTGTGCGTGTGGTTGGGAGGGAGGAGTGTGCATGTATGTATGTGTGTGGTGTGTGTGTGGAGAGGTGAGAGGAGTGGGGGGGGGGAGTTTGTATGTGTGTGTGGGACGGAGTTTGTATGTGTGTGGGGAAGCCTATGTATGTGTGCGTGTGGGTGGGAGGGAGGAGTGTGCATGTATCTGTGGGTGGGAGGGGGAGGCGCATTGGCATGTCACGGTGGCAGGAGGTCCAACAGGAGCCCGGGTACTGGACGAAGGAGTGGCGGGGGGGGGGGGGGGGGGTGAGGGGGAGGGCGGTGCTCAGTGTGCGGTGACGGTGGTGACACTGGTGCCGGGCTGGTCAGTTCGGGCTCCGGTCAGGCAACCAGTGGATGTACGCTAAAACTGCGCGCCTGTCACCCCCCCCCCCCCCCCCCCCCACACACACACCTTCACACACCCCTCAACAGGACCTCAGGGGGCGGCAAGGACTACCTACCGTAAGGACGCAGGAGGAACGCGCTCCACGAGGTGGGTGGCACCGTGTGGGGTTTACTGACTTAGTATCTGTCTGCTGATGCGCTCTTTGGGGTAGTGTGTATGTCTGTGTTGTGTCTGTAGTGTGTGTTGTGTGTGTGTGTTATGTGTGTTGTGATGTGTGTAGTGTGTATGCATTGTGTATTACTATTAGTATGTGTAGTTTATGTGTATTGTGGGTAGTCTATATTTGTGTGAGGTGTGTACGGTGTATAGTCTATGTGTGTTGTTGTCTACCTTGTGTATTGTGTACTGTGTATAGTCTGTACATTGTGTACTGTGTATAGTATACATATGTCCATTGTGTACTGTGTGTAGTATATGGGCATACTATGTGTAGTCTGTATTGTGTACCTGTGTGATGTGTACTGTGTGTAGTTTATGTGCATAGTGTACTATGTAGTCTGTGCATTGTGTACTTGTGTAGTCTGTATATGCAACTTTAAGAGTACTTTGAACCCATACATACAACTTAATTACAAGGTTCTTGATTACCAACCTTGGTTTAAGTTGGAAGGACCCTTTCTCTACATTTGTTTCTGAACTGTGTTCTATTCTACATTATATAAAATACTACTTGTTGTTGGGCTGTATGTAGTGCTGCACCTGTGAAGGTGTCGGTCACCCTATCGATCCTGCTCAGTGGACCCATTTGCAGTTTGGGCTATTTTCCGTTCCAACCAGTGGTTCACAACTGGTTCATCAAAGGCTGGGGTGTGTGCTGTCCTGCCTGTGGAAAAGTGCATATAAAAGACCCCTTGCTGTTTATCGGAAAGAGTAGCCTATATGGTGGCAGCGGATTTCTTCCAAAGAAACCTGTCAGAATGACCATAAGCTTGACGTCCAATAGCCAATCTGCTCTAGAGGCGTCGTTAAATAAAACTAGCTTTTCTTTTAACAGGAATAGCATTAGGCAGTGAAAGTTCTTAGGATTGTAGGTGGCTGATCTGACATGATTCATACTAAAGCTCCTGAGTCTGATAAAAACATCAAATTTTCAAAAGGTAAACACTTATCTAGATTTGAACCTACATGTCCAACTTAGGTACTGGTGTGCACTTATTAACTATTTGTTGTTACATAGAAGGGTGTACTATAAGTGAATTTAAGTTTTGGCAGGCATGCCAAAATTAATTTAGCATGTTTACACTTCAAATATCTGTAAAGTTGTCATACTACATCAACGTTACTTCAAGCTCATGTAAGATAGATTCTAATGGACAAAACTATCGGACTAATTCAGGGATGAGAGTGGTATCAAGCAAAAATCGCGGAAATCGGACCGATACCTTGAGAATGACACCACCTAGCGGGTTCCAGCAGAACCAAGCTCTAGTTATTATATCAACGGCGAATTTCCGCGAAAATGCGGATTTCCACGAAAATGTGGATTAGCATAGGATTAGCACTGTCAGTGAATCGCGGAAAATTCCCGGAAGTCAGGTTTGGTACAGGACTCTCCTAGCACTATCCTAGCACCATTATATTGATCAGTCAGTACAGACTATCCTTGGAGAGCACTTCACTGTCCTTGTTGTCTGTTCTGGTGTCATTTCTAATTACTTGCCTGAATTTTCACTGTTTGAGATCTGTAATCTATTTTATTCTCACATCATCATCATCATCATCATCATCATCATCATCATCATCATCATGCTGTCAGTCACAATGCAACAAAGACTGCTTTCATTACTTAACAACCGCTATTTCGTCTGGTTGTACATTTCATGAAAGCTGCTTGCAAAGTGTTGAAGTGCGGTTGGCATTTGCAAGTTACTAGCGGCACTCTCTCGGGGAGCAAATAAAGGTCTCACAACGGCAAGAACATGTCAAGACAGGCAGGCGCAAACTATTTGTCTCTGCAGTGGCTGGTCGGGAGATGTTGGGAGTTCTATTCATCACCACCCTTAATGCTGCCATGGTAACATGGTTTTCTGTTAGTTAGGGTTTCTCCCTTAACCTTTGGTTTTATCGAGAACCTGTACCACAATGCAGTGGTTTACAACTTTACAAGGCAAACTCCATGAGGTATTTTAGCACCTACGGTATCAGAGGTACTGCAATACCCGCATACCCGCATAATTCATTATATATCATGTATATATACCCATGATTGAAATAAGCAACATTTTCACTTGTCCAACAGAAAAGCTCAAGCCATATTCTGCTTGTCCGTGCCTACTCTCACTTGCCTGGGACAAGCGGTCAAGCCTTATTTCGAACGCTCTCTTAGAGAGGGGAGCTGGGGGGGGGGGGGGGGGGGCTTTTTCTAGGTATCAGTCAGAGTTGGTATACTCAAGCTAATGTTGTAATTGTGTTGTATCTATGGAGTTTACAAATGAAACAGAGTAAAGAGGTCTACTTAGAATGCCCAAGGTCAATATGTCACTTCCAAGATACCAATGTTGGTGAACACCCAAGCCCAGTGGCTATGTTAGATTGGGATTGGTGAGTGGGGGGCGGGGGGGGGGGGGGGTAAGGGGGGGCCACAGCCCTACAAACAGCCACAAAAACTTGTTTTATTTAACAATGCCTCTAAATCACATCGATTGTCATCATCGGCTGATGTACGTACAAAATATGGTCATTCTGACATATTTCTATGGAGGAAACCCGCTGCTGCCACATAGGGTACTATTTCTGATAATCAGCAATGGTCTTTTATATGCACTTTCCCACATACAGGACAGCACACACCACAGCCTTTGATGAACCAGTTGTGAACCACTGGTTGGAACAGAAAATAGCCCAAACTGCAAATGGGTCCACTGTGCAGGATCGATCGCATGACCCACACCTTCACAGGTGGACACTCTACCGCCGGAGGTACATCCCGCTCCCTATATTCCTGTTAAAAGAAGCATTTGTGACAGTAGTTCAATCCCACCTTACATCACACATTAACTATAGCAACTCCCTCTTGTATGACATACCTGAATATAACATGAATCACCTTCAGCGAATTCACAACAGTGCTGATTCCATAGTAATGTCATGGGGATGACCGGGCGCGGTGGCCGAATCGGTAGAGCATGGGCCTCGCGTGCAGAATGTTGGGACTTTGGTTCCCGGTCGAGTCAAACCAACGAGTTATAAAAACTTGCTACTTGCTGCTTCCTAGCCAGGCACTCCGCATTAATAGGATATGGCAAGGACTGGTTAGCTTAGTGTCAGGATAATGTGACTGGGTCATGGTGCTGGCGGCCTGATTTCCCAGTGGGGACCGGGCGTGGTGGCTGAATCGATAGAGCACAGGCCTCGCGTGCGGAAGATCGCGAGTTCGCGAGTTTGGTTCCCGGTCGAGTCAAACCAATGACTTAAAAATTGATACTTGTCACTTCCGAGCCTGGTGCTCGGCATTATTAGGATAGGGCAAGGGCTGGTTAGCTTGGTGTCAGGATAATGTGACTGAGCGGGATATCGGGTCATGGTGCCAGTGGCCTGATTTCCCAGTGGGGCAGCACTATAAAACCACCAGGAGTGCATAGTGTCACAAGTTGGTACCTGTCCTGATATGACCTTAGATGTTGCTAGGACATAAAACAACAACAAACAAACAAACCCAGTGGGGCAGCACTATAAAGTTGCCATGAGTGCGCACTGCCCCAAGTCAGTACCCACCCTGATATGACCTTAGATGTTGCAAGGATGTCAAACCCAAGCAAACTAAATGGAGAAGCGTACAAATAAAGTTGGTGAAAGCTGACTTTGGTTATTTGAAAATGGCTACATGTGTAGAACATGATGTAAATGATGTCTACACGTCGACTGTTAAAACCAAAACGATTTTTTTTTTTTTTTAACGAACACGCATGTGCTGAAAGTTGATATTAAACAATCGTCTGGATGGGGAAATGTTTCCAGTGGACGACTAAAATAAAAAAGAAGGGCAGGGGGATCAAATTGTTACCTTAGTGTGCCAGTCTACATACAGATTGTTGTGGGACAAGGGCTGGACTGTGCTTTCACATCGTTCACAATACTGGGTTGTCTCTTATTTGGTTGATTGAGGTTCCACATCTTAGCAACAACTAGGGTCATATTAGGGCTGGTTTGGGTTCATGACCATGTGATCTCATGGTGACTTGATAGCGCACACTCATGACAGTTAAATAGTGCTCCCGAAGTGGGATACAAAGCCGGCACCATGACCCTATATTCGACTCAGTCGCATTATCCTGACATGGACCCAACCATTCCTTATCCTACCCTAGTAATGCCATGTACTATGCTAGGTAGCGACATGCATAAATTTGGTAAGTCATTGATTTAACTCAGCTGGGACTCCTATCATACTCCCAACCTTCTAAATGGAGCGTGTTGTCTTGGCCCTGTACTGCAGGTACTCACACTGTCACTACTGTCAGTGTCACACTGCGTCAGTCAGTGTCTCACTGTGTCAGTCAGTGTCACACTGTGGCAGTCAGTGTCACACAGCGTCAGTCAGTGTTACACGGCGTCTGTCAGTGTCACACAGCGTCTGTCAGTGTCACACTGTGTCAGTCAGTGTCACACGGTGTCAGTCAGTGTCACACAGTGTCAGTCAGTGTCACACGGCATCAGTCAGTGTCACACGACGACAGTCAGTGTCACACGTCGTCAGTCAGTGTCACACGGCATCAGTCAGTGTCAGATGGTGTCAGTCAGTGTCACACTGCGGCAGTCAGTGTCACACGGCGTCAGTCAGTGTCACACGTTGTCAGTCAGTGTCACACTGCATCAGCCAGTGTCACACTACGTCAGTCAGTGTCACACAGTGTCAGTCAGTGTCACCCGGCATCAGTCAGTGTCACACGGCGTCAGTCAGTGTCACACAGCGTCAGTCAGTGTCACATGGCGTCAGTCAGTGTCACACGACGAAAGTCAGTGTCACACGATGACAGTCAGTGTCACACGACGACAGTCAGTGTCACATGGCGTCAGTCAGTGTCACACTGCATCAGTCAGTGTCACACTGCGTCAGTCAGTGTCACACTGCGTCAGTCAGTGTCACCCTACGTCAGTCCTTATGGGAGGATGCTGCGCGTTGCGCATCCATCATCAGCACTGCATTCGTCATGTGATTCACGGCCCGTCTCATGCCAACACTGTCACCACAAAAAGAAAGCAGCACAAACCGGGGGGAGGACGGGACAAAAAGAGCCCCACCCTGTGTATCCGTCTACTCACAGACATACACCCACGGTGTGAGGTGGTGTCGTCATGGTACCCAGCTACGACCACTGTCACACGCATCCGCTGTCATAGCTGTCACAGCCAACTACTCCTCTAACTAAGATCTACTGTCTCCTTCTCTGTTGTTGTCATAACTGCTGTCATAGTCATCGACCCCTGTAAGACCTACTGTCAACGGCTACTGTCACTCCTCTAAGATCTACTGTCACCTTCTCTGTCGTTGTCATGACTACTGTCACAGCACAAACCGGGAGGAGGACGGGACAAAAAGAGGGGGCCCTGCTACTCCTCTAACTAAGATCTACTGTCACCTTCTCTGTTGTTGTCATAACTGCTGTCACATACACCTACTCTTGTAAGACCTACTGTCACGGGATACTGTCACTTCTCTAAGATCTATTGTCACCTTCTCTGTTGTCATAGCTGCTCTCATACTCATAGTCACCCACTCCTGTAAGACCTACCGTCACCGGCTACTGTTGTCAGAACTGCTGTCACGGTCACAATTGTTGGGAGCCAGCCACAGCTACTGTCACATGCATCCACTATCATAGCTGTCAGTCACCTACTCCTATAGGACCTGATGTCACCTTCTCTGTTATTGTGATAACTACTCTCAACGCCATCCACCCCTGTAAGACCTACTGTTACCGGCTAGTGTCACTCTTCTGAGACATGCTGTCATCTTCTCTGTTATTGTCATAACTGCTGTCACAGTCACCCACTCCTGTAAGACCTACTGTCACTGGCTACTGTTGTCATTAATGCTGTCAGAGTCACCCACTCCTGTTAGATCTACAGTCACTTTCTGTTGTTGTCATAACTACCGTCACAGTCACCCACTCCTATAATACCTACTGTCACCTATTGTTTGTCATAACTGCTGTCACATGAACTCACTCCTATAATACCTACTGTCACCTTCTCCTGTGGTCATAACTGCTGTCACAGTCACCCACTCCTATAATACCTACTGTCACCTTCTATTGTTTGTCATAACTGCCGTCACACTCACCCACTCCTATAATACCTACTGTCACCTTCTATTGTTTGTCATAACTGCTGTCACATCAACACACTCCTATAATACCTACTGTCACCTTCTATTGTTTGTCATAACTGCTGTCACAGTCACCCACTCCTATAAGACCTGTCACCATCTACTGTGGTCATAACGGCTGACACAGTCACCCATTCATATAAGACCTAGTGTCAACTTCTATTGTTTGTCATAACTGCTGTCACATCAACACACTCCTATAATGCCTACTGTCACCTTCTATTGTTTGTCATAACTGCTGTCACAGTCACCCACTCCTATAATACCTACTGTCAACTTCTATTGATTGTCATAACTGCTGTCACATCAACACACTCCTATAATACCTACTGTCACCTTCTGTTGTTGTAATAACTGCTGTCACAGTCACCCACTCCTATAAGACCTGTCACCATCTACTGTGGTCATAACGGCTGACACAGTCACCCATTCATATAAGACCTAGTGTCAACTTCTATTGATTGTCATAACTGCTGTCACATCAACACACTCCTATAATACCTACTGTCACCTTCTGTTGTTGTCATAACTGCTGTCACAGTCACCCTCTCCTATAAAACATACTGTCACCGTCTACTGAGGTCATAACTGCTGTTACAGTCACCCACTCCTTAAGACCTACTGTCACCTTCTGTTATTCCTCCAACTCCCTCCACACCTCAACCCCCCACCCTCCTAGCTGCCACGTCACCCCCCCGCCCCGCCCTCGCCCCCGCCCCAGCCCCCGTTACTCCCATCCCATCGCCACCAACGCCTAACCTTGAACAAGTCAAATACGCCCCGTCCCAATGAAACAATTACCATCTGTGTTGATCCTACGCATTGTGTCACGATGTGTTAAAAACTAATGTGGGTAGCAGCTCACTGTGTGGAAAAGGTCTTATAGAGGATTTCCATCACCAACCCGCCCTCTGGTGGCAGTCGTATAACTAATGTTGTGGGTAGCAGCTCCGTATCTGTAGTTGTACAGTATGTTCTGTGGAAAGGGTCTTATACTATTTATAACATGCTTTGTGTAAAGGACGAATAGAGAATTTCCACCACCAGCGCGCCCTCTGATGGCGGAAGAACTAATGTGAGTTGTAGCTTACTCTGAAGCATGTTTTGTGGAAAAGGTCTTCTAGATGATTTCCACCACGAACCCGCCCTCTGGTGGCAGTGGTAGAACTAATGTGGGGAGGAGCTCACTGTGCAGCACACTCTGTGGAAAGGGTCTTATACGTTATAGAGGAGTTCCATCACCAACCCGCCCTCTGATGGCAGTGGAAAGAACTACCCACTGAGTGGAATATCAGGTCATGGTGCTGGCTGCCTGGTATCCCAGAGGGGCAGCACTATAAAATAACCATCAGTGCACACTGTCACAAGTCCGTACCCGTCCTGATATGACCTTAGATTAGAACAACAGAGAAACTGCATCCCATTCACAGCGGCTTACCGCCTCAGAAGGCTTCGTAACCGTTCCTTCCTCCATCCTGATATGGCCTTTAATGTTGCTAGGACGTAAGACAACAAACAAACAAAACCGTTCCTTCCATCATTTGGGTGTCTGCAGGAGTTTGTGACAGCGGCTCTCTTTCCAGTCTGGACGCTGCCCGCCCTTTCTCCAATATGGTTGGTTGCCTGGTTGTTGGAGTTTTACATCCTGGCAACATCTAAGGTTATATCAAGAAATGGTTGGTTGGTTGCTTGAGTTTTACATCCTGGTAACATCTAATGTCACATCAGGACTGGTACTGACTTGTGGCAGTGCTGCCCCCCTGGGAAATCAGGCCGCTGGTACCATGACCAGATATCCCACTCAGTCACATTATCTTGAATCTTATGGTGCTGTCACACTACGACGTAACGCGCCGTCGTGGGTGCAATGTGAAATGTATCGAAAATCCCGACGTGATATGCAAATACGGGCCCAAGTTGGACGACACCGCAGCATGGTCGACGAGGTCATAATGTCGGTCTAGCGTCGTTGGAACGAGAGAAGACGTAGAAGATATTAATTTGGCGAACGTGAAGGCAGCGAGATCCTCGCGCACTCGACGTCGTGGAAACGGGACCCTAGCGGCGGCGTAACGTCGAGCGGGCGTGATGACGTCCGTCCCGGCGTGGACACATCCAACTCAGCGGTTTAGCGCGACGAGAGAATATTGACGGACTAACGTCGTCGCTCCGTTGTTCTGACATGGCGCTAATGTGGTCGACGTGATCGCGACGGGGCTTCGACGAGACTTCGACGTCGTCGCAACGTGACCGGAATGTGACACGTTATGGACGTTACGGCCACACTAGGCGATCGTCAATGACGTCGATGACGTTAGCATGGACGTGAGGCGACGTTGACCTAACGTAGATGACGTGCTCATAACGAGAGCCTAACGTGTTACCATCTCGTCGAGCTACGTCGAAAGTTTTCAACATGTCCAAAACTACAACGTCCTCCGACGTACCTCAACATGAGTTGACGTGAGTGGACGTGACACGACGTGACTTTAACGTGACCCTAACGTGACTCTAACGTGATCCGACGATGTTCGACGTTATGACAAAATGTCACACACGTCGAACTCACATTGGCCATTACGTCGTAGTGTGACAGCACCATTAACCAACCAGTCCTTGCCCTATATATCCTAATAATGCCGAGCGCCTGGCAGGGAAGCGACAAGTATCAATTTTTATCTCATTGGTTTGACTCAACCAGGGTTTGAACCCACAAACCCATGGATTCGGATCCCCCGATCTCCCAAAACAGGAGACGCTCAACTCATTCGGCCATCCCGTCTGGTGGAATGGGATGCATGGCACCCTACCAGGTCGGTGTAGGAATGCCTCTGTGTGTGCAGTAGAAATGCTTCTAATTTAAATGCCTGCCAGGGTCACGTGACAAGGAGCGTTCATCACTTAAAGCGCGCACACACTCGATGCCTGGGTTCGTACGCGTTGGTTTTGGAGTTTTGCGTCTTGGCAACATCTTAGGTCATGTCAGGATAGTTACCGAGTTAGTTTTTTTGACAGTGCACACTCATGGCAATTTTATCGTCCTGACCCACTGGGAGACCAAGTGGCCCGCACCATGACCCAATTTACCACTCAGTCACATTGTCCTGATACTGAGCTAACCAGTCTTTGTCCTACCCTAGAAGTGTAGAGCGCCAGGGTAGCGAACGACAGATATACATTTTGTAAGTAATTTATTTGACTCGACTTGGAATTTAACTCCCAACCTTCCACACGGGATTCGCCACCGTTTTCGGCTCTGTCCTGATACGACCTTAGATGTTACTAGGACGGAAAACAACAACAAACAAACACACAAACCGTATTCGCTATATCTTACTCAATTCATACTTAAAAGAACTGTAGCACTACCAACGCAACTTCACGTATTCACAATTATTATGATGGAATAACAGAGTTTATAATTGGAACTGCTTATTTTGTGGAGTTATTTAAGGCTTAATCGAGAATTAGGGTATTTGCGATCAAGTTGTGACTATTAGACTCATTTGACCCCGATACATATATACAGATGTATAGGTTTTCTTTATGGAATAGAACTGAAACCCGCTTAGACTCACGGGTCACTAATTGTGGAGCCGCGTTATAAAGACGCAGTTCACTGCAATAGAATTCCCCAAGGAAAGTAGCACAAGCTCTACTTAGAATTATAGTGACTTTGAAGCCATTTTACTGTCCTATAACCTATTTAATTCCACTCATCCCTTCTCTGTGTGGAGCGGGATGTAGCTTAGGTGGTAGAGTGGCCGCCTGTGAAGGTGTTGATCAACCGATCGATTCTGCTCAGTGGACACATTTGCAGTTGGGTTATTTTCCATTCCACTCAGTGGCCCACAACCAGTTCATCAAAGGTTGTGGTATGTGCTGTTGTGTCTGTGGGAAAGTGCATATAAAAGACCCCCTTGCTGCTTATCAGAAAGAGTAGCCTATGTGGCGTCAGCGGGGCTCCTTCAAAGAAATATTTCAAAATGACCATATGTTTGACGTCCAATAGCTGATGATAAAAATCAATGCATTCTAGACGCATTGTTATATAAAACAATGTTTTCCCTTCCCTGTGTGATGTCGCAGAATGGGCTATTAGAGGTCCAACCCAGAAAGTAGGGTCTGATTCTGTCCAGAGGCATTAAAGAGAGTAGGCAATATTGACCACTTTACGACCAAAAGGCTGACTGCTCGCTGACTGGTCGGCAGCCCGTCGCAAGCACTAAAAGTGGGCAGCGACATCATTGCAACCATTTTGGTCGCAAGGAGGTTTTCGGTGCAGCACCTGCAACCTCCTGACCAAAATGGTCGCCGAGCGGTCAGCGACCGATTGCTGCCCCGATCACCGATCATTGTTTTTCCCCACGTTTTTTTTGCTTTGGTTGCATGGAGGTTACCGGCTTTTGTGGTCACAAAGTGGTCGCAAGCTGTGGTGTGACTAAGGCATAAGTTGGACATGCAATATCAAATCTGAATAAGTGTTTTGGTTTAGGAACAAAATTTGACGTTTTCTTCGGACTGTACAGCGGCGTCGTTAAATAATTGTGGCAGAGTGGTTAGAGTGTCTGACGTTTTTCTAGGTCGGACTCCTAATCTGAAGGTTGGTGGTTCGATTGCTCATGCCCCCAGCTCTGCCAATTTGGATTTCTACCGCTGTGTATAACTTACATTGTCATCAAAGGCCAGTTGCTCTCATACCATGTCTATGTGGTGTGGGAGGTTAAAAATCCCTTGGGTTGGTAAAAGTGTAGGCTCAGGATTTCTATCAACACACTTTCTAATGGTGAAAACAAGTCTATTCAGACTTATCCATGATAGGCAGTATAAATCTTTGAGAAAATAAAACAAGCTTTCCTTTTGGGACTGCGCAGATTTCAGATGACGTCAGTGTGAGATGGCTTTAAGGCGAGATGAGCAGTCAGTGTCTGGTGGGCATTACACAACTCCTGCTTCGTATTCAGGCCTGCGGGAACCAGCGTTTACCGCTGCTACTCAACTAAGAGTCTTAAGCCCCGTTCACACACGGGCCTTAAATCGCCTCAACTAGTTCGCCTCATCTAATCAACCACGCGAAGCAGTCTACATGAGGAAAACTAGTTGAGTCAAATCAGTGCTAATTTGCCTCAACGATGCGTTCAGGCACCCCTTTTGAGTCAACTTAGATGAGGTGAACTAGTTGAGGCGACTTAAGGCCCATGTGTGAACTGGGCTTAATAGTAAGACACATCGGAATGACAATTCTAATCATGCACTGCTAAGTATGCATGCCCGATGGCAGGTTTGAGGAGAGTTCAGTGGGCTCCGACAAACTGAGCCAGACCTTTTTTTTTGTTCAGAGGGCGGTAAATTTGCATCTGTGTATAGTGACGGTTGTCATTACAATTCGCATAATTTAGGCATACCTCTCATTCATGATGTCTAGGTGCATTGAGTGTAGTTGAACATAGGGCGCCCCCTTCAGGATTATTTTGTCCCTAACAAAAGCAGCACTACTTTGATTAACCCTCGCCAAATATTTAACAAACCCAGTCTAAAACTCTGAGGCCCCCCCCCTGGTGGTGACATCGATAACTAAGGACTGCACATTGTAATTTTTGTTTTTTTGTTGGGTTTTATTGGGGATTTATGTCCTAGGAACATGTAAGATCATATCAGGATGGGTACCGACTGGTGACAGTGCCCACTTATGGCGACTTCATAGTGCTGCCCCACTGGGAAATCAGGTTGCTGGCACCAACACCGGATATCCCACATAGTCACATTATCCTGATACCGAACAAACCATTCCTCGCCCTATCCTATTAATGCCAGACGCCGGGCTAGGTTGTTTGTTTGTTTGTTGTTGTTTTACATCCTAGCAACATCTAAGGTCATATTAGGACCGGTACCGACTTGTGACAGTGTGCACTCATGGCGACTTTATAGTGCTGCCACACTGGAAGACCAGGCCACCAGTACCATGACCTGATATCCCACTCAGTCACATTATCCTGACACTGAGCCAACCAGTCCTTGCCCTATCAGTATCAATTTTTAAGTCATTGGTTTGACTCGACCAGGGTTCGAACCCACGATCTACTAACACGGGAGACGGACGCTCTAACTCATTCGGCCATCCCGTCTGGTAGCGATAAGTGCCAATTTTGAAAGTCAATATTTTCACTCAGCTGGGTTTCGAACCCAGAACCTCCCACATGAAAAGCCAGTCAGAGCTGTTAGCAATTCGGCCATCCCGTCCGGCCATCTTATACTAAGAAAACATGATTTCATATATGTGTAGGAATATTCAGTAGTCCTCATGAGTGGAGGGAGTGATTTCGGATGGGTAGAAGTTGAAGTTTGACGCCTACTAAAACTTTAAAGTCATTGCACCCAACGACGACGACTATTACGCCACCTACAAATATGTCAAATCATGTCTTTAATTTATATTGCGTGCATATACAGCTATTTTACTATTCGTTATGGAACTATTTTCTGGCGACTTCAAATGGCACTAGTGCTATCCGCCTGAGCCGAACCCACATCTGTATCATAGTAATGCATGTAGAATGATAGCGCATGGGATAGACTACATCACCATTGCAGCGGCGCGGTGCATTGTGGGATGCGTAGAAGAAAAACAAACCCGTGAGAAGCACATGGCACATGCTAATACACTGGGTGCAGCTATGAAATGTGCTAGTTTCAGCTCATCTCAGCTCTTGTTTGAAACATAGAATACCAACTAAAAAAATATATATATACTAAATTAAGATATTAATCTTTTATCCAGCATTGCATTTACATCAATATAATCAGCACATCTTATGCCATGTGTATTTAGATTTAGACAAATCTGGGCACTCAGACTAGTGTTAGAGCCATAGCCAGAGTCAGTTTTACTTATTTTATTAATGTTTTTATTCATAACCTATGGTTAATGACATATGTAGAACTAGAAAATGAGTAGGGTTAATCAGATATTGGTTATATATTTCTCTGAAACAAGTGTATGTTGACACATTTGACATTTTAATATTTAGAACAAGAATTAATACTGGTGATATAGATATCAGCCTTAAAGTGACTGATTGTTTTGTGTGGAATTGTATGTTTCTTAGCTCAAAATGTTTAACTATGGCTAGTTTTATCTTAGCTATATTCATTAGATCATTAGATTGCATGTGTGCATACATTTCATGCCAAATTGTTATGTATTTCTATTTATTTTGAATAAAATCAAAGTTTTGCCCTAAGCCTATCGGCAAACTCAATGGTGAGATGGATTTGCTGCCATTTTCAGCGCATGTGCAGTCGGAACGGTGATTTCATGTGCGGCCGGACTATGCAGGACTTATTACGTAATTACTGCTTCACACCCTGCCATATACGAAAAGCGAGAAGGCGGGCTGTGTGATACTTGTATAGAATTGTTCCATGGGTTGGGCTGACACCAGTCAGGGAGTGGTTAGCATGCTACTTGTGTAGAATTGTTCCACGGGTTGGGCTGGCACCGGTCAGGGAGTGGTTAGCATGCTACTTGTGTAGAATTGTTCCACGGGTTGGGCTGGCACTGGTCAGGGAGTGGTTAGCACACTACTTGTATAGAATTGTTCCACGGGTTGGGCTGGGTCATGAGCACCGGGTCCAGGGGAGTGGTTAGCATGCTACTTGTATAGAATTGTTCCATGGGTTGGGCTGGTACTGGTCAGGGAGTGGTTAGCACGCTACTTGTATAGAATTGTTCCATGGGTTGGGCTGGTACCGGTAGGGAGTGGTTAGCACGCTACTTGTGTAGAATTGTTCCATGGGTTGGGCTGGCACCGGTCAGGGAGTGGTTAGCATGCTACTTGTATAGAATTGTTCCATGGGTTGGGCTGGTACTGGTCAGGGAGTGGTTAGCACGTTACTTGTATAGAATTGTTCCATGGGTTGGGCTGGTACCGGTAGGGAGTGGTTAGCACGCTACTTGTGTAGAATTGTTCCATGGGTTGGGCTGGTACCGGTCAGGGAGTGGTTAGCATGCTACTTGTGTAGAATTGTTCCACGGGTTGGGCTGGTACCGGTCAGGGAGTGGTTAGCACACTACTTGTATAGAATTGTTCCACGGGTTGGGCTGGCACCGGTCAGGGAGTGGTTAGCATGCTACTTGTGTAGAATTGTTCCATGGGTTGGGCTGGTACCGGTCAGGGAGTGGTTAGCATGCTACTTGTATAGAATTGTTCCACGGGTTGGGCTGGCACCGGTCAGGGAGTGGTTAGCATGCTACTTGTATAGAATTGTTCCATGGGTTGGGCTGGTACCGGTCAGGGAGTGGTTAGCACACTACTTGTATAGAATTGTTCCATGGGTTGGGCTGGTACCGGTCAGGGAGTGGTTAGCACGCTACTTGTGTAGAATTGTTCCATGGGTTGGGCTGGCAGTGGTCCGTTACTGACGCAGAGCACAGTATGTAATGAGGGCAGTGATGGTGCGCGGGGGCTTGGGGCACTCTGAGGGGCACTATGTGACACATGCATAAGCAATGGGCTGAGGGCCCGAGGGTGGGAGGGGGGGAGGGGAAGGGGCGTGTGTGTTGGTATAGCGATGGCGATGTAGTGTGTGGGTTGGTGTCACTTTGTGTATACAGGCTATGTATGTATGTGTGTATATATATGTGATGTATAACATATTATGCGAGTATAAAGTTACGGAAGGGAATTATTATTGTATTGTGAACTCCCTAAGACCAAACACTCTACCGGTAGCGCCGCCTTTGGGCCAACCGCTTCCACCGGATTTTGATCAGTGTCGGTCACAGCGGAGGATTTTTTCTCATATATATATATATATATATATATATCCTTCTTGCTAGTAAACAGTTTGTTTGTTGGGGTCTCATGTCCTAGCAACATCTGTACAATTTGAAGCTCCCTAACATAATTCGGCCACCGCGTCCAGTGTTAACACATAGTAAGTTAGAGGAGTAAACCATTTGAAGTACAGTTCATTGTCCCCTACATTACAAGTAATAAAATGATGATGGTGACAGAACATTGCACATCAATTATATTAGTGAGCTTCAAATTGCACATCCCGATCACTTTAGAATTTTTGCCTTATTATTATTATTTTTTAGATATATATATATATTAATTCGGTGTAACTTGAATGAAAATGGCTAATTTTGGAGCAATTTGAGCTGAAAGGACCCGAAATAATTTCAGCAAGCTTGCCCAAACTCCTGTATCTATGACCCAGATTGTCATCTCACGATGACCACATGATGTGAACTGACTGACTGATGTAGGTAGTCTGGTCCCCTTAGAATGAGGGCGAGGCTAATGAGGTCACAAGATTGACCTAATTGACCTAATAGGCCTCCCTGCCTAATGGCGGTCTCAAAGTAGTTGGCCAAAGGGATGGGGTAATAAATTCACCGATTATTCTGTATATGCTGTCACAAATCATTAATTAATGCACCAGTGTCTAAGTTGGATATATAGAATCAAATGTAGGTAAGTGTTTTGGTTTTGAATGGTTTTGAAAAAACCCCAGAAGTTTCATCCTACCTTGCAACTTTCACAATAGGTATTAACAGTTCTAATTCGGAAAATTGTGTGTTGTTTCACCTTAATGTCCATCCCCTAAAGTATAATACTTTTGGTTGGTTGGTTGGTTGTTGGAATTTTACATCCTGGCAACATATAAGGTCATATCAGGACTGGCACCGACTTCCCACAGTGCGCACTCATGACAACTTTATAGTGCTGCCTCACTGGGAAATCAGACCGCCAGCACCAAGACCTGATATCCCACTCAGTCACATTATTCTGACTCTGAGCTAACCAGTCCTTGCCCTATCCTATTAATGCAAACTGCCAATCTCGGAAACAACAAGTATCAGTTTTGTAAGTCATCGGTTTGACTCGACTGCGAATTGAGCTTTTTGTGCAACTAGGTATTGTGTTGGTACGTATACCACTCTAGTGGCACCATCTATGAAAACATTGAGAGCACCAGGTCATGTGGTCAGAGTGGCACATTTTCATTGGTTCTTGTGCTCAACATCTCACAATAGTGTTGCCATCTATGAATAAAACCAAGCAACCAAGTCACGTGATCAAAGAGGCGTGTTGTCATAGGTCCCTGTGCTCAACATCTCCAGAGCAGCTCAACGATATAGAGCAATTCCTATTTTGTTGCATATTCTGCTCACCAAACCTTTTACGTTGTAATTTAAGTGATTTGTTGAGGCAATGTTGCGCGCAACAAGTTGTGGAACTTGTTGCGCCATCTAAGCGCACCACAAGTAAAGACAAACACCAAATTTTGTTTCTGTTGTAGTGTTTATTTACAGAGATAAATGCATTTCACTTGCAATTGCTCCGTCCTGATATGACCTTAGATGTTGCTAGGACGTAAAACTCCACCAACATACCCTCACTTGCAATTTACATGGGGTTTATTTTATTTTTTTGCTGTGGGGGGGGGGGTATTTTCTTATACCGACCCACCCATGGGGAGGCTTAAGACTAACGCATGTAGATATATATACAAATACATAAACAATACTCTTACTGAACATGACTTCACCAAAATCCAGCAAACGGAAACGGAAATAGCACTATATGGGCGCTGCCATTTGTAAACTCGTACCTAGAAACCGAGAAATATCCATCAAACGGATACGGAAATCGCTCGTCGAGCTTCGCTCCGCAGCAAAGAGGGTGAATGACAGCGATTGGCCTAACCCCTTAATAGTTTACTTCGCGGAAACGACGGCCGTATTCGGGTCACCCGAGTTGATAGAATTCCAAATCGAACACCGCGAGTGGAGTAAAAAATAAATCATAAAATACTTTGCTGTAGTTATATCGGTGGGTCGGTCCTAAGCATTGCTTATTCATATTATTTACTTAATTTTGTGTGTGTTAAACCGTCAATTGGAATCAGTTCAGCGCCGAGACAGTTGTATCTACCTTGAACCCGGCGGGTGGAACTAAACCCCGATGCAGTCTGGGAATAACAGGTGCCAAGGGAACATCCATCAATTACGCCACGTTAACTTTGGAGAATTTTCAAGACTCCGCCCCCCCCCCCACGCCCCTCTCCACTCCTCAACCCCCAACTCACCAACCTTTCGTCTAATTCTGCAGCTTTAAATACAACCATCTGGTGATATTGAGGCTAAGCCGTCATATTGCAGACCTGACCATCGGGGTTTTCTGACCAGCCTAGGCTTTGTGTTTGCATTCACGATTGTGCGGAAGTAGGTTGGTTTCCACCTCAAGCAGGAGAAGGACCCGGGTTCAAGCCCCACAGGGGCGCCCCGACCATTTCCACGTAGGAGCGGGCAACTGACACCGACAGGCGTCGCGTCATGACGAGCATTGACTGGCCCGACATTGCCTGCCCGACAACATTGTCAGCGCAACAAAATCGTCGGCTATCAGCTGACAACTGTCAGATGTAAACTGTCAGTGGACAACTGTCAGCTGGGAACTGTCAGCTGTCCTCTTGGAACTGTCGGCTGGGAACTACCGGCTGGGAACTACCGGCTGGCAACTGTCAGCTGGCACCCGTTGACTGGCAACTGTCAGCTCGAAACTGTTGGCAATCAGCTGGCAAATGTCCGCTGATAATTGTCAGCTGGTAACTGTCCGCTGACAGTTGTCATGTTGACAACTGTTGGCTGGCAACTGTTGGTTGGCAACGGTCGGTTAACAACTGCCAATTGGCAACTGTCGGTTGCCAACTGTTGGCTGGCAACTGTTGGTTGGCATCTGTCGGTTGGCAATTGTCGGTTGACAACGGTCGATTGGCAACTGTTAGTTGGCAACCGTCGGTTGTCAAGAGATGGTTGGCAAGAGTCAGTTGGCAACTGTCTATTGGGAACTACAGGCTGGAAACTGTCGGCTGGAAATTGTCTAGTGCTCAAGTCTAGCCCTTGAAGTGAGAGTTGGGGGTACTTGTTATTTCACGTCATGTTACGGTGTGAATGTGTGTGTTGAAGACTATACTACGTGTGATGTGAAAGATGGCACGAGAAGGAGGGATAACAGCAACAAGTAAAAAAACCCACCAAAAAACACCAAAAACTTAGATGTTGCCAGAATGTAAAACCCCAACAAACAACAAACACATATATGTATAGATATATGCATTATATATCATATGTATGTATTATGACATATCCACATGTATAAATACATGCTATGTAATGCACTATGTGAGTATAAATCTACTCTACTACTTGTTGCTGTTATCCCTCCTTCTTGTGCCATCTTCTCTCCATCACGACGCCTCCCCAGCCTTCCTGCCGGGAGCAGAAACATGTTCCGGGCAGTTGTTACGTATTAATCTCCCAACACGACAGCTCAAAGGCAGTGACAATGGAGCAGGGTCAAGGTCACGGTGTAAAGGTCACGGCAGGACCAGTTAATACCAGGTGAAGGTCACTGGGGGTTAACTCAGACAGCCACAGCCGTCGGGGTGTCGGCACCTGGCTACCGGCTGTGTTGTCTGTCAGTTTGTCACGTGGTACACTATACACACACACATATATATATATATATATATATATATATATATATATATATATATATTTGTTGTTGTTTTACATCCTAACAACATCTAAGGTCATATCAGAACGGGTACCTACGGACATGTGACAGTGCACACTCATGGCAACTTTATGGTGCTGCCCCACTGGGAGACAAGGCTGACAGCACCATGACCTGATATCCCACTCAGTCACATTGTCCTGACACTGAGCCAACCAGTCCTTGCCCTGTCCTAATAATGCCGAGCGCCTGGCTAGGAGGCGATACATATACATTTTTAAGTCATTGGTTTGACTCGACCAGGGTTCGAACCCACAAACCCATGGGTTTGGATCCTTCGATCTACCAAAACAGGAGGCGGATGCTCAACTCATTTGACCATCCTGTCTGTTCAGATATATATGTATATATATGTATATATATATGTATATATATATATATATGTGTATGTATAGATCTGTATATATGAAGATTTCAGGCGCAAAACCCTGCAAACGCCAATCCAAAAATTGAATTAAATTTGTTTAAATTTACCTGAGGGTAAAAACTAATATTAATTCTCTAATTCCACGTTTCTTGTCATGAAATGGTTATGGAGCAACACACAGTAAATAAAATAGGAATGTAAAAAATTAACCTTTTGACTCCAATGTTAGCCATCATTATTAAAGCATGTCATAAGTGTCCTCAGTTCACACCACGTGACATTATACAACTAATGACATTCAACTACTCAAGCGACTGGTCAGGCCTTCTGCCTCGCCCGGTGCTGCCACCTGGGGCCATATGCATGAGTGTTAGAGAGCCAAAACGTGTTTAGACGGGATTTCTGGTTTAGCGCCGAAAAGTCGGTATGCATGGAGCAGTGTTAGGCCTAACACCACAAGATTAAACTAGGTTAAGCTAAACCAGAAAATAGCTGGTTTACAGGCAGTGTTAGTTATCAAATCTATTCAATGCTATCATATTTAACAGAATTACATACGCAATAAGTGAAATTTTACCAATTTAACGCTAAATTCGAAGCGTTATTAAGGCTACCGCCACATTGGCGGCGATATTAATAGTTATATTTTCGAATCGACGAACGTAATGTAAGCAAATCGCCGCCGCATCATCGACGTCGCGTTCCATACTGGCGGCGGCGGCGATTTGTTTACATTACGTTCGTCGATTTGAAAATATAACTATTAATATCGCCGCCAATGCGGCGGTAGCCTTAATAACGTTTCGACTTTAGGGTTAAATTGATCAAATGTCACTTATTGCGTATGTAATTCTGTTAAATATGACCGCATTCAATAGATTTGAGCCTAATATATGGCTACAAACGCAAAGGGATTTCCCAAATCTATAAATACATTCACATTTAGCTAACAGTCACCGTTTAGGCACCCATGCATACGGCTTGACATAGTTCTCGACGCCGCCGATAACCGGTGTTAGCTACCCTGTGTTAGAGCGATAACACCACACGCCGCTAACACTGCTCCATGCATATGGCCCCTGGCCTCTTCTTCCCGGTGTGGCGGTTTCAGCGTGTTCCCGTGCTCAGCCGTCTCCATCGCTTCTGCGCATGCGCGGATTTTGCATCAACTCGGGTCACCCGAGACACTTATATGCGCATGCGCACATCCTACAAACTCGGGTCGAATAATCGAATACGCTTCTCCGCGCTCGGGTGGATAATTTTTTTTTTTTTTTTTAATAACCGATAAAACTACAGCAAAATAGGATTTAAAGTATTTTATGATGGCCTAGTTTAGCTATAGTTCCATTTCATTAATCTAAGTTATTCTTTTTTTGCACACGGCACGTGTATTTGTCGACTCCACTCGCCGTGTTCTATTTGAAATTCTGACCACTCGGATGACCCGAGTTGCCCGGGTTGTGTTAATCGATTACGGCCATGTTTATTAGATTCTGACACATGCGCAGAAGCGATGGAGACGGCTGAGCACGGGAACATGCTGAAACCGCCACACCGGTCTGCCTCTGCCTCACGCCTGTACCACTGGTGCCAATTAATTTTTTTATCGCAGAGAATACAGTTTTCCATCCCACTTACATTGCTTCTATTTTCCTTCCATCTTACAGGAAATAATTATATATACATATGTGCTCTATCATCTATTATCGGAATATAAACAAGGACACTATCTATCTTCAGTTCCCTAAAATCCTCCGGTGCTACTGACACTGGTCTACATCCGGTGGAGGCGAAGAGAAGGTGCAGCCACCGCTACAGTCTTGGTCTTACGGAGTATAACAATAATAATAATTAACCCTTATGTTTCTTTATACTCGCATCATTCATTATACATCACATATATACTCACTGTATCCTATCTAACTGGGCCTGTGTAGTACAGTATTGGCCACACTGGCGCCACCTGTGAGGGGCTCTAAGCATTGAATGCCTGCTGCGTCTGGCCGTTATCGCATATAGACCATTTTGGACTGTCAAATCATAGTCTGTATTGTTTCCCTCATTACCATATGCTCTAGGGAGATTTTGTCAGGTTAGCGGCTTTGTCTGGTTATTGTTGATTATGGCTACGCCTTACCTAGAAGCCATACGCTTCAGGGTGTGTGGAGGGGCGGGGGGTGGGGGGGGGGCGGCTTTGTGGTTAAGTCTGTTTGACCGAGTTCATGTAAGACAGATTTCCACCGGGTTCAACACTTGTTGTTCTGTAGAATAAAAAAATGACCTACTTTGGTTTAGTTGACTGTTTTAAATGTCATTCAACATTTTTGGGTTTTCTTATGAGAAAGGTAAAAAGAATCAAGCATGTTATTTCAATGTCAGCATGTCGCTATAGTCAGTCAGGAAATTCGCCGTCGTGTAGTGAGTCATACATACATATGAGCCTGTCTCAAAAGGTGATAACTCTTTTTTTGTTGTCCATTGTAACGATTGACACAAAACAGCACAGAAACGGTTACACTGAAAACACAAGGACATTTGCTTCAAATCAATATGTATTCTATTGGGATTATGAAACACCATGTTAACAACAAATCAGTTCTTCCTGAGCAATGGACAAAGTTTTGTCCCATATTGCTTAGCACCTTTTGAGACAGTCTCATATATACAAATATATATACACAGTAAAACTTCTCCAAATCGACCAACAATGGGACTGGCTTTAAATGGTCCATTTAGGGAGGTGCTCGGTTTAGGGAGTTAAAATATGGTTACAATGGTGTTCCGGGGACCCAACTAAAGCGATCGATATAGGGGAGTGATCGATCTATAGAGGTGGTCGGTTAGGGAGGTTTTCCTGTACATATATATTTAATATATATACTACCTACTTTAGTATGTGTGAATAACCTAACCAGACATCACGTTTTCTGTAATAATTAAGTGGTGTACGGAACTATGGACCGGACGCCGTAGCCGAATCGGTAGAGTGCAGACTTCCCGTGTGGAAGGTCGGGAGTTCGAATCCCAGCCAAATCAAACCAATAACCTACAACATTGGTATTTGTCACTACCTCGCTTGGAACTCGGCATTAATAGGATGGGACAAGGACTGGTCCTAGCTTAGTGTCAGGATAATGTGACTGAGTGAGATATTGTGTCATCATACTGGCGGCTTGGTCTCCCAATGGGGCAGCACTATAAATTCACCATGAGTGTGCGCTGTCACAAGTCGGTACGCGTCATGATATGACCTTAGATGTTCATAGGATGTAAAACAACAAACAAAGCGGATCTGTGTGATACTTGTCGCTACATAGGCTGGTTCTCGGCATTAATAGGATATGACAAAGGAAGGTTAGCTCAGTATCAGGATAATGTGACTGAGTGGAATATCGGGTCATGGTGCCAGCGGCCTGGTCTCCCAATGAGGCAAGATTATAAAGTCACCATGAATGTGCATTGTCACAAGACTATGAGTCTTGATTTTAGTGCATTGTCACAAGTCGGTACAAATCCTGATATGACCTTAGATGTTGCTAGGACAAAGCAAAAATATGGGGCTTGATTTGAGTGCATTGTCACAAGTCGGTACAAATCCTGATATGACCTTAGATGTTGCTAAGACAAAGCAAAATTAGGAGGCTTGATTTTAGTGCAATTTCACAAGTCGGTACAAATCCTGATCTGACCTCAGATGTTGCTAGGACAAAGCAAAACTATGAGGCTTGATTTTAGTGCATTGTCACAAGTCAGTACAAATCCTAAAATGACCTTAGATGTTGCTAGGACAAAGCAAAACTGTGAGGCTTGATTTTAGTGCATTGTCACAAGTCGGTACAAATCTTAAAATGACCTTAGATGTTGCTAGGACAAAGCAAAACTATGAGGCTTGATTTTAGTGCATTGTCACAAGTCAGTACAAATCCTAAAATGACCTTAGATGTTGCTAGGACAAAGCAAAACTGTGAGGCTTGATTTTAGTGCATTGTCACAAGTCGGTACAAATCCTAAAATGACCTTAGATGTTGCTAGGACAAAGCAAAACTATGAGGCTTGATTTTAGTGCATTGTCACAAGTCAGTACAAATCCTAAGATGACCTTAGATGTTGCTAGGACAAAGCAAAACTATGAGGCTTGATTTTAGTGCATTGTCACAAGTTGGTACAAATCCTGAAATGACCTTAGATGTTGCTAGGACAAAGCAAAACTATGAGGCTTGATTTTATTTACCACAACTGTCACCTGCCTTCTCAATTCGACATTTTGGGGAAATAGATCCACTCCTGAATGAAAGCCAGTTATGTTCAGCCTCTACTTTGTTGCCGTTGCTACTGATACTATGTAATGTACTATTCTGGCCCCACCACATTCCTTTCCGGTGCTAGTTTCGTATTTCAATTCCGATTGGTGGACTCGGGTGATTGGGCGTGTACGCAGACGCTTACAAGTTGCAGACCGGGCGCGGTGGCCTAATCGTTAGAGCGCGGGACTCGAGTGCGGAAGGTCGGAAGTTCGATTCTCGGTCGAGTCAAACCAATGACAGTTGGTAGATCGTGGAATTCGAACCTATGGGTTTGGACCCTGGTTGAGTCAAACCAATGACTTAAAAAATGATACCTGTCGCTACCTAGCCAGGCGCTCAGCATTAATAGAATAGGGCAAGGACTGGTTAGCTCAGTGTCAGGAGAATGTGACTGAGTGGGATATCAGGTCATGGTGCCAGTGGCCTGAGTCGCCATGAGTGCGCACTGTCACAAGTCTGTAGGTAACCGTCCTGATATGACCTTATACATTGCTAGGACTTAAAACAACGAACAAAGCAAAGCTATGAGGCTGGATTTTAGTGCATTGTCACAAGTCTGTACTCATCCTGATATGACCTTAGATGTTGCCAGGATGTAAAACTCCAACAAACAGGTTTACTTAACGCGCCCATACGTACTGAAGCCGAGCGGTTTGTATCGTTTTGGGGGAAGGTGCCCTCCTTCGCTTTGACGAAGCGTGGCAAGTCAGTTCACTATAGCTAACGGCTAAAAGAAACCCAACACTTTAGGGTCCTTATTTGCCATTGTTAATTTAGGGATGAAAGATTTCCACGATTTGGCAGATTTTTCTATTGACACATAATTGATTGTATGCTTTTGCACTCTGTAAAACTAAAAGCAATGGTTGAATAATAAAACATTTAAAAAAGAATTCCCGCCGTGAATATGGCCTATGCTGCCGACACAGCGTAAAGAAACCATCAATCAATCAAGCTGGCGGGTTTCTGCGATTTATCTATTAACGTTAAACAAAATGCAATGGAATCAGGATGTATATGAGTGCAATTGGTTATTTGGATCCCGTTCTTCTATGACCTTAAATGTTGCGAGAACATGAAAGCCAAGCAAGAAAGGTATTCATGAACGATATAATAGCCACACGGAGGATAGTTGAAATATGACTCCCCTCATTTCCCCACGATTCCATGTGCAGTGCTAATCCTATGGGAGGATTTGTTTGTTTGTTTGTTGTTTTACGTCCTAGCAACATCTACCGACAGTGTACACTCATGGCGACTTCATAGTGCTGCCCCACTGGGAGACCATGCCACCAGCACCATGACCTGATATCCCACTGAGTCACATTATCCTGACACTGAGCACACCAGTCCTTGCCCTGTCCTAATAATGCTGAGTGCCAGTATACATTTTTAAGTCATTGGTTTGACTCGACCTGGGTTCGAACCCACAAATCCATTAGTTCAGATCCCCCGATCTCCCTAAACAGGAGCGGACGCTCAACTCATTCGGTCATCCCGTCTGGTCGACACACTGGAGGAAGGAGGCGTGAGGCTGTTGCCCTCGACCAGGGTTCGAACCCACAAACCCATGGGTTCGGATCCCCCGATCTCCCAAAACAGGAGACAGTCGCTCAACGCATTAGGCCATCCCATCTGGTGTCCTATGGGAGAGGGGGGGGGGGGGGTGATTCAAAGCTCAAGTACAGTATATTATAACGAGTAACGTAGTATATTTAGTTTACAATATATGAAATAAACTCAAAACCATATGATCAGCCAACGTATATATGATATATTCCGAGTCAAATGTGAGTAAAAGACTCACGAGACTCTAGTCTGGGAGTTTAAGGAATATATGGCTGAATGGGATATCGCGCTGCCAGTGGTGCGATGCTTCAGTGGGCAGAATCCTGCAGCACTATAAAGCTGTGATGAAAGCATACCCTTGCGAATTTGTGTTGACATGCTTCCCCTGAGATGCTGCTAGGAGTCCAAACGGGATGGCCGAATGAGCTGAAATGTGTGCCTCCCATTTTGGTAGGTCATAGGATTCGGAGCGATGTGTACGAACTCTGGTCGAGTCAAACCATCATCATCATCATCATCATCATGCTGTCGGTCGCGATGCGACAAAGACTGCTTTCATTACTTGACTGCCGCTCTCCATTTAGCTCTCTGCTGTGAGAGTGATGTCCATGAGTCGGTCTTAATGTCTCTCAGCTTCAGGTTTCTCTTGATGGTATCCTTGAACCGGAGACGAGGGCGCCCTCTCTATCTGTAACCAGAAGAGTCAAACCAATGACTTAAAAATGTATACTCGCCGCTAGCTAGCCTGGCATTTGGCATTGTTAGGATAGGGCAAGGAGCAGTGGAATGAGGAAGACCAATTGTCCGCGATTGAAAATTCTCCTGCTTAATCAACTAATGAAATATAAAACGCCCCCCCAAAGCACTATAGATAAACGTCCAAAAAACCGAAAGCTACCCCCCCTAAAAAAAAAAAACGCCACTCATTGGCTCACACACTTGCGCAGTCCAAACCCTGGCCACGCTCAGACTGCGATTGGGCTCGGGCTGTCCTGGAAGCTGGGCGTCACGTGACCGAGTGTTGAATTGTTAGTGACGTCGTGGCCAGGGGGTAGATGGCGTGTTGGTGACGGCGCGCATGCGCTGGCAGGCCGAGTGGGTGGGGTCCAGCACCACGTGACCCACGTGACCCTGTCTGAGAACCGACAGGTGGAGTTATGTCCTCATACGCTGCGCGCATCCCGATTAAGGGCAATGGACCTGTTGTCTCCCTCAGCAGCCTCATTAGTTGGCACTGAGCCAGCATCATCAGCAGCGCCATCATTCTCTGAGTACATCCCTACTAATGCCTTAATGGCGCAAAGATTACATCAATCATTTAGTACACCACCTTAATATTGACCAGATGAGATGTCCGAATGAGTTGAGCGTCCGTCTCCCATTTTGGTAGATCGTGGAATTCAATCCCATGGGTTCAAACGCTGGTCGAGTCAAACCGAAGACTTAAATAAAAAATTGGTACTTGTCGCTTCCTAGCCAGGCGCTCGGCATTAATAGGATAGGACAAGGACTGGTTGGCTCAGTGTCAGGATAATGTGACTGAGTGGATTATTGGGGCATGGTGCTGACAACCTGATTTCCCAGTGGGGCAGCACTATTAAGTCACCATGAGTGCACACTGTCACAAGTCGGTACCCATCCTGATATGACTTTAGATATTGCCAGTACGTAAAACTCCAACAACCAACTATTAAACCGAAACATCAAATTTGTAATAACATTATTTTTGGATTGAATATTGACATCGAACCAAAACGGGCAACTACTTTCGTCTCCATTTCTGTTCTTGTTTTTTGTCCAAACTGGCGTCGATTGAAAGTAGTACCGGTAAAATAGTACCGCCTTCTTCTAAGAGGGATTAATTGACAGCCTCATGTGGCACTGAAAGCGACAGGGTTCAGCTTTGGTGGTGTTTGGTGCTGTGTGGTTGTGTGTGTGTGGTTGTGTGTGTGGTTGTGTGTGTGTGGTTGTGTGTGTTTGGTTGTGTGGTTGTGTGTGTGTGATAGTAATAATGACCCTGCACGGCCCGCCACGCCCTCTAGCGGATGTGGTAGAAGCTACATGCTCCAGCACTTAATGGCCATCTCACCACTCTCAGTGCTGACCCCTGGTGGGCGTGTCAGGACTCACCTGCCCCGCCCGCGCCGGGACAACTCCTCCCCTCCCCCTTCAACCGCCCCCTGCGCTACCCCACACACAGACTTACTTACCTGGGTAATGAGCAGTGTGTATTAGCATTGTGTAGTGGTTTACACACATTTACTCACACACTTACCCGTGTGTCTTAGTGCTGTGTGGTTCGCACACTTACACACTTACCCATGTGTCTTAGCGCTGTGTGGTTTGCACCCACACTTACTCACTTGTCTTAGCTCTGTGTGGTTCACACACACAAACACTTACCCGTGTGTCTTAGCATTGTGTGGTTCACACACACACACACACTTACCCATGTGTCTTAGTGCTGTGTGGTTCGCACACACACACGCTTACTCATGTGTCTTAGTGCTGTGTGGTTTGCACCCACACTTACCCACTTGTCTTAGCACTGTGTGGTTCACACAAACATTTACCCATATGTCTTAGTGCTGTGTGGTTCACACACACTTACTTACCCATGTGTCTTAGTGCTGCGTGGTTCACACACACACACACACACTTACCCATGTGTCTTAGTGCTGCGTGGTTCACACACACTTATCCATTTGTGTTATGCTGTTTTGGTTCACACACACACTTACCCATGTGTCTTAGTGCTGTGTGGTTCACACACACACTTACCCATGTGTGTTATCGCTGTGTGGTTCACACATACACTTACCCATGTGTGTTAGCGCTGTGTGGTTCACACACACACACACACTTACCCATGTGTCTTAGTGTTGGGTGGTTCACACACAGTTACCCAGGTGTCTTAGCGCTGTGTGGTTCACACACACACACACACACACTTACCGATGTATCTTAGTGCTGTATGGTTCACACACATAGTTACCTGTGTGTGTTAGCACTGTGTGGTTCACACACACTTACCCATGTGTCATAGCGATGTGTGGTTCACACACACACACACTTACCTGTGTGTGTTAGCACTGTGTGGTTCACACACACTTACCCTTGTGTCTTAGCGCTGTGTGGTTCACACACACACACTTACCCATGTGTGTTAGCGCTGTGTGGTTCACACACACACATACCTTACTCTTAGTGCTGTACGGTGCCGGTGGGGGGCGCGCCCATCTGCATACATACACTTGTTTTCTAATTGATGACCCCGGGTTACCTTGGACCTTCGTGACCCGAAGTCATGTGACCTCTACGATGTTAGGTCCCTGAAACGCTACTTCGCGACCTCTGAAATCTGGTCGGTCACTGAGGTCTGCATTTAGCTCCACTTATGGTGCTGTCACATTACGACGTTTCTCACCAACGTGTGCCGACGGTCGCCTTTTTTGGTGAAACGCTGGCACGCGTCGGGACGCGTTACCGGCGCGTTACGAACGCGTTAACGGCGAGTCGGTACACGTCGGTACACTTTGAGTGACAGCAGCGTTCTGGGTGGAACGCCGGCACGCGTCAGCTCGCGCTGATCGTTTTGTGCTTGCACAAAACATTCGACGTGCCACAACGCGCGTCAACGTGTTGGATGGCACGTTACCAACACGTCGATACCCGTTATCAGCGCATTGGCGGCACGCTGGTAGAACGTTGATCAGCGTTGGCATTTTTTTCGCCAAAATGCGAGCGTTCCGTCAACGCGTCGATAACATTCCACCGACGGGTAGAGGGCGCGCTATTGGCGTTTCTCCAGCGTTTCTCGACGCGTTGGACGTGTTGCTGGCGCGTCTGCCACGCGCGTAACGTTACCTGGCGTGCAGACCAAGACACCACCCTTATTTATATCAAACCCACGGCCGCCTTATCTCAGAACCCGTTAGTGACGCGCCACCGCCACGCCGACAGCGCGCCGATAAGACGCTGAAAACCCGCTGGCGGAACGTCGAGATATCAAGTAACGGTCGCCGAGGCTAATTAACGCGCTGTCGACACGCTGATAACCCGCTGATAACCCGCTGGCGGAACGTTGAGACGCGCTGACAGACGCGGGAGGAATTAGGTCAAGCAGAGAATTTTTTGTTGTTGTTCCGCTGCGCGTCGAAACTCGTTGGCCGCGCGCTACTAACAAGCTACTAACATGCTGCGGTGACGTCGAGTTTTCTCCCAAAACGCCGAAAAGTTGGATGTGTCTCGATGCGGTGAAATTATTTTGCGTGCTGTCGGTGAGAAGCGTCGTAATGTGGCAGCACCATAAGGCCTGCATTTAGCATTTAGCCCCACTAAGGTCTGCATTTAGCTCCCCTGAGGTCTGCATTTAGCCCCGCTGAGGTCTGCATTTAACTCCCCTGAGGTCTACATTTAGCTCCACTGAGGTCTGCATTTACCCGTACTGAGGTCTGCATTTAGCTCCACTGAGGTCTGCATTTAGTTCCACTTAGGCCTGAATTTAGCTCCCCTGAGGTCTGCATTTAGCTCCACTGAGGTCTGCATTTAGCCCCACTGAGGTCTGCATTTAGCTCCACTTAGGCCTGCATTTAGCTCCACTGAGGTCTGCATTTAGCTCCACTGAGGTCTGCATTTAGCTCCACTTAGGCCTGCATTTAGCCCCACTTAGTTCTGCATTTAGCCCCACTGAGGTCTGCATTTAGCCCCACTTAGTTCTGCATTTAGCCCCACTGAGGTCTGCATTTAGCCCCACTTAGTTCTGCATTTAGCTCCACTGAGGTCTGCATTTAGCTCCACTTAGTTCTGCATTTGGCCCCACTGACCTGATTAAATGAGGCACCAGATCAGAACAAATTAATCAGATGAATAAATTATTTGTTTTAAGAAAAAGTATGTGTATGATATTAAATTTGTGGGTAATTTTCAGCAGTACAATGAGTGAGCATAATGGTTACTGAGGCGTGGGTGAGTAGATGGCGCCACCTGGAGAGCTGAGGTTGTATCAGTAGATGACCTAATGTGTAGACTCAACCAGCCGATGACTGAGGAGGCTGGGGAGTAGATGGAATCTTCCGGCCTTATAAAACTTGTATAATGGCTTATACAGCATATAGATTGTATATCAAGTATGTGACATATAAGAATTATATGAGTATAAATAATGTACCTTGTCTGTATTTTACTTATCATTTATTTCTAAATATGACTGGTGGCGCCACCACTCATCCACTCACCGCAATAACCGCTCGCAACTGCCTGTCAGTCTCGATGGAATTATACAAATAAAATGGGAATGGGGCATGTAACCTCTTGCCAGAAATGATACATCTTCAACCCACCCGTATATGTCCCAATAGATGCGCACTGCGCGAGTGCAGACACATGGATGCGCGTCGATTCAAAGTTAAACAATTTCATGGATTTGTTTTTGTCGGGCCTCTGAAATAAAGTTGGATTGTCTTATTTTATGTGGATTCGGTCTGAATATGATTGTAAATTTTTATTTGTTTTTGTCGTGCCTCTGAAGTAAAGTGGGATTGTCTTATTTTATGTGCATTCAGTCTGAATATGGTCGTAAATCTGTGCCTGCTTTCAATCTTGAAATGGGGGTGTGTGCTTCTGTTGGGTAGCATGCTTCTATTGGGACATATACGTTATTTGTTCTTGTACTAATTTTAGTTACTATTTATATAGAATACATATCATATGTAGCACATATCGAACCTAAAAAATATATAGAATATATAATCCATTTATTGTTCTTATCCATTCCGTATAGAACAATGATATCAGTGCCAGGCGATGTATTATATAACTATGCATATTACATATCATATATATTATGCATGCATTATATATATATTATATATATTATCCCATAATATGGGCGAGGCAATTCTCTGACTGGGGCTAAGCCTTTCCTTTGTTTTATTATTAGTTCTAATAAAAGGCTACTTAAAACTAAAAGAGTTGAAACAGTCCTATCTCGGTGTGTTTTGTTGTACATTAGTGGATTAAGTAGGAAACATTTTAATCGTGGACAATACCACATTTCCGCGATGCATGCGCGGAGCATAATCCAGACTGGACTTGTGGGTCACAAGAGTCTGTGGAGAGGCAATTGAGGCTCTGTTAACACTGGCTTCATATTGAGCAACTGACACAGTCATTTCGGCACAAATGTGGATTTATAGAGAAAACATACTTACCATTTTTTAATCATTTTTGATAATTATAGCTGTATCCTATTGATTGATTGGTTGATTGAAAAGCTTGATCGTCAGTGTAAAACAACACAGTGACACACTGTCGACCCACAACACGAGTGTCATTGCCTATACTGTCCTGGAATCTCAAGATGGGCGCCATAAAGAGTAAAATAACAATATGCCATGGATCAATGACATCATGTACCTTCAATAATATCATGTACCTTCAATAACATCATGTACCTTCAATGAGATGCCTGTAGGGGCCTTTCATGTGACAAGAGGTACTTTTGTGTCCATCCTCTATTCTGTGATATACCCACTGTAGCCGCTTCACTATTATAGACAGACAACTATAGAACTCAGCTACACCACACCATTTCCTATACTACGCCCTCTGGTACTTTATGGTATTTTATATATATTTAACTTGCATTTCATTATAGCTCACTTCCATTTATAAAGATCTGGCGACCACCTTTTAAAAGGGATTAGCTCATAGATTACAGCGAGGCATCCTACTCACTTGGCCAATTTTTAGCCATTTTATAGCCGATAACTGACCCAGCATGGAAAATGCCACCTGCGTATGACGAGTCTTGAATCCTGGCTGAGTCAAACTAATGACTTACAAAATTGATACCTGGCGCTACCTGGCCTGGCATTCAACACTAATAGGACATGGCAAGCAATGGTTTTCTCAGTATCAGGATAATGTGACTGAGTGAGATATCGTGGTACTGATGCCTGATCTCCAAGTGGGGCAGCGATCTATAAAGTCACGATGAGTGTGCACTTTCACAAGGCGGTACCCGTCCTGATATGACTGTAGATGTTGTCAGGATGTAAAACTCCAACAAACAAACAACAAACAATATAAAGGTATGCTATTGAGTCAAGGACAGTGTGTTGTTAGAGTTTTACATCCTGGCAACATCTAAGGTCATACATATCAAGACGGGTCCCAGTGCACACTCATGTTGACTTTATAGTGCTGCCCTGCTGGGAGACCACCAGCACCATGACTTGATACCCCACTCAGTCACATTATCCTGACACTGAGCTAACCAGTCCTTACCCTATCCTATTAATTCTGAGTGCCAGGCTAGGAAGCGACAAGTATACATTTTTAAGTCATTGGTTTGACTCGACCAGGAACCAAACTCCCGATCTCCGCCACACACACACACACACAAACACACACACACACACACACACACACTCACACACACACTCACACACACACATTCACACACGGAGCATGGCTGTGATTCCTGGACGCTGAGTCATGCGACTGCCGTCTACTGCGCAGGCGCAGACCTGCACCCACGTCCCGGTTTGCACTCATTGCGCATGTAGCTGCGCAGGTGGCGCTGGTGGTGCATTATTGGATTGATTAAGCCTACTGGGCAGTGGGAGAACTATCCAGTTTTGTATTCTGCAGGGTTCATATGGGTACTTGAAAACTTGCAAAGCCACGGAATTTGATAATTCCGGATTCCAGGCCTGCAAAGGCATGGAATTTGTCTAAAGATCTTTTAAAATCTTGGAAAATGGAAAAATCATGATTCTATTATTTCAAAGCCGATATTTGCAAAAATGCATAAACTTTAAATCACTGATGTTTTTTTATTTAATGTGATTTTTATGGGTTTGTTATCCGGCCTCTTGATTTTTATATTAAAATTATATGTATGTGTAATGGCCTCCGACTCTCACTCACACGGTTGCTCACAGAAGAACACCAAGATTCAATTAGAGTACGCTTCAACTTGGTTTATTGAACCATCTGCTCTCCGCAGCGTCAGTAGTTGTCTGACTCGCCCCCTGACTCGCCAGATCCCACATCGACTCTATAGGTGTGTGTGTGGGGGGGGGGGGGGGGGTCAACCACCCGCAGTAGAGGGCAGCCCAGTTGGGGTCTGCCCGGTGGCTACCCGTGCTGCCACCTAGCGCAGTGTAGTGATACTGCGCTGGCGAACGGCGTAGTCTCCGCTGCTACCGCGTGGTAGTAGAGCTCATGTACAGACTACTACATATGTTTGTTAGTTTTTTACGCTTTGTATCATATTAGGCGAATTGACTACGAATATGGCTGTGTTTCGAAGTACTTTAATTTAATAAATGTATAAAAAATGTCCTGGAATTTTGCTCTGAAAGGTTCTTGAAAGTCCTGGAATTTGACATCTCAAAATGGGGCATAGACCCTTGTTGTTTTACGTCCTAGCAACATATAAAGTCATATCAGGACGGGTACCGACTTGTGACAGTGCACACTCATGACAACTTTATAGTGCTGCACCAGGCCACCAGCACTATGATCTGATATCCCACTCAGCCACATTATCCTGATACTGAGCTAACCAGTCCTTGCCCTATCCTAATAATGCCGAGCGCCTGGCTAGGAAGTGACAAGTATTAATTTTTAAGTCATTGGTTTGACTCGACCAGGGTTAGAACACACAAACCCATGGGTTCGGATCCCCCGACCTCCCAAAATGGGAGACGGACGCTCAACTCTTTCGGCCATCCTGTCTGGTCGACACACTGGAGGAGGCTGTTGCCCTCCACCGGGTCCTCCAGGCACCGGCGGGCCCACTTAGCTAACAATCCACCGAGTATTTACTCACGGGCGGGCCCGCTTAGCTAGCAATTCACCGAGCGTTTACTGTTGTTCGTTGTTGTTTTGCCTCCTAGCAACATCTAAGGATCATATCAGGATGGGTACAACTTGTGACAGTGTACACTCATGGTGGCTTTACAGTGCTGACCCACTCGGGGACCAGGCCACCAGCACCATGACCTGATATCCCACACGAACACAGAGTAGAATCACTGGTTTTCCAGCCGCTTTGCAAATCAAATGTTTTTTTCTCTCATTCTTTTAATTTGTTTACACACTTCCGGTGGTTTGTTAAGCAAGCCCCTGGTGCCTGGTGCACATCCCCACTGTCTGTCTACTCAGGCAGGTGAGGCGGCTGGGTACCTGGCTACTCACTCACCTCCTTCGCGCATGCCCGGCAAAGCCTCACGCCGAGAAGTGCGTACTACGAGCCCCCAACCCAGAGCTGGGACCGTCCAAATTCACCAGGTCTCCGCTAGGTGGCTGGCGTCTGCTGCTATTAGGTTTCGTCTGGAATCCGCTAGGTGGCGTCTGCTGCTATTAGGTGTCGTCTGGAATCCTCTAGGTGGCGTCTGCTGCTATTAGGTGTCGTCTGGAATCCTCTAGGTGGCACCTGCTGCTGTTAGGTGGCGTCTGCTGCTATTAGGTGGCATCTGGAATCCGCTAGGTGTTGTCTGTTGCTATTCGATGTTGTCTGTTGCTATTAGATGTCGTCTGCTGCTATTCAATGTCGTCTGCTGCTTTTAGTTGTCGACTGGAATCTGCTAGGTGTCATCTGCTGCTATTAGGTGTCATCTGCTGTTACTTGTCATCTGGAATCCGCTAGGTGGCGTCTGCTTCTATTAGATGTTGTCTGCTGCTGTTAGTTGTCATCTAGATTCCACTAGGTGTCTTCTGTTTCTATTAGATGTCGTCTGCTGCTGTTAGTTGTCATCTGCTGCTGTTAGTTGTCATCTGGATTCCACTAGGTGTTGTCTGCTGCTATTAGGTGTCGTCTGCTGTTAGTTGTCGTCTGGAATCTGCTAGGTGTCGTCTGTTTCTATTAGGTGTCGTCTGCTGGTGTTAGTTGTCTGGATTCTGCTAGGTGTTGTCCGCTGCTATTAGTTGTCGTCTGCTGCTATTAGTTGTCCTCTGTAATCCGCTAGGTGTTGTCTGTTTCTATTAGATTTCGTCTGCTGCTGTTAGTTGTCGTCTGGATTCCACTAGGTGTCGTCTGCTGCTATTAGGTGTCGCCTGCTGTTAGTGGCATCTGCTTCTATTAGATGTTGTCTGCTGCTGTTAGTTGTCGTCTGCTGCTGTTAGTTGTCGTCTGGATTCTGCTAGTTGTCGTCTGCTGCTATTAGTTGTGCTCTGGAATCCGCTAGGTGTCGTCTGTTTCTATTAGATGTTGTCTGCTGCTGTTAGTTGTTGTCTGGATTCCGCTAGCTGTCGTCCGCTGCTATTTGTTGTCATCTGCTGCTATTAGTTGTCCTCTAGAATCCACTTGGTGTTGTCTGTTTCCATTAGATGTCGTCTGCTGCTATTAGGATTCCGCTAGGTGTCGTCTGATGCTATTAGGTCTCATCTGCTGTTAGTTGTCGTCTGGAATCCGCTGGGTGGCATCTGCTTCTATTAGATGTTGTCTGCTGCGTCTACTGCGGTTAGTTGTCATCTGCTGCTGTTAGTTGTCGCATGGATTCCGCTAGGTGTTGTCCGCTGCTATTAGTTGTCGTCTGGAATCCGCTGGGTGGTGTCTGCTACTATTAGATGTCGTCTGCTATTAGTTGTCGTCTGGATTGTGCAAGGTGGAGTCTGCTTCTATTAGATGTCGTCTGTGCTGTTAGTTGTCCTCTGGAATTCGCTAGGTGGCGTCTGCTACTATTATTACTAAGTGGTGTCTGCTTCTATTAGATACCAATTGTCTCCACTAGGTGGCGTCTGCAGATATTTGGTGTCGCCTAGGCCCCGCTAGGTGGCTTCTATTGTTCTATTATTCTATTGCTATTAGTATTATGTGCCAATTGTCTCCACTAGGTGGCGTCTGCCGTTATCAAGTGGCGTTTAGAATTAGCGAAGTCTGTTTCTATTAGGTGTCGTTTGGAATTCGCTAATTGGCGTCTCCTGCTATCAAGTGTTGTCGGGAATCCGCTAGGTGGCCTCTGTTTGTATTAAGCCTCATTTGCCTCAACGTAGTGTTGTTTGCTTTTGCTAAGTGTCATCTGTTCCCACTACGTGTGGTCTGTTCCGTGGTCTGTCTCCATTCAGACATTGCCATTAGGCTTTGCTTGTACAGGACATGTTATATTATCACATACTAGAGAATCGTCTAAACTGAATACCACCTCTCATTGGCTAATTTATCGGTCACACCCCATGTGATTTACTAACGCTAACAGACACAGCCTCGTCCCCTGTTTGAATACCGCCTCTCATTGGCTAATTTATCGGCCACATCCAGATGTGATTTACTAACACTTAACATACAAAGCCTCATCACCTGTTTGAATCCTTGAAGATTTATACTGCCTATCATGGATAAGTCTGAATAGACTTGTTTTCACCATTAGACAGTTTGTTGATAGAAAGCCTGAGTCTCCACTTTTACCGACCCAAGGGATTTTTAACCTCCCACACCACATAGACATGGTATGAGAGCAACTGGCCTTTGATGTCGCTGGAAGTTATATACACAGCGGTGGAAATCCAAATTGGCAGAGGTGGGGACACTGGGAATCGAACCACCAACCTTCAGATTAGGAGTCTGAACTAGAAAAAAGTCAGACACTCTAACCACTCTGCCACAGAGAACACCACAATTGAATAACGCCTCTCATTGGCTAATTTATCGGTCACACCCCATGTGATTTACTAGCACTAACAGACAAGCCACCATCCCCTGTTTGAATACTGCCTCTCATTGGCTAATTTATCGGCCACACCCCATGTGATTTACTAACACTAGCAGAAAAGCCCCCATCCCCTGTTTGAATACCGCCTCTCAATGGCTAATTTATCGGTCACACCCCATGTGATTTACTAATGCTAACAGACACGGCCTCATCCCTTGTTTGAATAATGCCTCTCATTATTGGCTAATTTATCGGTCACACCCCATGTGATTTACTAACACTAACAGACAAGCCACCATCCACTGTTGGAATACCAACTCTCATTGGCTAATTTATCGGCCACACCCCATGTGATTTACTAATACTAACAGACAAGCCCCCCCCCCCCCACCCCCCGTTCTGGTCACGTTGTAAAATATTTGGGAATTTCTGGGTAACTTTTATTTAGTGCTATGCAGCGACCTCTGGCCAAACTCTACAACCTAAAATCAACTCTCACAGTTACAGGAAATAACCACACCCAGGACCTTTGGTTTCAAGGAACAGTTTATGTTTCCTCCTCCTGCTTTTTGTGGTTCAGGTTTTGGAATCGTCTTTTGGTACCTTTGAAACATCTGACTTTGAAAGGAAAAAAAAGGCATCTAAGAAAGCAAGGGAGAAATGTTTGATTAGGAGGGGCTGTAGAAAAGGATCAGTTCTTAGAACCAGCCGACTGTTAGGGATGGATGGCTCCCAGCAAAGGGACCAGGTGGGATGGCTGAATGAGTTGAGTATCCGTCTCCCGTGTTGGTAGATCGTGGGATTTGAACAAACGTGTTCGAACCCTGGTTGAGGCAAGCCAATGATTTAAAAAATTGATACTTGTCGCTTCCTAGCCAGGCGCTCCGCATTATTAGGATAGGGCAAGGACTGGTTGACTCAGTGTCAGGATAATGTGATTGAGGGGGATATTTGGTCATGGTGTTGGCAGCCTGGTCTCCCAGTGGGGTGGTACCATCTATAAAGTCGCCATGAGTGCGCATTGTCAAAAGTCGGTACCCATCCAGATTTGACGTTAGATGTTGCCAGCATAGAACTCCAAGAACCAACCATCTAACCCAGCAAATGTTTGGCAGGCTCCTCCAGCAACTTTCGACAAGGTTTCGGGGAAATCACAGCAAAGCTTTCATTATTTTTGGCGAGGTTGGGTGTGTGGGAAGTACTAGGTTCAGGACGGGAGGTAATGGGTAGAACAGGGATGACAGATCTCCGCTTTTTCGCGGATTTTGCACTGAAATGTCATGAAAAGTCCTGGAATTTGATTAGTCAAAATGGGCACGAACGCTAAGGAGTTTCTGTGAAGCAATGTGAGTTGGCCAGAGAAAGTCACAGTCTTTGAGCTGCTCTGTGAGCCGCTCTGTAAGCTGCTCTGTGCGCTGCTTTGTGAGCTGCTGTGTGCTGCTCTGTGAGCTGCTTTGTGAGCTGCTCTGTGAGCTGCTTTGTGAGCTGATGTGTGCTGCTCTGTGAGCTGCTTTGTGAGCTGCTGTGTGCTACTCTGAGCTGCTGAGAGGACTGCTCTGTTCTGCTCTGTGAGCTGCTTTGTGAGCTGTTGTGTGCTGCTTTGAGCTGCTGTGTGCTGCTCTGAGCTGTGTGAGCTGCTCTGTGAGCTACACTTGAGCTGCTCTCTCCCCGTCTTTTCCAATGCAGTTTTACTTGAGTATTCGTCAGACCATTTCTTATACCGACATACGCCCACCCCCTGCCCCCCCCCCTCATCCTCCCCTCCTACTCCCCTCCTATTCCCCTCCCCCTCCTCACCCCTCCTACTCCTCCTCCCTCTCCCACCACCTCTCCCTCTCCCCCACCTCCTCCACCACCACCTCCACCACCACCTCCCCCACCTCCTCCTCCACAGACCACCTCCCCCATCCCTACCCCACCCCTCCTCCTCCCTCCTCTCACCCCTCCTCCAGCCCCCACCCACTCCCACTTGCTTCCTCCCCCCGTCCCCCACCCTCCCCCGCTGATCGGCAGTGGTAAAATACATCACGTATTGAGTTTGTTTATTTATTTATATATCTTTACCATGTACCCTCCGGCCCCCCACACCCTCCCATCCACCCCCCTTCCCCAACATCCTGGAAGGATCCACTCCGAGCCGAGCCGGGCCGACCCCCCCCAACCCCATGTTGAGACTGTAGGTGTGTTTACACAACGATTCGCGAGAAGACACACGTGTGTGTCTTCCCTGGAGCTCGATTACTGCCAGTATTTGTGCTGCACTTCAAAGCCTGCACTTCCCGATAGCGCCATCACACCGACACCCACCCACCCTGATTCTGGTAGTGATGTGAGCTGTGTGTGTGTGTGGTGCCTGTGTGATGGTGGGTGATGGGAGTGTGTGGAAGTGAGGGTGATATGTGTGGGTGGTTTCTGTGTGTATGAGTGTGGGGTGGTGTGTGGTGTCTGTGTGATGGTGGGTGATGGGAGTGTGTGGAAGTGAGGGTGATATGTGTGGGTGGTTTCTGTGTGTGTGAGGGTGGGTGTGTGAGGGTGGGTGATGGGAGTGTGTGGAAGTGAGAGTGATATGTGTGGGTGGTGTTTGTGGGTGTGAATGTGGTGTGGTGTGTGTGTGTGAGGGTGGGTGATGGGAGTGTGTGGAGATGAGGGTGATATGTGTGGGTGGTGTCTGTGGGTGTGAGTGTGGGGTGTGGTGGGTGTGTGTGTGTGAGGGTGTGTGTGTGAGGGTGGGTAATGGGAGTGTGTGGAAGTGAGGGTGATATGTGTGGGTGGTTTCTGTGTGTGTGAGTGTGGGGTGGGGTGTGTCTGTGGGTGTGTGTGTGAGGGTGGGTGATGGGAGTGTGTGGAAGTGAGGGTGATATGTGTGGGTGGTTTCTGTGTGTGTGAGTGTGGGGTGGTGTGGTGTGTGTGTGAGGGTGGGTGATGGGAGTGTGTGGAGGTGAGGGTGATGTGTGTGGGTGGTGTCTGTGTGTGGGGTGTGGGGGAGTTGGGTGTGTGGTGTGTGTGTGAGGGGGGGGGGTGATTACTAGTCTGGTTCTTCATCGGTGCACTGGTGATGGAGAGTACGAGGCTGACCGGTGGGAGATTGTAGAGATAGCAGTTCCGCACTATTACCTGCACCACAAGAAAGACACACGATAGATATTATATACAGTAAAACCTGTCTAAATTGACCGACCATAGGACCGACTGTAAATGGTCCATTTAGGGAGTTGTCGGTTAAGGGAGTTTAAAAAGAAATTATTACAATGGTATTGTATTGGCGATCGTTTGGGACCCAAATAAAGCAATCGATTTATGGGAATGGTCGATCTGTGGATGTGGTCGGTTAGAGAGGTTTCACTGTATATGTAAGTGGAGTGGGTATCTCGACTCTGGCTGGCACTAAACTGGCAATCGTGAATTAAAGAAAAAAATACAAGTGAAGTGACCAACTGGTATTGGGGCAGGCAGCACCTGCCGACCAGGTGCACTTTGCTTACCTGCCCTACACAAGCAACAGAGCTCCATGCTGCTCTAACTGCGCACTTACGAAACCTTCCGGAATAAAACAGTAGCAAGAAAGGGATCATCTATTCCGCTTATGTAATATTCGCATAAAGCGTGGTTATACGTACACAATATGCCTAATTTATTGTAATAGAACAGTCTTTGTTGGGCTTCAGGCATTGTTCGTTTTGTTGCCTTTCTTGTTGTCACCTTTCTTGTTGTCACCTTTCTTGTTGTTGGCTTATTTGTTGTTGCCTTTCTTGTTGTCACCTTTCTTGTTGTTGCCTTTCTTGTTGTCGCCTATCTTGTTGTTGCCTTTCTTGTTGTTGCCTTTCTTGTTGTTGCCTTTCTTGTTGTTGCCTTTCTTGTTGTCACCTATCTTGTCACATTTCTTGCTGTTGCCTTTCTTGTTGTTGCCTTTCTTGTTGCCTTCCTTGGTGTTGCCTTTCTTGTTGTCACCTTTCTTGTTATCACCCATCTTGTTGTTTTCCTTCTTGTTGCTGCCTTTCTTATTGTTGCCTTTCCTGTTGCCATTCTTGTTGTTTCCTTTCTTGTTGTTGCCTTTCTTGTTGTCACCTTTGTTGTTGTCACCTTTCTTGTTGTCATCTTTCTTGTTGTTGCCTTTCTTGTTGTTGCCTTTCATGTTGTTGCATTTCTTGTTGCCTTTCTTGTTGTTGCCTTTCTTATTGTTGCCTTTCTTGTTGTTGCCATTCTTGTTGTTACCATTCTTGTTGTAATTCTTGTTGTTGTCATTCTTGTTGTTGCCATTCGTGTTGTAATTCTTGTTGTTGCCATTCTTGTTGTTGCCATTCTCGTTGTTGCCTTTCTCGTTGTTGCCTTTCTCGTTGTTGCCTTTCTTGTTGCCTTTCTTGTTGTTGTTTGTTGTTGGTGTTGTGGTTTGATTTGGCCGAGCACCGTTTTCCATCTGCAGACAATGACTGTTAACTCCCCGTAAAACATCAACACTGCTCTATGTTGATGAAATGGTTCTCTGATCTCTTCACTTCTATTGTTCGGATCCGGACGCCACAGACTAACATTTAAGCAATTAATTTGAATTGAATTCATTCAAGCACATAAAAACTGTACAGTCCAATGAAGGCATCACATTTTCAAAAGCAAAACACCTACCTAAATTTGATCCTACATATCTACCTCATATATCAGTGCGCACATTAAGCATTTATCGCTGCAATAGAAGGAGTACTAAGTGTATTTAAGTAAAATTGTCACTGCTGAAAAACATCATTCAGTGCGCATGCCCATTGCCAACTCTCACTACCCGCTGGGCTAGACTTGAGCCAGTCACAATTTCTATAAATTTTCACAAAAATATGAAGTTATCTCAGTAGTACCACACAACTGCAGCTGGGGGGTGGGGGGGGGGGGGGCGCGCCCCGCTCGTAGTTCAAGGAGCTGCCGCCACGGGCGCGTGGCTCACTTCCGGGGGGGCACTCAGGGTTCATCGCGGCTCAGACAGGAACCGGAAACAGCCCGTGAATTGCTCAGTCATGCCTGAAGTAATAGTTTGTTGGCGCTGGAAAAAACGTGCACTCAATGCAGCTTCCGGTGTGGTAGTAGCGCCCACCGTCAGCAGTGGCCGAATCGGTAGAGTGCAGGATTCCCATGCGGAAGGTCGGGAATTTGAAACCCGGCTGAGTCAAACCAATTGCTTACAAAATTGATACTTGTCACCACTTAGCCTGGCCCTCGACATTTCTAGGATAGGGCAAGGACTGGTTTGCTCCGTATCAGGATAATGTGATTAAGACTAATAAGAGGGATATCAGGCAATGGTGCTGGTGGTCTGGTTTCCCAGTAGGGCAGCACTATAAAGTCACCATGATTGCCCTGTCACATGTTGGTACCCGTCCTGATATGACCTTAGATGTTGCTAGGATGTAAATCAACCAACCAACCAATCGTCAGCGTGTTAATGTTGCACAACTCGGTGGTTATGAATTTCTTATCAAGTAGATCAATATAATCGAATTTACTTTAGTTTTAATTAGTTTTTAGGTAAAATTGTTAACGTTGCGGATATTTGAAGCGAAAGCACGCAAACATTAAAATTGTTGGTGTATCAATTTGATAAATTATTGGTTTGACCCGGTCGGGATTCGAACTCCCAACCTTCCACCCGGGAAGCCGACGCTCTACCGATTTTTCCACCGCGTCCGGTTGATCAATTAATCAGACAACCAATCAATCAATCAATCAATTGGTCGGTCACAATAGACGACCCTGTCCATTATTTTTCGGGGTGTTTTAATCCTGAATTCAAACCTAAGCCCAACCAGTGGTCCACAACTGGTTCATCAAAAGCTGTCGTATGTGCTGTCTGTGGGAAAGTGCATGTAAAAGATCCCTTGCTGCTTATCGGAAAGAGTAGCCTATGTGGTAGTGGCGGGTTTCCTCCAAAGAAATATGTCAGATTGACCATATTTTTTTTACATCCAATAGCCGATGATAAAAATCAATGTGCTCTAGAGCTGTTAAATTAAACAAACTTTACTTTTAATCCTGAATTCAAGCCTGGTTGTTGTGCCGTACTGGAGGACTCCAGGCCCCACCCACACACCCACGCACCTGGTGGTGTGTGGGTGGTGTGGGTGTGTGATGTGGGGGGGGGGGGCTGGTGCTGCACCACACCCTGTCTGCAACAAGCGACTCGTTTTACCGATAATTCGTAGTCAAATCATCCCCGAAATTAAAGGGAGGAAAACTCGTCTCACTAAAGATTAAATTCTTAACTAAATTGTTGTTAAATTTGTTGTTGTTGTCACATTTATTGATTTAATATGCATAGTTTGGTCTAATTTTCTAAACACTCGTCCAATCGTCACCTGGATCTTTGTGATCATAAGGCTGAGACTTAGGATTCCAGGAGGACAAGTCCAGTGAGGTGCACTCACCCTCCCATCTAATCACACACACAGGTGGATCACACCAGGGAACCCAGATAGCCTAATGGTTAGGGCGCTAGCCCCAGATTGATGAGAGTTTTGAATCCCAGCCGAGTCAAATCAACGACTTACAAAATCGATACTTGTTGCTGCCTAGCCTGGTGCTTGGTTTTAATAGGATCGCGCAAGGACTGGTTAGCTCAGTATCAGGATAATGCGACTGGGTGGGATATCGGATCATAGTGCTAGCAGCCTGATTTCTCAGTGGGGCAGCACTATTAAGTCACCATGAGTTCACACTGTCACAAGTCGGTGCCTGTCCTAATATGACCAGATATGTTGCTAGGATGTAAAGCCCCAACAAACAAACCTACCCAAATTAGATACAGGTATCTAATTTAAGCATATATACTTATATGGCTGTATAGAAGGAATGATAAGTCTATTTAATAGAACCTGTTGCTGAGCCACTGCTCCAGATGCAATGTTTTCCACTCCCATTATCCTGATACTGAGCTAACCAGTCCTTGTCATATCCTATTAATATTGACCGCCAGACTAGGCAGCGACAAGTATCAATTATAAAAGTCATTGGTTTGACTCGTCTGGGATTCGAACCCTGGACCTTCCACACGGGAAGCCTGCGCTCTACCCATTCGGCTACCACGTTAGGTCATAATTCATTGTTCATTACATATGTGATATATATATAGGCCTAAAATTAAAAGTTTGGATTAACCGATCGTTTAGGTTAACCAAGCTTGGTTTAACGGGGTTATAGTGTATATACATACAAAACAATAAGTGTCCACATACATTGTATTTTACATTCATAATGCACCCACATTTTTGCCAAAGCCAAGTCAAAGTCGAAGCCAAAGCTCGGTTAAACCAATGATCGATTAATCCAAACAAATTTCTAGGGCCCCTTCAATTTTGGTTTAACGGGGTTATAGTGTATAAGAAATAAGGAACGCAGAGCTTCAGGTCTAGTGAATCAGGAACACTCCCAGACCAACATGTATGTGATGACTTCCATCCACTGCTGCTTTACTGAAGGGGAGGGATCTCCCACCAGCAACAACCAAGCCTTGCCTGCGATCAATTCTCTCCACAAATAAACAAAGAGTGGGAGCTTAAAAAATAAACTGGCTATTAGGAGAAGGAGCCCAGTCATTGTGGTTTACCAACAAATATCTGAATCGCTGTAAATACACAGATTATCGAAGCAGACATCTTGATGTTGGTGCAAATATAATCTTGTGAACAGGGGAGACAAATTAGATAGATGTGATGCGGACCCCTAGGTTTCACTTCGAGGTAATTCCAACATGATGTCACTGCTTCAGGTGAGGTGCTCAAAATGAATAACACACTTGTGATTGTTTGTTGGGGTTTTACATCCGGGCAATATCTAAGGTCATATCAGGATGGGTAACAACTTGTGACAGTGCACACTCATGGCGACTTTATAGTGCTGACCCACTGGGAGACCAAGCAGCCAGCGCCATGACCCGATACCCCATACAGTCACATTATCCTGATACTGGGCCAACCAGTCCGTGCCCTATCTTAGTATGCCAAACGCCAGGATAGGTAGTGACAAGTCTCAATTTTGTAAGTCATTGGTTTGACCCGGCTGGGTTTCATACTCCTGACCTTCCACATGGGAAGCCAGCGCTCGTCGATTCGGCCACCGCGTCTGGTCACACACATAGTGGTTCTCTCTACACGTGCCTGGTGAAGCCTTGCTGTAGTTTGTTAGTTGGTTAGTAAGTGATGCAGGTTAGTTGGTTAGTTAAACCCCTGTCACACCACGACGTAACAGGCCAGCAAGTGGGCAACGTAAAAATCACTTTTTTACATCGAGATATGTCAAAATTCTCGGTGTTTCAGGGCCTAATTGGACGTCTATGCAACGTAGTGGATGTAGGCGAAACGTTGGTCCAACATACTTGTGACTTGTGACGTGTCTCAGCGAGTTAGAACGCCAATTAAAAAAAGGCCCAATGTAAGGCTAACGGGCCTCCAGCGCATGCGGTGTCAGCCAAGCGAAACTTTAGCATAGGACTCGCGTAATTACGCCCTCCCTAACGTAGCTACGTGTGACTGACGTAATTCGTAATGTGAGTCAAGGTCAGGCCCACGAATAAGCAGTGTCAGTCTAACGACATTCCAGCGTGCTCAGCGTAAGGACAGCGAGCACTCAACGCGCTCGACGTGAGCGTAACGGATGCCTTTATATACTCGAAGCAAAACGTTCGCACCATGTTCACACCATGTTCACAGCATGTTCGCTTACGTTCTAAGAACGTTGGCGCACATTACATACGTTACGCGCATGCCAACCGTTCATCAACTACGTCGAATACATCAAGAAACGGACTTACGTTAGACTAACGTCAGAGACCTGTTAGACCTACGCTGAGATACGTTAAGACCACATTGTCAGCGCGCAGGCTGCATGTTCCTCCAGGCTCTCCGTCAGTCTACCGTAAGTCGACGTGGCTCAACGTAGACCGACATAGCTCTAACGAACGTCTAACATATCTCGACGTAAGCCTGACGTATCTTGACGTAGGCCTAACATGAGCACAATGTAAGCCCAACGTAACAGCCTTACGTCGAGCTACGTCGAAAGTTTTGGGTATTTCCAAAACCTTGACATTTTGTCATTGTATCTCGACTTAACTCGACATAGGCTTAACGAACGAGTAACGTATCTCCACGTATCTCCACTTAATGGCCAATTTTCACCTACGTCGTCTTACACGACCGCGTTACGTCATAGTGTGACAGGGGTATTAGTGATGAAGGTTAGTTGGTTAGTTAGTGATGCAGGTTAGTTGGTTAGTTAGTGATGCAAGTTAGTTGGTTAGTTAGTGATGCAGGTAAGTTGGTTAGTTAGTGATGCAGGTTAGTTGGTTAGTTAGTGACGCAGGTTAGTTGGTTAGTCAGTGAGGCAGGTTAGTTGGTTAGTTAGTGATGCAGATTAGTGTGACTCACGTTAGTTGGTTAATTAGTGATGCAGGTTAGTTGGTTAGTCAGTGACGCAGGTTATTTGGTTAGTTAGTGACGCATGTTAGTTTGTTAGTTAGAACCCAGGTTAGTTGGTTAGTTAGTGATGCAGGTTAGTTGGTTAGTTAGTGATGCAGGTTAGTTGGTTAATTAGTGATGCAGTTTAGTTGGTTAAGTTAGTGACGCAGGTTAGTTGGTTAGTTAGTGATGCAGATTAGTTAGTTAGTGATGCAGGTTAGTTGGTTAGTTAGTGATGCAGGTTAGTTGGTTAGTCAGTGACGCAGGTTAGTTGGTTAGTTAGTGATGCCAGTTAGTTGGTTAGTTAGTGACGTTGGTTAGTTAGTGATGCTGGTCAGTTGGTTAGTTAGTGATGCAGGTTAGTTGGCTAGTTAGTGTTGCAGGTTAGTTGGTTAGTTGGTTGGTTAGTTAGTGATGCAAGTTAGTTGGTTAGTTAGTGATGCAGGTTAGTTGGTTAGTTAGTGATGCAGGTTAGTTGGTTAGTTAGTGATGCAGGTTAGTTGGTTAGTTGGTTGGTTAGTTAGTGATGCAAGTTAGTTGGTTAGTTAGTGATGCACGTTAGTTGGTTAGTTAGTGACACATGTTAGTTGGTTAGTTAGTGCCGCAGGTTAGTTGGTTAGTTAGTGCCGCAGGTTAGTTGGTTAGTTAGTGACACTGGTTTGTTGGTTAGTTAGTGATGCAGGTTAGTTGGTTAGTTAGTGATGCAGGTTAGTTGTTTAGTTAGTGACGCTGGTTAGTTGGTTAGTTAGTGACGTTGGTTAGTTAGTGATGCTGGTTAGTTGGTTAGTTAGTGACGCAGGTTAGTTGGTTAGTTAGTGATGCAGGTTAGTTGGTTAGTTAGTGATGCAGGTTAGTTGGTTAGTTAGTGACGTTGGTTAGTTAGTGACGCTGTTTAGTTGGTTAGTTAGTGACGTTGGTTAGTTAGTGACGCTGGTTAGTTGGTTAGTTAGTGATGCAAGTTAGTTGGTTAGTTAGTGATGCAGGTTAGTTGGTTAGTTAGTGATGCAGGTTAGTTGGTTAGTTAGTGATGCAGGTTAGTTGGTTAGTTAGTGACGTTGGTTACTTACTGACCCTGGTTAGTTGGTTAGTTAGTGACGCAGGTTAGTTGGTTAGTTAGTAACACAGGTCCCTGCGTCTTTTTGCTGGGAAGCTGCCACAGAGATGCTATCACACATGGGAACATCTGCCCCCACCCCTAGCGGCGTGTCTAGGGACTAGGCGCTGGTGCAGCAGGGGGGGGGGGGGGGCGGCGGCTACAGGTGACACCTGTTGTGGTGCCTGGAGAAGGAGATGGAATGAGGTGCACCTTTTTCCCTCCAGTAAGTTTAGGTGATGCGGGGGTGTGGGATGATGTTGTGGTAGGAAGAGGTATGTAGGTTGCCATGAGTCGGGGGCGTCTTGTTTGACCTGCGCAAGTAAGTGTCACTCTCCAATCGTAACCCTCCCCGAAAATAAGTGTCATTCTCCCATTGTAGCCCTCCCCGAAAATAAGTGTCACTCTCCAATCGTGGCCCTCCCCTCGAATAATTGGCATCCTTCAGTCAGAGCCCTCCCCTTAAATAAGTTCCACTCTCCAATCGCAGCCCTCCCCTTAAATAAGTTCCACTCTCCAATCGCAGCCCTCCCCATAAATATGTTCCACTCTCCTATCGTAGCCCTCCCCTAAAATAAGTTCCCACTCACCAATCGTAGCCCTTCTCTAAAATAATTGTCACTCCAATCATAGCCCTCCCATAAAATAAGTGTCACCCTCCAATCGTAGCCCTCCCCTAAAATAAGTGCCTTCCACTAAGCATAGCTGCCCCCTAAAATAACTAATACTCTCCTACGTAGCCTCTCCTTGAATAAGAGCCACTCTCAAATCGTAACCTCTCCTTGAATAGGTTCTACTCTCCAATCATAGCCTCTCCTTGAATAAGTTCCACTCTCCAATCGTAGCCTCTCTGAATAAGTGTCACTCTCCAATCGTAGCCCTCCCCTAAAATAAGTGCCATCTTCTAATCGTAGCCCTCCCTTCAAATAAATGCTTTCGTCCAATCATAGCCCTCCCCTAGAATAAGTGTTGCCCTCCAATCGTATCCCTCCACTCAAATAAGTGCCGCCCACTCCCCCCATTGTACCGACCTCCCAAACTAAGTGTCGTCCTCCAATCGCCTATGGATTTCGATGTGCATGCCAAAAATAGTTTTGCAATTTTTCAGTGCAGCTATCTGTGCGCATTGGAGTAGGTGTCCAGGTCGCTCAGTCAGTGGTGCTTACGGACAAGACCTGTTGAGTAGGCAGACATTTGTTTGTTTGTTGGAGTTTTGCTTCCTGGCAACATCTAAAGTCATATCAGAAAGGGTACTGATGGCGATGTTATAGTGCTGCCCCACTGGGGAATCAGGCCACCGGCACCATGACCCAATATCTCACTCATTCACATTATCCTGATAATGAGCTAACCAGTCATTGCTCTATCCTTGTAATGCCGAGTACCAGGCTAGGTAGCGACAAGTATAAATTTGGTAAGTCATTGGTTTGACTCGTCCAGGAATTGTACTCCCGAACTTCCGCAAGGGAAGCCTGTGCTCTACCGATTCGGCCACCGCGTATTGTGAATAGGCGGAGAACTAATGGCAAATGTTCCCGGATAGAACATGGAAATACCGCAGCAGTGCTTTCAAAATGAGCCGACGCACGCCACCAGCGTCGTCTACATGCTCACCTGCGATCTGTACCTTTTCCACAACATAGACTAGACTCAATATTGCTGTGTGTGACGCGGTGCCAAAGGAACCACATCTGCAACTTTTACTTTTACAATTCCAACTCCTATCTCACAACTTTTTGAAAGCACTCTGCCGTCTAAATAATATTAGTATAATCCATTATGCAGCATGTTACTTGTTAGTGTTTCTGCTCCTCCCGTCTGAGTACTTCCGCTTTTTTGGGGGGGTAAATGATCGTTTTATTCAGCGAATAAAGGTATTTATTCAGCGCCGAGGCGCTAGTCTCCCGCCCATATGATGTTACATCCATTCACGGTTATAATAAGAGTCTAAAATCAACAAGAGTTTGATACAAAGAAAAAGAATGAAGAAAAAAGAAGAATAGTGCCAACAGCATTGAGAGATAACACCGTGTACATTTTATATTATCAGTGTCAAGGTTAGGGTAACTTTGTACTAATATACAAATGGTTGGTTGTTGTTTTACGTCCTAGCAACATCTGAGGTCATATCAGGACGGATTAATATACATGGTGAATATGAAGCTACTGCGTCAAATCATGTCTTTTGATTATGAACGCCGCCGACGTTGGCCCGACGCGGGCACTCTGCTGTTGATTTAGTGCAACAGAGCTGTGGCGATTTAATGAAACCACGCCCCGACCTTGACCTTGACACATATCACCGATACACCGCCGACATGGAATACGTGGGGACCGGCTTGCTAACGTGTTGTCGACAACTTTCACCGAAAATAAACTGTTTGTAAGGTACTTGTTATCAACCGGGCCAAATGGCCGAGTCAGTAGAGTGCCCGCTTCCCATGCGGAAGGTTATGCAGTCGAATACCGGCTAAGTCAAAGTAATGACTTTTTCTTTTTCTTTCTTTTTTTCAAATTTTATATTCCAGTTGAATAACATCTTGTTTCAGCACCGAGGCGCTGGTCTTCCAGCCTTAACAATTATAGTGCATATGAACTATTTATGGATGAAATGATGAGATGGTATGAACAATATAGACAATAGTAGGTTAAAATCAGGCATTACAAATATAGTGGGGATCTTATTTTGCACATGTAGACTGGAGAATAGCCAGTTACCTTTAGACTATGTCAGTGATTTGATGATCATACTTGTGAGGAGACATTAATATTGTCATGGGGGTGATGAAAATGGGAAATACTGTGCCTAGAGCGGGACTCGAACCCACATCTCTTTGCATTCCGGGCCAGTGTGCTAACCATTACACCGCCTAGGCTCCCTGATATCAACACACTCCCCACGCCTACCTGTCTATGTGGTTACTTGCCTGAGAGGTCAGTGCAGACCACTACACTCGTCCCCCTGGAATTGTAAGTCTTGTAATGCTTACAATTACATACATACAGGCAATGCACTTACACATACATACACAGGGTAGGTTCAACAACCATACAGCGCAAAGCTTGTACAGGATCCTGATCACGGCAACCAGTGTCATGGGGTGATGAAAATGGGAAATATTGCGCCTAGAGCGGGACTCGAACCCACATCTCTTTGCATTCCGGGCCAGTGTGCTAACCATTACACCACCTAGGCTCCCTGATATCAATACACTCCCCACGCCTACCTGTCTATGTGGTTACTTGCCTGAGAGGTCAGTGCAGACCACTACACTCGTCCCCCTGGAATTGTAAGTCTTGTAATGCTTACAATTACATACATACAGGCAATGCACTAACACATACATACACAGGGTAGGTTCAACAACCATACAGCGCAAAGCTTGTACAGGATCCTGATCACGGCAACCAGTGTCATGGGGGTGATGAAAATGGGAAATATTGTGCCTAGAGCGGGACTCGAACCCACATCTCTTTGCATTCCGGGCCAGTGTGCTAACCATTACACCACCTAGGCTCCCTGATATCAACACACTCCCCACGCCTACCTGTCTATGTGGTTACTTGCCTGAGAGGTCAGTGCAGACCACTACACTCATCCCCCTGGAATTGTAAGTCTTGTAATGCTTACAATTACATACATACAGGCAATGCACTAACACATACATACACAGGGTAGGTTCAACAACCATACAGCGCAAAGCTTGTACAGGATCCTGATCACGGCAACCAGTGTCATGGGGGTGATGAAAATGGGAAATATTGTGCCTAGAGCGGGACTCGAACCCACATCTCTTTGCATTCCGGGCCAGTGTGCTAACCATTACACCGCCTAGGCTCCCTGATATCAACACACTCCCCACGCCTACCTGTCTATGTGGTTACTTGCCTGAGAGGTCAGTGCAGACCACTACACTCGTCCCCCTGGAATTGTAAGTCTTGTAATGCTTACAATTACATACATACAGGCAATGCACTAACACATCCATACACAGGGTAGGCTCAACAACCATACAGCGCAAAGCTAGTACAGGATCCTGATCACGGCAACCAGTGTCGTGGGGGTGATGAAAATGGGAAATATTGCGCCTAGAGCGGGACTCGAACCCACATCTCTTTGCATTCCGGGCCAGTGTGCTAACCATTACACCGCCTAGGCTCCCTGATATCAACACACTCCCCACGCCTACCTGTCTATGTGGTTACTTGCCTGAGAGGTCAGTGCAGACCACTACAATATAAATGGGCATGACTCGCTGATACAGGTAGTTGTGGATTTTGGATTATGCAAATAATGGTTGAATGACTCATTTAAATTGTCTTAGTCAACTTATACCTTGCAGAATTGATACTGGTCGCTACCTCGCCCGGCACTCGCTCGGCAGTACTAGGATAGGACAAGGACTGGTTGGCTCAGTAGCAGGATAATGTGACTGTGGGAAATCGGGTCAGGGCTTGCTAGTGGCGTGATATCCCAGTGGGGAAGCACAATCTTGAATTTCAAAATACCCTGAAAAGGCCTTGAAAATTGACCAAATGTGCCGAAAAACGCTTGAGTTTTTAGATTTATCAAAGTGTGATTCAAACGCAGCTGCGGTTTCATTTTTTTTCATTACCAGCTGCATCAACGAAACATCAAACAATGACAGAATCACGATACGTCAATTCTGGTAATTAGCATAATAAATTCTGGTTTGCATTATTATAACTACTATACTTGTTTTGCTTTATAAAAATAGCATACAGAAACCTGGTGAAGTAAGACCATAAAGAGTTGACATGTATATAATCATTATTATGTCATATATTTTCAGCCATAACAAATTAATTTCTTAACTGAAAATCCCATAAAAAGGCCTTAAATTTAGTTGCTAAAGAGCTGTATGAACCGTGATATGTCAGTCATGATTGTGCACTGTCGTGAGTCGGTACCCATCTGATATTACCTTAAATGTTTCTAAGATGTAAAACCCAAACACAAATAAACAAGAATCTAGATATTTAAACAAGTGTTCATTTTATTTGCATTTACTTTTGGGTTTAACATTTTTTTTTAAAAGAAGGTAATTGCATAGTATTTATATTGTTGTTAATTTTTGCAAATTGTCACTGGTGCATTGTGGGTAGATGTAGATCTAAAAAGTGTTAATTTTATTTGTATTAACTTTTTTCTTTATAAAAAAACCTAATTATTATTTACATTTAAAATGCGATTGCATACTTTTTATTTTGGTTAATTTTGGCAAATTGTGACCGATGCATTGTGGGTAGATGTGGACCTTGGCATCAGGTATTGTTCTGCGTTCTGGATACATACATTACCAGTAGGACCAGGGTTAGGCGGTCCCATGTCCCCCCCCCCCCCCATCCCCTCCCTCCCCCACTCCCCTCCACACCCCACACACATTACAACACCAGCGCGCATGCTCAGCAGTCTGTTCCCTGCACTTCCGGTCAGAGCCAGCTGTGAAATACATAATAAGGCCAAGCATAAAGAAAGCTTGTTTCTCAGGCATCTTGTTTCACCCGCTGCTTTCTGCTCATCCAGTGGGTGCTGTTTGACTTACAGTCTGACCTACTTGACCTGGTGTTTGACCTGTGTGACCTCTGTTCCTCCAGTGAGTGGAGTTTGACCTGTGTGACCTCTGCTTCTCCGGTGGGTGGAGTTTGACCTACTGTTTGACCTGTGTGACCTCTGTTGGACCAGTGGGGGGCGTTTGACTTGCTGTTTGACCTGTGTGACATGTTCCTCCAGTGGGTGGAGTTTGATCTGCTGTTTGACCCGCTGTTTGACCTGTGTGACCTATGTTGCTTCAGTGGGTGGCATTTGACCTGCTGTGTGACCTGTTTGACTGGTTGTTTGACCTGTGTGACCTCTGTTCCTCCAGTGGGTGGAATTTGACCTGCTGTTTGACCTGTGTGACCCCTGCTTCTCCAGGGAGTGGAGTTTGACCTACTGTTTGACCTACTGTTTGACCTGTGTGACCTCTTGCTCCAGTGGGTGGCGTTTGACCTGCTGTTTGACCTGCTGTTTGACCTGCTGTTTGACCTGCTGTTTGAATTACTGTTTGACCTGCTGCTTGACCTTATGTGTGACCTCTGTTCTTCCACTGGGTGGAGTTCTACCTGTTGTTTGACCTGTTTTACCCGCTGTTTGCCCTGCTGATTGCCCTACTATCTGACCTCTTTGACCCACTGTTTGACCTTCTGTTTGACCTGCTGTCTGACCTATGTGACATCTGTTCCTCCAGTGGGTGCTGTTTGACCCTTGTTTGACCTACTGTCTGACCTGTTTGACCCGCTGTGTGACCCACTGTCTGACCTGTTTGACCCGCTGTTTGACCCGCTGTGACCTCTATTCCTGCAGTGGGTGGCGCTGGGCGGGACGACGCGGCAGGCCCTGGAGGAGGCGGGGCTGAGGGTGGCCAGCACGGCGCCCCGCCCCACCCCGGAGGGACTGTTGGAGGCGCTACACCAGGTGAGACCAGTGTAGCACTGTAAGCAGTGTGCTGCACTGAGCACACTGTTCTGCACTGTGCACATTCTGCTGCACTTGCTACACTGTAACTGTCTGCACTGAGCACATTCTGCTACACTGTCACTGTCTGCACTGAGCACTCTGTGCTGTGCTGCACTGTGCACATTCTGCTGCACTGGGCTGCACTTGCTACACTGTCACTGTCTGCACTGAGCACATTCTGCTACACTGTCACTGTCTGCACTGAGCACACTGTGCTGCACTGTGCACATTCTGCTGCGCTGTGCTGCACTGTGACTGTTTGCACTGAGCACACTGTGCTGCACTGTGCACATTCTGCTGCGCTGTGCTGCACTGTCACTGTTTGCACTGAGCACACTGTGCTGCACTGTGAAAATTCTACTGCATTGTGCTACACTGTCTGCACTGAGAACAGTGTGCTGCACTGTGCACATTCTACTGCACTGTCTGCACTGAGCACACTGTGCTGCACTGTGCACATTATACTGCATTGTGCTAAACTGTCTGCACTGAGCACACTGTGCTGCACTGTGCACATTCTGCTACACTGTGTTGTACTGAGCACAGTGTGCTGTGCTGTACTGTGCTGTATTAAGCAGACTGCTGCCGTTTACTGCGTCATACAGTAGCACCCGTTTTCAACGGACACCTCTGCACTCGGACCAGCTTTGTCCTGACACGCGCGAGCGTGATGTCATCGTAGGGGACAGTCCAACAAAGCAAACATTTGTACATTGAACAACTGTCCACACATAGCAGGGGTCCGACTACCACAAGTGTCGCTGAAGACGGGTACTACTGTAGTAATAGTGATAATTGGCATTGATATTAATAGGGACCACAACCTATGTGCTTCTGTAGTCTTAAGAATGTTTCAGTTGTTTTGTTGTTTAACCCCAGCGGTTATTTACATAGATTTCTTTTTGTGTGTGTGCGATGCTATTTATTTTTCTTTTAACCCAGATTTTTGCATTGCGTTATCTTTTTTTTCGTCGTAAAACTTGTTTTATTTGCCTATTACAACTGACTATGACAAGCACACTGCCTTTTTTTCATCGCTAAGCAAAGTGCCATTTTTGTGTTTGATTGATGCTATACTTACATAGAGTTATTGTTTTGGGAGGTAAACATTGTCTAATTAGCCTATTACGCAAGTGTATTACCATCAAACTGCCCTTATCTGTCGCTAAGCAACGTATCATCTTTGTATTTGTTTACCAAGGATGTTTACATAGAGTTATTGTTTTGGGAGGTAAACGTTATTTAATTAGCCTATTATGTGAGTGTATTACCATCACACCGACATTTTCCGTCGCTAATCAATGTACAATCTTTGTGTTTGTTTAACACGGATATTTACATAGAGTTCTTGTTTTTGGAGGTAAAAGTTATTTAATTATCCTATTACGCGAGCGTATTACCATCGTACCACCCTTTTCCGTTGCTAGTCAAAATGCCATTTTTGTGTTTGTTTAACGCAGATGTTTGCGGGTTAAAAATTGCTTAACTTGCCTATTCCACTGGACTATTACAATCGGACTGACCTACTCTCATCCTTAAATAAAAAGCCTCTTTTTTTCTTTAATGCAAATATTATTTATATTAACTCATCTCTTTTGTTTAAAAACAATGTTTTATTGTCCATAACAATAAGTCAGATTGACTTTTTTTTCATTCCTAAGCAAAGCGCAATTTTTGTTATTGGCTAACCCAGATATTGTTTATTTTCATATTTATTTCTTGCTTTCATTCAAATGTGATCTATTGTTGAAAAGGAAAAATGAGCTGAAAATTGCATGGAATGAACAACAAAAACCGGGAAGTAAGGATGTTTACTCGGTTTGTGAGTGGAGGTGGTTTGTACCGTGAAGTTAAATAAAGACACAACTTGTTGTTTTATGTTGTTCTGGGGTGATGTAACGAGAGGTTGAATCTATTATGCCATTTGGCTCTTGATTTACTTGATAATAACACACTCTCTACTAGGAAACATATTCTCCTACCATTAGAGATGAAGAATGACCATCTTTAAATCCCAGCAAAACCTGTTTTAGTATGAATCAACTATTTTTTTTTTTTTTACTAAATGTATTTTATTCAGCGAATAATGTCTTTTGTCAGCGCCAGAGCACTGGTCTTCCGGCCGTTAATTACAATTTGTTGGTACATAAATGACAATATCAGTTGCAATAATAACCACATGAAAAACCTGTTCGATAATAGAAGCATAATATAAATTGACTATTTGTCGTAATAGTAACTGCATGCAATTCCAGTTCAACATATGTATAAACAAGCTGTGGAGGGTCTGGTTCCAGCGAGCAGTGTTTATCTATATTGGCGTAGAGTTGATGAACTGAAAAAAAAAACCAATGTGGTTGCGACTGATTGCGTTCTCTCGATTCAAGTTTTAAAGTCTATGAATGTACATGATTTAATACATTCTACAGATCCAAAGTAGCAGGATTTGATAGATAAGTGTCTGAATGATATATTTACATTCGTAGATTGGGAAATCAGATGGATACATCCATAACCCAGCCTGCCGACACTTCTTCTATGACGTCATTTCGCAGTCCTGTCATTGAGACATGGCTGCGGGAGTAACTAAGGTCTAAGTGAGTGCCATAGGGCAGCTCAGGGGAAGCACTGTCCCCAGCTGGACTTATCGTCTGGATAGGTCAAAGCAAGTTTCCCTTACTTCTTATTGCCATAGATATGTATCAACATAGATAAACATTGTCTTTTAATAGTGCCTTCCTACTGCGGTCACTAACACAATGCTCAATTCATCGACTAATCATTAATTTACTAATCACCATTAGCTTACATGGCATGCCAAACCCAGTAGGTGCTTCATTTTACCACCGAAGTCAAACAGGGCCGTCTTCGGTGGCGTTTGCCGTAGTCAGCTGCTAATGGTTCTAGCACCGTTTGACCGGTACTACTTTCAATTGAGGTCAGTTCTAACTGAACTAGTCAGATACTCCACAATCACTGGTTATAAGCCGTGTTTACACGGGGAATTGTGAAACGATGTAGACAAAGCGATTTATATGAAGCGTTTTAGATGCGTGTTTACACTGCGGAGTTTGAAAGTGTGTCGGCGCCGGGAATCAGCAGGCGCCTGTAGCTGGCAAGCACTGCTATTTGTTTAGTTTACACACGTCGATTCGACGCAGATGTAGCTGCTACGTTAATATCGCTTGGAATTTAAGGTTAATTTAATTAAATTTCATTATTAGAGTCTGTAATTCTGTTAAATATGATCGCATTCAATAGATTTCGGCCTAATCGGTCCCTCACACTGCGGGGCACCAGCGATTAGTTACTGCTCTGCCTGTAGCCGGCAAGCACTACTACTTTACACTATCACCGCCCGGAAACAAGCTGAATCGCTTCAAATAAACCACCTCACGAGGTGGTATAGATGAACCGTTTCATATGAAGCGATTCAGCCCTAAAACGCCTCAGAGTCGCGTTTACACACCAAATGTGTGTCGATCTAGGCAAGTGGTTTCATATGAAACGTTTTAAATCGCCCGTGTAAACACGGCTATAGAGTTGGGACAAGAAACAATGCATGGGTTCAACTTTGATTTGTACATGCACATTTTTTTTAAACCACCAGAACAGTGCCTGAAAATTAAAAGAAAACTAGTGAAGTAGAGAGTTAGAATATGAATCAATATAAATTATATTTTTGTACTTTTATCATCAGTGTATTTTCCCAGTAGCATCTACTTCAAAGGTGGCTTTTCTGTGTCAATTCATTTCAGAAATTGAGGGGGAAATAGTCCTTATTATATATTCTTTCAAGTTATGTGATTATCATAAGATAAACTATCATGAATTTTGGCATTTCAATGTAATAGAAAACTTAATTGTGTGGTTGTGTAATACATAATTACCATGGTCTCACCACCATAACGGCTGCAGGACTTAGCTATCGCAGATTGATATCAAGCTGGACTCAGCTGCTACGTAGCCTCATCTAGTTTGATATCAATCCGTGATAGGTGTGTCCAGTAACCCTAACAGCGGACTGGTCATGTTAATATATAAGTAGAAGCTATCATGAATTTGGTATTTTTGTGTAATACAAAAATTCAATTTTGTGTTTGCATAATAAATAATTACCATGGTCTCGCCACGATTACGGTTACAGGACTTAGCTATCGCAGATTGATATCAAGCTGGACTCAGCTGCTACGTAGCCTCGTCTAGTTTGATATCAATCCGTGATAGGTGTGTCCAGTAACCTCAGCTGCTACGTAGCCTCGTCTAGTTTGATATCAATCCGTGATAGGTGTGTCCAGTAACCCTAACAGCGGACGGGTCATGTTAAATATATAAGTAGAAGCTATCATGAATTTGGTATTTTTGTGTAATACAAAAACTCAATTTTGTGTTTGCATAATAAATAATTAACATGGTCTCGCCACGATTATGGTTACAGAACTTAACTATCGCAGATTGATATCAAGCTGGACTCAGCCGCTACGTAGCCTTGCCTAGTTTGATATCAATCTGCAATAGACACATCTAGTAACCCTAAAAGTGGATCGGACATATGTACTTTTGTAACATATATTTAACAAAGAAAAACCTCTCTTAAATATCTATTTGAAAATAATTCCTTGTCACTTCTGTGTTAAGCTGTTTGCTAAAAGACAGCTGGAGAAGCGCCCTAGTGCAAATACATCCACACTGTCTAAGCGAACTGCTAAGTAGTTGAGCAGTTAATTGATTAATAATAATACCATGGTACCATATACCGTGTATGTCCCAATAGACGCGCACTGCGTGAGTGCAGACACATGGATGTACATCTATTCAAAGTTAAAGAATTTCATGGATTTGTTTTTGTCATGCCTCTGAAATAAAGTGGAATTGTCTTATTGTATGTGCATTCAGTCTGAATATGATCACAAATTTTGATTGATTTTTGTTGTGCCTCTGAAATAAAGTGGGATTGTCTTATTTTATGTGCATTCAGTCTGAATATGTGCATTCAGTCTCAAAATGGGTGGTGTGCTTCTATTGGGCAGCGTGCTTCTGTTGGGAGATATACGGTATGCGGAATATGGAGTCACTATGACTGTTGTTTCCAGTCTTACTGCAGTAATACAATTTAATAGTAATTCACGGTATCTTGCACTGCTCGTAACGCCTAAATGGATCTAGTTTTGATTTGACCGAGTTCAGAGTGTTGCTGCCGACAACATCTTGAGTTCCAGTCGGTTACAATTCTTTGACTAAAAAAAGAAGCCTCTCACACCAAGCCAGTATCTTTGTGTGTATCGTCTTACTTAGGGCAAATTATTTTAAAAAAATTGGTGATCGTCCCCGCCCGTGCCTGAAAAATTGTCCGCCCATCATTTTTATTATTATTATTATTATTTTTTTTTTTTAAACTGTTAAAAATGTATCGGGCTAGCAGCAATTCAACTTTCGTAAGCGCACAGACTGTGCAACATAGGTACTATTACCTCTATATCATACTTTTCTTTGTATTTGGCCTTATCTCAAAATTGACATCTCTAAGTAATAGACAACTCTTTTTTTACCTAATAAGTATTAGTTTAGCTCGCAGACCCGCTTCATTTGCTTTTGATTGTCAACAAATGAAGCTTGAGATTTTCTGAGATCTATGTATTTACAACTAGGTGTAGATGTGCTTACAACTAGGTGGACATGTATTTACAACTAGCTGGAGATGTTTTTTTTCTTGTTTTTTTTCCTTGAAGATTTATACTGCCTATCATGGATAAGTCTGAATAGACTTGTTTTCACCATTAGACAGTTTGTCGATAGAACGCCCGACCCTACACTTTTACCGACCCAAGGGATTTTTAACCTCCCACACCACATAGACATGGTATGAGAGCAACCGGCCTTTGATGACGCTGTAAGTTATACACAGCGGTGGAAATCCAAATTGGCAGAGGTGGGGGGGCACAGGGAATCAAACCACTGACCTTCAGATTAGGAGTCCGACCTAGAAAAAAGTCAGACACTCTGACCACTCCGCCACAGAGAACACCACTACAAGACGTGTATTTACAACTACGTGGAGATTTGTCGAGGTAGAGTTTAAAAAAAAAGAAGATAGTTTTGTTTGCGCTATGGGCTCTCGCCATGCATACATACATGTCACAATGTGGTATTGTCTCTTGTTTTCTCTTGTTATAGTTAATGATATTAAATAACACGGACGCTCATTGCATTGCTTCCGGCGCCATTGTCCATGACCCGATACCAAAACGAGGTCATTGAATAAATTAGGGGGGTGGTGGCTCTTGCACTATTCATTCACCATGTTTATTATTTTTATTATTATTTTTGCAATTTTTATTATTATTACAATTTGTATAATTATTATTATTACATTATTTATTAGACACAACCCTGAGGATCACTGATCCTATTTACAAGTAGTTTATTATCTGAAGAATTCTGGTAATTTGCACCTGTTTTAATTATCGATATATTAATGATTGATTTGTGGTTTCCTTACGGCATAAATAAATCATCAATCAATTATTACTATTTGCACCTGTTAATTATCGATCTATTAAAAGAATACTATTCGTGGTGTGCATTATAAAAATTGATAAGATACTTTTTAACTGACCAACATGGTGCTGACGCCAGTTTGTGATATCGTTGGAGTTTGGTAGTACTGGCTTTGTAAGAGTTTTCAGCTGTTGCTTATATGTTTTAAGAAAATAAAAATGTTATTACTTCCTAATCCACTATTGATTATGTAGGCTACAAATATGTATCAGGATGTTTATTGCGCCTTCTATTCCCAAATGTTCGCGTATCCAAGAACTGACGAGGCTCAACTATTACTTATCGATAACTGATTTGGTCAGTTATAAGCCTGTATCAGGATGTCTATCGCACCTTGTATTCCCAAGTGGTTGTGTATTGAAGAACTGACAAGGCTCAACTATTACGTATCTATAACTGATTTCGTAGACCATAAGCCTGTACCAGGATGTCTATCACACCGTGTATTCCCAAGTGGTCGCGTATCCAAGAACTGACAAGGCTCACCTATTACTTATCTATAACTGATTTATTAGACCATAAGCCTGTACCAGGATGTCTATCACACCTTGTATTCCCAAGTGGTCACATATCCAAGAACTGACAAGGATCAACTATTAGTATTACTTATCCATAACTGATTTGGTCAGTTATAAGCCTGTATCAGGATGTCTATTGCACCTTGTATTCCCAAGTGGTCATGTATCCAAGTACTGACAAGGCTCAACTATTACATATCTATAACTGATTTCGTAGACCATAAGCCTGTATCAGGATGTCTATTGCACCTTGTATTCCCAAGTGGTCATGTATCCAAGAACTGACGTGGCTCAACTATTACTTATCCATAACTGATTTAGTAGACCGTAAGCCTGTATCAGGATGTCTATCACACCTTGTAGTTGTATTGCCAAGTGGGCGCGTATCCAAGTTCTGACAAGACTCATTGCTTAACCTTGGTGATCAGAGGAAAACCGTGATTCCAACATGATATTGTAATTGTCATCTTAAGCCGGAATAGAAGTTAACTGCGTTTGGGATCTGCCTTGATGGACTTTTGATGTCTGTTTGTGACTATTTCGCTTATTTTGAAGTTTGACACACATCTGGTGCTAGAGCTGATACTAGCTAGATTGAATAAATGCTATTATATACTGAACACCTCATTCAAGTTTGCTTTCCCTTCATGTGAATCCTGTGGCGCCCTCTTGTGGTTAATCCTATAAATTTGTTTGTCGGGATTTGACATCCCAGCAACATCTAAGGTCATATCAGGACGGGTACCGACTTGTGTCAGTGCACACTCATGGCAACTTTATAGTGATGCCTCACTGGGAAACTATGCCACTGGCACCATGACCCGATATCCCACTCAGTCACATTAGCCTGATACTGAAACGAGGTCAGCCAATCGCTCCTGTCACATGACTTTAAGTTTTAACTGCCCGCTTAGAGGTCACCTGTCTTGTGTCTGATTGGTTGATTTTATGTGGTTAATACTTATAATTTATATTGCAATAAAATGTTAGCACTGCAGTGGTAGAAAATACTTTTAAGATTTAATCGCTGTCATATATTCCAAAATTTAAAGAACTTAGCTAAATGGCTATTTAATCAAAAGTACAGAAATGTGTGCAAAAGTAAAGAAATTCATGGGTTTTTTGGGTCGATCCGTGACTCGTGAGGTGACTGATCAGAACCTTCAATTTCCGTGACTCTCATGGAAATTTCGTGAGAGTTGGCAATACTGTGTATACTACTGTAGTAGTCATAAATGAGCCCCATTACCACATGGTGGTGGTCGCGACGACGCTGACCCTTGTCTGTCAGAAGGATCGCCAGGTGGCAGCACGCTAACAAGGGCGATCCCTAAAGGCGCTGTCACATTACGATGCATCGCGCCGACTTATGTGATTTTTGGCAGCTACGCCGGGATGTGTTACGCATGCGTTAGGTGCTCTTTGGTATACGTCGACGTTCATCGAGATATGGCATCGCGCGTCAGGGGGTCGGCAACGTTTTGTGCATGCACAAAACTTTCGATGTACAACGTTCGACAACGTGTGGATTTTACGTCAGCCATATGTTATGTATATGTTAGGTGTACGTCGATGTACCTGAGACGTACGTTAGACAAACATTGTTCACTACGTTGCACTACGTTGACCTACATTAAAGGCAGTGGGAACGTACAGTCCGCATACTCACAACATATGGATAACTTACGTCTAATGTACGTTTAGCGTTTCTCCAGCGTGTCTTGACGTATGTAATGTATGAGGCGTAGTTCTGGCGATCGAATAACATATATAACGTTCATCGGCGTTCTGCGAACGTACCATGAGCGTAATTCGAGCATTTTTTGCCGGGAGGCACATTAGCCATACGTTGGCCATACGTTATATATACAGTATGTATACGTCCAACTTTGCCCCCCGCGCCGAAAAGTTTGATGCTTCTCGACGAAAAAAAGTGGTTTTACGCGTTGGCCGTAATGTGAAAGGGCCTTCAGGTGAAGTGTTCCGCCTATTGGTACCGGCCATCCGCCACTGGAGGTTACGTGTAACCCGTCTTGGCGGTGGCAGGTCACGTCTATTCTGACCTAGCTGGAATAAACTGGGGAAGGCCCCCTGGGATTGATTGGTTGGTTGGTTGTTGGAGTTTTACGTCCTGGCAACATCTCAGGTCATATTAGGACATGTACCTACTTGTGACAGTGCGCACTCATGGCGACTTTATAATGTTGCTCCACTGGGAAATCAGGCTGTCAGGACCATGACCTGAAATCCCACTCACTCACATTATCCTGACACTAAGCTAACCAGTCCTTCCCTATCCTATTAATGCCGGGCGCCAAGCTAGGAAGCGACAAGTATCCATTTTATAAGTCATTGGTTTGACTCGATCGGGAACTGACCTCCCGACCTCCCGCACACGAGTACCGCACTCTATCGATTCGGCCACCGCGTTCAGTCCCCGCCATTGAAGCATCGTTCTTTTCGATACATATATTTGGTTGATGCTTATCATCTACATTACTTTGATTTGAAATTACTTATTTTAGAAGGGTAACTTTGGAGATGGTTGAAGTGCAAACATGCCAAATTAATTGACTTAGTATTCCATTCTATGCAGCAATAAATGTTTAATAAGTGCTCCAGTATCTAAGTTATATATGTAGAATCAAATCTAGGTCAGTGTTTTCCTTTAGAAAATGTGATGATTTCATCAGATTATGCAGTCAGTGATATTCATGAATATCCAACTTACGTAGTTGGATATTCATGAAAAGGGACAAGGTCATGAATCTCTCATACTTATATAATTCATGAATAAACAAAGCCCAAATATATACTTTTTTATCTGTGTTTATTCTTTCACACTGAGTTCGCATATACTCCAATTGTATCTGTCATGGGGGTTATGGAAATAGGAAATATTGCGCGTAGAACAGGAATCGAACCCACATCTCTTGCATCCCGGGCCTTAGCCTCTGCGTATTGGCCACTCGTGGCTTACACATGCTTTTATGCTTTCCCGTATTGGGTGTCAGTCCCAGCTGACACTCAAACACATCTTACTAAGTTGCGTTGATTTTTTGGCCCTGCGCCAACAGTTCTACACTGCAGACAGTATGCATAACCTTTTTACCAAGGTAAAACAGGAAAACATTTTAGCCTTTTTGAGTGCAGCTGGACTGTACCACCTCATATAGTTTACTAAATAGATTCTATCAATTATTAATAAAACTTGTCTTTTTCTATGGGAATTTGTTTCCCTTGACCACAAATATATGATTGTGAGCTTTCTAATTTAATGAGTGTATATTGGCACATAATTGATTTTCTGCTTTTACATGTAAAAGCGATGGTTTGAACAAAAAACAAACATTTCTCGCCGTGAATATGGCCTATGCTGCCGACACGGCGTAAAGCAACCACCAATCAATCAATCAATCAAGCATCCCAGGCCAGTGTGCTAACCATTTCACCAATTAGACTCCCTGATGTCACCACCCTACCCATGACTACCTGTCTATGCGGCTCCTTGCCTGAGAGGTCAGTGCAGACTACTACATATCCATACGTCATACAGATATAAACGTGTATGTAATTTATTGTGTAAATTCTTGCAGATGTAGTCTACAAGGGGAACACCAATGCCCAGCGCTCAAAAAGACCAATTCAGATGAATATAAATGTTTGCAAAAGAAAGAAAAATGTCAATAGCCTTTATTACAGAATATTACATAGGCCGTATGTATTTAAACTGTTTAAAACTTAGCACTTATTGACATCAAGCTACAAGTATAATGAATAGTTGTCTATTGATGAAACCGTGGTTATGTGTAAAATATCACTATGGTCCTGATATGACCTTAGATGTTGCTAGGACGTAAAACAACAACAAACAAACTATTCCTAATCTGCTGTATTAAAGTTGCATGGTCCGACGGCTTCGAGTTTCCGTCATTTTCTGAGATATGCCCAACTTGTTGACGTGAAGTGGGAAATTAGGCCGCTTGCATCATGACCCGATATCCGACTCAGTCACATTACCCTGACACTGAGCTAACTAGTCCTTGCCCTATCCTAGTAATGCCGAGCACCAGGCTAGGATAGTAGGAAGCGACAAGTATACATTTTTAAGTCATTGGGTTGACTCGACCAGGGTTCGAATCCCACAATCTACCAAAACGGGAGACGGACGCTCAACTCATTCGGCCAACCGGTCTGGTGGGCATGCACAGTGAATGTGTGTGTAATATGTGGTGTGTGTGTGTAGGAGTTTATGAGTGTGTGTGTTTGAGAGAGCGTCATCTGAACGCATGCATGTGAGAGGACTTCCGTGAGAAGTCTGTTCAGTGTGTGTTGGGGGTGGGTGTAGTGTGTGTGTGTGGTGTAGTGTGGGTGAGTGGGGACGGTGGCGAGGGCAGGGTTGGGGAGGACGGAGGGGGGGGGCAGGACGGAGCGACGGAGGGACGAGGAAAGCAATTTCAATGGGAGACAAATCTATTTGACAAGCAGAAATGGCATGTTTGAAACTGGCATACTTCACGTGTACGTGTAGATTACAACGTGCCAGACGTTTCGTTATAACCCTTGACGTGGAGCTCATAATAATTTATAAAGAAGACATTTACAACAATTGCGTCTAGTCATATACAGGTATGCATGTACATCTATCTGCTAGTGAAATGCAGGCAATCAAATACCTTATCAGCAGCTACTGCGTGGTAAGATAACACCAACACTACAACTGGCCAGCATTTAAGACAAGCCTGGGTACCCGGTGTAACGATTTCAACTCCCCCCTCCCCCCCCCCTTCCCAAGTTCCCCCCTGGGAATCTGAAAACGTTTTTAACTTCCCTCCGGGGAAACGTTTTCAGATTCCTGGGGGGGAACTTAAAAACAGTTTTCAGATTCCTCCCCCTATTTTCAAATTCCCCCCTCCGGGAATTTAAAATTGTTTAAAAAACTTTAAAAAACTTTTTAAATTTCAGACCTATAATATTTTTTTCTTAACCATCTTGGAGACTTTTTGTGTCATTTGTGGTTAAATATGTTTTATTGTACTAGTAATAATTTCCATTATGCTATTCTCTGTATATTATAATATTTGTTATGAAAAATAACAAAAAATAACAAAAATAAAGAAAATTCCCCAAAAATGGGGGGGGGGGAGTTAAAACAAGGGAGGGAATTTGAAAACGTTTTCAAATTCCCCTGGGAGGAATTTGAAAACGTTTTCAAGTTCCCAGGGGGGAACTTGAATATGGGGGGAATTTGAAATCTTTACAGCGGGCTTATATGCTATGGACAGTATAAATACAGCGTCAAGGGAAAACAAAGAAAAAAAAGGTAGGTATATTATTAGGCTGATCGTTAGAATCTACCTCACTTTAGTTTGAAGTGACTTATTTAATCGGCTAACTTTTGAGATATTTGAAATGTAAACGTACAAAATTAATTTTGGCAAGCACGCCAAAACTCTTGACACCATAGGCTTTTGTTCGAGTAACAGGTTCTATTAAATTGGCTTTGTAGTTTGCTCTATGTGGTGACAAGTGCTTGATAAGCGCACCAGAATCTAAATTAGATATGTAGAATCAAACATAAGCTGTATTCACACGGGCAAAATCTAAAGCGATCTCCAGGAGGCGATTCATATGAAGCGATTTAGATGCGCGTTCACACGGACACTGCGTGAGGCGGAAGTGGATATCTGCGCATGAGCAAGTCCAGGCTAACCAGCGCCATTTTGGGTTCGACGACGAAGGCACCAGAGAGTGTGGGTTCGACCTAGATATGTATTTAATTAATCGTATTGGTTTGGAACGGTCAAGACTTCTGCTGGGCAGTGAAACCCTAAAAATAAATGATGAAAAAAATATCTGTGCATAGATAGCAGTTTCATTAATTAAATTATATAATATGCGCTTTTGATCGACCGGAAAGTCAACAAACTGAAGTGTCGACTGCGCATGCGTGTGACGTCCTAAATCGCTTCATATGCGTTCACACGGGCAAGATAAAACGTTTCAACATAGATCGCTTCCTGTATACCACCTAGCGAAGCGTTTTACATTAAACGATTTATATGAATCGATTCAGCCCTAAAACGCCTCACCGTCGCGTTCACACGGCAAATGTGAGTCGCAGTACGCGAGGCGTTTCGCGTGAGGCGTTTTAACTCGCCCGTGTGAATACAGCTATAGATCGCTGTTTTGGTTTTTAAAATGTTGATGTTTTCATCGTACTATCAGAGAGCGTGTATATAAACAGATGAGAGAGACAACTCCCGCGAAAATCGGTAACACAGGCTACAGTGGCGTTCCTGGCGGTTAGTGTTGAACAAGCTTTGAGTTTGATGGTACGTGCAGTGCAAAACATTTGTTTTTATTCAAAATTAATAGAAATGCAGAAGCCTAACCGTATCAATTTAATATAATCCTTTTGGTAGACATGTTTTCTATATGTGTTCCAAGCGGTTTGTGTCTATCTCATGTGGTTTTAGAGATATTTCACTTTTTCTGTATGAAGATTGCTCACCGCCATTGACAATGCCTTGAGTTTGCCATACGCGTAGTGAAAAACGTCAGTTTTATTCCAAATTAATAGAAATCCAGAACCCTAACCATATCAATTTAAGATAATCTTGTTGGTAAACAGTTTCTATGTGTATTCCAATCAGTTTGTTTCTAGGTGTTGTAGTTTTAGAGATATTTAACGTTTTCTGTAGGAGATTGCTCACCGCCATTGACAATGCCTTGAGTTTGCCGTACGCGTAGTGAAAAACGTCAGTTTTATTCCAAATTAATAGAAATCCAGAACCCTAACCATATCAATTTAAGATAATCTTGTTGGTAAACATGTTTTCTATGTGTATTCCAATCAGTTTGTTTCTAGGTGTTGTAGTTTTAGAGATATTTAACGTTTTCTGTAGGAAGATTGCTCACCGCCATTGACAATGCCTTGAGTTTGCCGTACGCGTAGTGAAAAAACGTCAGTTTTATTCCAAATTAATAGAAATCCAGAACCCTAACCATATCAGTTTAATATAATCTTGTTGGTAAACATGTTTTCTATGTGTATTCCAATCAGTTTGTTTCTAGGTGGTCCAGTTTCAGAGATATTTCACTTTTTCTGTACGAAGATTGCTCACGGCCATTGACAATGCCTTGAGTTTGACAGATGTGTCATATACTGTTCAACAACCACCACTTGGAGCGCCACAGTCAGCAGTTGTTACACGGTCTAGTATGGGAGTTGTCCCTCTCATCTGTTTATATACACGCTCTCTGGTACTATGCAGCTTTAATTTATTGCCCAGTTGAGCTATGCACCTCACAAAGCTAGACATTATTTTCCTAATCCGTAACGTTCATGAGGGCACACCCTACTGTATGAGACAAATATATCACACCTACTACAATTAACGGCTTCATTGTGCAACAATCTGAGCATGTTATTGTCTGTTGTACATGATTTACTAACTATTTCACGTCCATAATTCCATAACAAAGTTTGTACCAGTCGATGATTTTGAGTTCCTGCCATACATAAGAATTTATTTTTTTTTATTTAGAGAAAAACAGTATTATCTAATTTTACTCCACTTTCCTTTAGTTTTAAATAACTTTTATTTTAAAAGGTTAAGTTTTGGAGATATTTGAAGTGAAATCCTGCCAAATTAATTTGTGTGCACAACCCTAGATACTGGGTATATAGGCCTAATATTTGTTTACCTGTTTACATATATGACGGGATCACCAACCTGCAATAAATATTTAATAACTATTAATTTAAACTGTTAGCTTAATATATTTGAAGTGGAATCATGCCAAATTAATTTGCCGTACATCCTTAAATACTGGACGTATTCTTTGTTTAACTGCTTCTATATACATGTGTAAAATATTTCGATTTAATGCATTGGTGGGGGAATACAAATGTTCTATTACTGATCGGGTATACGTGACCAGGTGCATGTATGTATATATGTAGGTGCTGGTAGTGCCTGATTGAGATGTAAATAGACAAAGTGGTGCTGGCAGGACTGTGTGTAAAGGGGCACTCAGAGCCTTCCCCTTCCCCTCGCCCCTCTGCTAGTTAGGATCACCACACTCAGGCTCAAGGCAGGTGGTGGCCAGGGGAGCCGATGGTGGCCGATGGTTTTGTGGGTTTGAACCCTGGTTGAGTCAAACCGATGACTTAAAAATTGATACTTGTCACTTCCTAGCCAGTCGCTCGGCATTATTAGGGTAGGGCAAGGACTGGTTGGCTCAGTGTCAGGATAATGTGACTGAGTGGGATATTGGGTCATGGTGCTGGTGGCCTGGTCTCCCAGTGCAGTAGCACTATAAAGTCACCATGAGTGGGCACTGTCACAAGTCGGTACCCATCCTGATATGAACTTAGATGTTGCTAGGATATAGAAAAGAAAACACACAAACAAAATCTAAGGTCATATCAGGACGGGGGGGGGGGGCACTTGAGGTATAGACAATATTCAGCTCCATGTTTCTCCAGCCCCCCTCCCTCCACCAGACGCAGTGACGGAATCAATAGACGAGAACACCATTTCGAGTGCGCATGCGCTGAAAACGGCATTGGCAGAAAAGCAAGGGCATACAGCCATTGAGTTTGCCGCTATGCATAGGGAAAAACTTCGATTCTATTCAAAATTAATAAAAGATACATAACAATTTGGCACAAACATGGATGGATGGATGCAATATAATAATATAATGAATATGTTTAAGACACAACTCTCCATAATTAAGCATTTTAAGCTAAGAAACATACAATTTCAGTCACTTTACAGGCTGATGTTTACATCACCTTTGATTAGACATAAGTAATTCTTGTTCTAAATATTAAAATGTCAAATGTGTGAACAAAAGCTTGTTTAAAAGAAATATATAACCAATGTCTGATTAACCCTACCCTTTTCCTAGCCCAAAACAAATGTTATTAACCATAGGATATAAATAAAAACATGAATCAAATGAGTAATACTGACTCTGGCTATGGCTCTAAGACTAGTCTGAGTGCCCAGATTTGTCTCAATCTAAATGCAGATCGTATAAGATGTGCTGATTATATTGATCTAAATGCAATGCTAGATAAAAGATTAACATCTTAATTCATTATATATATTTTGTTGTTGGTATTCGATGTTTCAAACAAGAGCTGAGATGAGCTGAAACTAGCACATTTCATAGCCGCACACAGTGTCTTAGCATTAGCCATGTGCTTCTCGCGGGATTTGTTTAACTTCCACGCATCCCACAATGCACCACACGGCTGGAATGGCGATGTAGTCAGAGCGCACATTTCCCACGTGGAAGGTCAGAAATTCAAATTCTGGTTGAGTCAAACTCATGACTTACAAAATGCATACTTCTCGTTACCTAGCCTGGCGCTCGGCCTTAATAGGATAGGACAATGACTGGTTAGCTCAGTATCGGGATAAAGTGACTGAGTGGGAAATTGGACTCGCTAAATTTAATTTTGCATGATTTCCTTTCAAATGTCTCCAAAGTTACCCCTTTAAACTGAAAGTTACTTCAAAGTAGAGTAAAGTAGGTCAACTCATTTATTTATGTAAAATATGGCAGAAATTCAAAAGCATCAATCAGCCAATGTAAACTCAAGTGAGCGTTCTGCAAATCACCTTCAATTAATCAATCTTTATTCTGAGCTTTGTCTGCATATAACCTAAAGTTAGAGAGCATCATTACATTTGTTAAATTGATCTTGGTACTGACACCGAAATTGTGAATTTAAATGAGTATTCTGAAACTTAATTGAATGAAATCATCTTCAACCAATCAATCGTTACCCCGAACCTTATTTGCATAACCCAAAGTCTAAATGGAACATCATTACATTTGTTTAAATTGCTTTTGGGACTGAGACAAAAATTGTGAATCCTGTTGATCTATTATTGTGAACTCTGTGATTGCAGTAATGTCTTTTGTGTGCATGCTTCTGCTGTCTGCGCGAACAACTTCTATGGGACTACGAGGTGATCGGGAATCCTGCTTCATCGCAAGTCAGTCACTAGATAAAAGATTCACCTGTACTTCCAGTACAGGGGTGAACGACAACGTAGTGTAAATACGGGCAAAAATAGCTTTAGTATGGAACAGGAAGTAGAATGCCTGCCTCCAGTATCAAATGGATACTTATATCGCCACAGAGTTGGTGAAATGGGAGAGAATGCAAAAAGACAAGATTGCGGCCATAGAACGCCATCGATTTCACGTTTAAATTGCATTAAATTATGTTTTATTATATTTTCCAACTCAAAAGTAGCGGGGAAATATGAAGACGTACATAAAGAATATATTGTGCTTCTTAAATTAAGAATTTACCAGCTCAGTTAATTTCCCCAGCATGTCGAAGTTCTTCGCCAGTTTTTCTAATGGGTTGGTTTTCACCCCTCTACTGGAAGTACGGGGTGAATCTTTTATCTAGTCAGTCACCTGCATAGGACACTGCATGCTGGCGAGAGGCGCCTCACTCGAAAGGTGTCTAGTCAGAAGTTGGCTATTAGAAACTACGCATGTTGAATCACACTGGGCGTATTCGACAGCGAAGATCCTGCTCATAATTGTGAGACTCCAGCAAACTGTACAGAATGGATCCTGATATGACCTGAGATGTTACCAAGACGTAAAACTCCAACAACCAACCATGTACAGAGTGGTAAGCACTCACAGGAAGTTGACCAGTCGAATATGACAATGGAGCATGTTCTCACAAATGAAATAGCGATGGTTATTCAGTAATGCGTTTTAAAATAATGTAATGGTCTGCACTGACCTCAGGCAAGTAACCACACAGAGAGGTAGGCGTGGGAAGTGTGGTGATATCAGGGAGCCTAGGTGGTGTAATGGTTAGCACACTGGCCTGGAATGCAAAGAGATGTGGGTTCGAGTCCCGCTCTAGGCGCAATATTTCCCATTTTCATCACCCCCACAACACTGGTTGGTGTGATAATGATCCTGTACAAGCTTTGCTCTGTATGGTTGTTGAACCTACCCTGTGTATGTATGTGTTAGTGCATTGCCTGTATGTATGTAATTGTAAGCATTAAAAGACTTACAATTCCAGGGGGACGAGTGTAGTAGTCTGCACTGACCTCTCAGGCAAGTAACCACATAGACAGGTGGGCATGGGTAGTGTGGTGATATCAGGGAGCCTAGGTGGTGTAATGGTTAGCACACTGGCCTGGAATTCCCGGAGATGGGTGTTCGAGTCCCACTCTAGGCGCAATATTTCCCATTTTCATCACCCCCCACATCAATAATGAAGCTATAGCAAGTACAGCTATTATTTGAATAAAAATAATAATTTTACATCTGGTGTTTGCAACAAGATCTGAATTATTTTTACAAATCTACTCTGGTTTATGGGATTACAAGCAATGTGTAATGGTATCACTGCTACGCCACACTGTGACGATCTTGTGGTGTGCAATGTTGTCACTGGTGAGACAGGATTAAGAGCAATTTACGATAACACTGCTGAGTTACACCATGAAGAGCATGCAGTGTGAACATTTCCTTTTTAACTTAACTCGATCAATCAAGCTTTAACTAACATATCTCACAGAAATCCAGTTCCGCTGTCGCAGTTTCCGCCTTCCGCCAGTTTCCGCGGTAGGCATCGCTTCTGCGCATGCGTCAAAATCGAACAGCATCTTTAGTAACCTTATAAATTGAATATAATGTTTTTGGTAAAGATGTTTTCTATATGTGTACTAAGCGATTTGTTTCTAGGTGGTGTGGTTTTAGAGATATTTCACTTTTTCTGTATTTTCTGTATGAAGATTGCTCACGACCATTGACAATGGCTTGAGTTTGATGGTACGCGCAGTGCAAAACCCTAACCGTATAAATTGAATATAATGTTTTTGGTAAAGATGTTTTCTATATGTCTACCAAGCGATTTGTTTCTAGGTGGTGTGGTTTTAGAGATATTTCACCTTTTCTGTATGAAGATTGCTCACGGCCATTGACAATGCATTTGAGTGTATGCATACCGCGGAAACTGGTGGACGGCGGAAACTGTGACACCGCTACAACTGTAGTACCAGTCGAACATGAACTTGTGAGATCAGCTCCCTCAGTATTATATGACCGTCTGTGCCCAGTCGAACACGGCCATTGTCGGCACCATGGGGCTGGCTGTGACGTGTGAGTGGTTTACTGCGCATGCGCAGCAGTCCCGATTGACACAAATAGTGTCACGTGTGGAAGTGGGAACCAAATGACAGCGTTGAACTAAAGGCCGACTTGACAGCCGTCATGAGTAACCAGATCGGTGACAACAAGTGTAAACACTGTCAGCAGCGCAGTACGAGTCAGGCAGGGCAGCACTGGCGGATTGGACAAAAGCTGGCAAAAGCATGCTTTTTGGACACTTTATAGGGCATCCCCTCCCCATCCCCTTCCAGCACTTGCTATCCGGACCGCACTTCGTCCACACATCTCTCTATCTCCTCCTCGCTGGCCATGCTCCTCCTTGATATTGTCAGAAAAGAGTTCCAGGAGGGGGAGCCCGCTAGCATTTTACTTTCTACTCTTACTCTGTCCGTGTCTTTGGCTCGCCGGCTGGTCACCACAGAGCAAATAGACATGGTCCTTTGACTCAACTCTCCTCATTTCTCCTTCCTATACTCTACACTTTTTTTTTCTCCTGGGCTTACTTCTCCCCTTGATCAAGGGAGTTGTTTGTTTGGGTGGGTCCCTTTACCTTGACCCTGAGTGTGGTGATCCTACCCAGCAGAGGGGGTAGGCCCTGAGTGCCCCTTACACACAGCCCTGCCAGCACCACTATGTCTATTTACATTCCACTCAGACACCAACAGCACTTACATGCGCTTGGTCAGATATACCTGTTTAGTAATAGAACATTTGCATTCCCCCCAATGCCATGAATCAGAATATTTGACTAAATGAATGACTTACAAAACACAAAATTGACACTTGTCCCTACCTAGCCTGGTGCTCTGCATTAATAGTGTACTAGTCCATAATTAGACAATGACACAGCAGGTAGTATAAAGTTGGGTTTATTTTCTTAAGCACAAGGACAAGTTTTGATCATCAGAAAGTTCAATTCAAATAACAACATGTTCAAACACAGTGAGGTCAAGAAGCTTTTAACCCCAGCCCTTCAGAATGTCACGTAGGGGCAGGCGGGTGGCAATTTAAGGCTAGTCAGTGTCTTCCTTGTGCCCGTGTTGATGTGAGCTCTCAGTCGCCAAACCTGGCCTTATATAGGCAGCGATGGCAATTTAGTTCAGGAATTCGAACATAGATGGCAGATCGGTATCATTTAGATACGTAATCAAGTTTCTTATTTTAAAAGTGAATATAGGCGGCGCAAGTGTCCAAAGCATAAGGCAGTGTGGCCATTTCTCGATAGGTGGCAGCATAAGGCCTTCTTAGTACTAGAGGCTATGGCTGTGTCCGAATGTCAAATTACCCATGTTGCGAACATCACGGACAATGAGCCCCACTAGCACACGGTGGTGGCAGCGACTACTCTGACCCCTGTTTGCTAAGAAGTAATAACAGGTGGCAGCACACTGGCTGAACAGTTTCTGTTGTGGACTGTTCCACCCATTGTTAGCGGCCACCCCCGAGAGGTTACGAGATACGCAGCTGGGCAGTGATAGGTCATTCCTATTTTGACCTTCTCGGAATAAACCAAGGAGCGCTTTAGGGTTCAAAGCTATCTCAGTGTTTCTTCTTTTATTCGTCAAGCGGAGTAACATATGGTCTATCATATCTATCATATGAGATGAGGTCTGATTAGCTCCGTACCAGGATAATGTGACTCAGCGGGGTATCGGATCATAGTGCCGGCAGCCTGGTCTCCCAGTGGGGCAGCACTATAAAGTTGCCGCAAGTGCGCAGTCAAAAGTCAGTACCGTATTGATAGGACCTTATGTGTTGCTAGGACGTGAATCACCAACAAACAAACCTCTTCCTCCCCTCCCTCTTCCTCTAGCTCCTCTTCCTCTTGTTCTTCACATTCCCCCTCTCCCATTCCACTCTTCCTCCCCGTCCTACTTCTCCTTCACTTCTATCTCCTCTTCCTTTATATCTTCTTATTTCTTGCCTCCTCTTCCCTGCCTTCTCATCGACTTCACCTACCCCATTCTCCTCTCCCTTGCCTTCCTCCCCTCTCATTCCTTCTCCTTCCCTTCCCATCTTTCCTCCTCTCCACCTGCTCATTTCCCCCTCCTTTACCCCTGCTTATTCCCTTCTTCCTTCCCTTCCTCCACTCCTCCTCTCCTCTCTTCCTCCTTCTCTCCATTCCCTTTCCCTCTCCTTTCTTCTTCCTCCTCCTCTCATCCTTCCTCCTTTCCTTCTTCTCCTCCTCCACTCCTCTCCTCTCTTCCTCCTCTTCATTCCCTTCTCCCCCTCCTTTCTTCTTCCTCGTCCTCCACCTACCTTTCCTCCTTCTCCCCTTTCTCTCCTCTCCGCCTCTCTTCCTTCTACTCTCCCTTTCTTTCGTCCTCCCCTCAGATTCCTCCTCCCCTCCTCCATTCCTCCCCTCTCCCTTCCTGCTCTCCTCCCACCCCCGCCTTCAACCCCTCCCCACCGAAGCTAAAAACCTCTCTCAGCATTGTTTTGTCAAGCTTTGGCAAAAGTTGTGCAACACAGACGAATTCAAACCAGGTTTTTAAAGGGAGTTTATAAAAAAGAATCAACACAAGCTAACATAACAAACAAGCTCCCGAACCAAACAAAGCGCACATACCCAGCAGCTAAAGAGTCTTTGATGACAGTTTCTATCCAGAGAGAGGCTGGCAGTCTGACAAAGGCTGATCAGTGAAATCCTGCTACGTACAATTAACCCGCAGTACAATATCCCGATATACAGCATAGGGGGAAGGCAAATGTTCTATTACAGATCGGTGTATGTTTGTTTGTTTGTTGTTGTTTTACGTCCTAGCAACATCTAAGGTCATATCAGGACGGGTACCGACTTGTGACAGTGCGCACTCATGGCAACTTTATAGTGCTGTCCCACTGGGAAACCAGGCTGCTGGCACCATGACCTGGTATCCCACTCAGTCACATTATCCTGACACTGAGCACACACAGTCCTTGCCCTATCCTAATAATGCCGAGCGCCTGGCTAGGAAGCGACAAGTATCAATTTTAAAGTCATTGGTTTGACTCGACCGGGACTCGAACCCACGACCCCACGATCTACCAGCACGGGAGACGGACGCTCTAACTCATTCAGCCATCCATTCTGGTCCCCAGATCGGTGTATGTGACCAGGCGCATGTATGTGTATATATATGTATGGGCTGGTGGTGCCTGAGTGGGATGTAAAAAGACATAGTGGTGCTGGCAGGTCTCGGTGTGAGTGCACTCAGGGCCTACCCCCTCCGCTGGGATAGGGATCACCACACTCAAAGGTCAATGTTTGTGGTGGCCATGGGGCCATACAGCTTGGTGGTGGTGGGCAGACCACTGGTATCCATGGGGACCAGGAATGCTGGATCCCTATTGGTAGGGCTTCCCATTGGGGGAAAGGGGTGGGGTGATACTCTACAATGAACCCATGTAACCATATAAATAATAAACCAGAGGGCTTGACTCTCTCTCTTCTTCTTTACACTTTATGCTCTTCCTTTCTCTTTTTCTGTATTGATTTCACAATAGCCTGCCTACACAGCCACATATTCAAGCCTTAGCTTTTACACCGCAACAGTCTCCTTGTCGTCACAATCGTCATCATCGTCATTATCATCATCAATCTCTTAACCACGAGGATCATTACGGCGCCACAGATGACTTTGCAACCAGTGTTCTCCAGTTTCCCGCTGTTCTCCACCGCCCTCTGGAACTTGACAAACTCCAGACCCGTCCATTCCCTGATGTTGTCTTCCCACCTCTTCCTTTGTCTGCCTAGTACACTTGCAACTTGGTTGATTCCCGGGAGGGTTGTTTCTCCTCATAATAGGTACCGGTACTTAGGTAACACTGGAAAAAAGGCTGAAAATCATGAAGAATTGCTAGTTTTTAAACACTCCTATTTGCGTGGATGTTTAAAGTAAAAGTACCCAGAACGTACTGCGAATGAACTAAAGCTTTACTCTTTATTTTGATCCCAAAATTACTTGTGCTGTATATTAAAGCTGCATAGTCCGATGGTTTTGAATTTCTGGCATTTTTCTGAGATAAGTATATTAAAGTGATCATTATTATCTTCCGTACTTTAATTTGAAGTAACTTTTAATTGAAATGGCTACCTTTTGAAATTCAAACATGTGAAAATAATGTTGGCAAGCACGCCAAAACTCTGATACCATAGGCTTCTGCAGTAAAAGGCTCTATTAAATTGGCTCAGTGTTCCCTTCTATGTGGCAATACATACTTAATAAGTGCATCAGTATCTAAGTTAGATATGTAGTATCAAATCTAGATAATTGTTTTGATTTTGAAAACTTGATGCTTCATCAGACTATGCAACTTTAAGACGACACACCCACAGGCACTCTGCTACAGGCATTTTGCTAATTAGCAAATTCTTTTGCATCACATTAATCAGGATAAGTACCAAAGCATGAAAATAGACCGTCTCTGAAAGGCCACCAAATAAGCTTTATTTTGGTATACATAGACATATATTTTTAAATTAAATAAAAATAGGCCAAACAAAAGAAACACACCTCATGTTTCATTCAGAGTTAAAGGCAAATTTAGTTTATGTAAATAAACAAATCTTAAAATGCGAATATCTTGAAAAGTAAACAAGATAGAACCTTTTTGTTTTTTGTGTTATTCTTCATTTAGCACTGTATGATTAACCTTAATGAGCCCCACCGCCACCAGGTGGCAGTTTCGACTACACTGACCGTTGCCGAGACAGAACGACCAGCAGGTGGCAGCACGCTATAAAAAAAGGTAAAGCTTTTATTTAACGACGCCTCTAGAGCACAATGATTTTTATAATCCGCTATCGGACGTCAAACATATGGTCATTCTGACATTTCTTTGGAGGAAACCCACTGCTGCCACAACATAGGCTACGCTTTCCGATAAGCAGCAAGGAGTCTTTTATATGCACTTTCCTACAGACAGGACAGCACATACCACAAGTCGGTCGACCAGTTGTCGACCACTGGTTGACAGCCGCACGCTAATAGTACATTCCTAATGGTGGACCATTGCACTCCTCGTTAGTGTCGGCCCTAGGGTTGGTGGCGCCCCGGGCAAGCTGAACTTTAACGCCCTTCAAAGTGTAATTCGGCAGTTTAACATTTCTAGAATGTACTAACCACTAATGGCAATCTAAACAAAACGAGCTACCGTGACATAAAGCAATGTATTACCATACATGATGTAATTACATTTGGTGCCCCCTAGCATGTGGCGCCCTGTGTGACTTCCCGAATTGCCGGTGTGGCCGTCTCAGCTGCCACAAGGCTGATTTGCCATGCCCAACTTTCACTATTATCTCTGTTTTTAATACTTTCAGAGAAAATTACCCTTAAGTTAAATTAAATACTTCAGATCTTCCTCTTCAATGCGCATTAATATATTTTTAATCGACTCAGTGAAAGCTTTTAAATTAATTTTGCTAAAATAAATGCTCTGCATAGACATAGCATTGCTGCAGTGTTTACCCTTCGCGGGTGGTAAAATACGGCAATGCTATGTCTATGTGGGCCATTTTATTTTTGTAAAATACGTTTAAAAGCTTTCATTGGATCGATTAAAAATATCTTAATGCGCGATTGAAGAGGAAGATCTGAAGTATTTAATGTAACCTAAGAGCAATTTACGCTGAAAGTATTAAAAACAGAGATTACGGCCTTTGAGACTGGCCCAGTTTTGACGCATGCGCAGACGACGCTGTTGGCATATCAGCCTTGTGGCAGCTGAGACGGCCACACCGGAACCTTCAGTCGGCCCTGCGGCCACCCCTCAATAGAGATCATGTTTTACCTGACTTGCATCTGAAATTATTTTTGTTGTCATTTGACACAAATCTAACCATTTCAGATTTCACTGTGAATTTCAATGTAAGAATATAAATGTGATTAACCCATTTGTTTTTCGCAAAACAAAAGTGACTGCGTAAATGCTGCTGCATTTGTTTTTTCGCGAAGCAAAAGTGACCGAATAAATGCCGCCGAGTTTTTTTTGGCCATGAATATGGCCTTTAGTGCTGACATGGCATTAAACCATCAACAATCAATCAATTAACGCGACTGTTCAGTGTTTCTATACCACATATGAATAAGAACACTGAAGTAACTATGCATGGTATGTCAGTCCTTATTTCACACCCACTAGGTGGCTAGGTGGATAAACACCAGACTGTCACACCTATTTAATCTGCCAATCCTCGCTCTCACACTCTGTGTACGTAAAGTTGCATAATCAGATGCTTTTGAGTTTCTGTCATTTTCTGGGATGAATATATTAGGTTGATCGCTATAATCTACCTTACTTTAGTTTGAGGTAACTTTTATTTTAAATGATTAACTTTTGAGATATTTGAAGTGCAGATATGCTAAATTAATTTTGCCCAGCACGCCAAAAGTCTGACACCATAGGCTTCTGCAGTAACGGGTTCTCTTAAATTGGTTCAGTATCCCCTTCTATGCGGCAACACATGTTTAATAAAGACACCAGTATCTAAGTAGAATCAAATCTAGATAATTGCTTTGGTTTTGACAATTAGAATTTTCATCGCACTATGCGGGTTTAACTTCAGTATAGATTTCATCTTTCCAATTCCAGATTGGGAGTGTAGATTTTGCTTTAAGCTAGGATTCCTTACACGCGGTATGCGGTATGCGAATGCGAATGCCGCAAAAAATTGAAACGCCTTGAAGTCAATGGACTACAACCCTTAAGCTAGGATTCCTTACACGCGGTATGCGGTATGCGAATGCGAATGCCGCAAAAAATTGAAACGCCTTGAAGTCAATGGACTACAACCCTTAAGCTAGGATTCCTTACACGCGGTATGCGGTATGCGAATGCGAATGCGGCAAAAAATCGAAACGCCTTGAAGTCAATGGGCTGCAACCCTTACATGCGGTATGCGAATGCGAATGCGAATGCGAATGCGACAACTCGATCGGTCCCTGTAGCGATCGGTCCGGCATGCGGTATGCGGCACGCAGGGTGTGAATAGAAACCTGAGTCTGTTGTGTCCATTAGTTTAACACTAGGAGAGGCGACTGAGCATTACGGAACAGTCTCACAGAGGGGTGCTAATTGGAAACACATGGTGAGCTGGGCACCGGGAGACATAGGGTTAGGGGAAAGCTAAGAATGCTACCATATGCACAGAAATATGAATACTTATCTATAATTTGGTTATAATAAAGGTAGGAACCCCCATGTGACCTACGAAAAAGTACATAGATATAAATCCAATATTTGGTCATATACAGTGCAGTAAGGAGTATACTTGTTTATTTTTATTTTTTAAATATAGCCAGTCATGTGCCGCCTGCCGCATGCCGCATACCGTGTAGAAGGAATCTTCCCATTCGCATACCGCATACCGCATGCCGCATGCTGCATGCCGCATACCGCGTAGAAGGAATCTCAGCTTTACACGTGGTATGCGAATGCGAATGCGAATGCGTTTTTCCGATCGGTCCATGTAGCGATCGGTGCGGCATGCGGCATGCGACAAGGGGGGTGCGAATAGAAACCTGAGTCTGATTTGTCCATTAGTTTAACACTAGGAGAGGCGACTGAGCATTACGGAACGGTCACGCACAAGGGTGCTGAGGGGAAACATATGGTAGTGGTGGTGGTGGGGGTTCGGGTTGGTAAAAATGCTACCAGAGCTACAAAAATATGAATACTTATCTATAATTTGGTAATTATATAGGTAGGAACCTCCATGTGACGTACCAAAAGTTACATAGATATAAATGCCATATTAGGCCATATACAGTGCAGTATGGAGTATACTTGTTTATTTTTATTTTTTAAATATAGCAGGTCGTGTGCCGCATGCCGCATGCCGCATACCGCGTAGAAGGAATCTTCCCATTCGCATGCCGCATACCGCATGCCGCATACCGCATACCGCGTAGAAGGAATCTCAGCTTTAAGCTGCATAGTCTAATCAAAACACATAATTTTCGAAATCGAAATCGAAGCACTCACTTAAAGCTAGGATTCCTTACACGCGGTATGCGGCATGCGGCATGCGGCGTGCGGCGTGCTTACGGGATGGGTCCTTTCACCCACACCCACACCCACACCCACACCCACATACAGTGTCAGGTTTCCTCACCACTGTTCTCTTATGGCAAACGCAGCAGCATTCGCATTCGCATGCCGCACCGATCGCTACATGGACCGATTCAGTATTCGCATGCCACATGCCGCATACCGCGTGTAAGGAATCACCCCCATTAATTTAGATGCTTTTCGATTTTTTGCCGTTTTCGCATTCGCATTCGCATTCGCATTCGCATACCGCGTGTAAGGAATGCGCGCTTAAATCTAACACTTCCTGCGCGGGAGGTCAGAGGTGTGGGAAACCAATGACCTTTTAACAAGTGATAACTTGTCGCTACCTACCCTAGCGCTAAGCATTAATAGCATCATAAAGACTGGTTTACTCAGCATCAGCATAATGTGACTGAGTGGGATATCGGGTCATGGTGCGGGTGACCTGATTTCACAGTGGGGCAGCACTATAAAGTTACCATGAGAGCACACGGTCAACACCGCTCCCCGCTTCTGGCCCTGAGAATCCCAACGCTGCTCCCAGCTTCCGCCCCGAGAACCTGTGCATACAGAAGACATGAACAACGATAACAACCTAAATAGGACTCTGTCAGGATTGCTTATCCCAATGTTGCAGACCTTTGCAACCAGCGGTCGCCCCGCGAGGGACTGCAAATGCTCCAATCAGCAGCACTGCCACAAGTCAGTACCCGTCCTGATATGACCTTAGATGTTACCAGGATGTAAAACTCCAACAACCAACCAGCCAACATATTATTAACTCATTATGAGCATGTCCTTTACGTCTCAATGGCCGGGGGTGGGGGTTGGGTGGGGGTGGGGGGGTGGAACGTAGCTCAGGCGGTAGAGTGTCCGTCCACCTATGAAGGTGTGGGTCATCCTATCGATCCTTCTCAGTGGACCCCTTTGCAGTTTGGGCTATTTTCCATTCCAACCAGTGGTCCACAACTTGTTCATGAAAGGCTGTGGTATGTGCTGTCCTGTCTGTGGGAAAATGCATATAAATGACCCCTCACTGCTTATCAGAAAGAGTAGCCTATGTGGCAGAAGCGGGTTTCCTCCAAAGAAATATGTCAGAATAATCATATGTTTGATGTCCAATAGCCGATGATATGATAACAAAAAATCAATGCACTCTAGAGGCATCATTAAATAAAACAAGATTTACTCCTAGGCAGGTGGGAGGGCAGGGGGGGGGGCGGATCCGAGCCACCCCAACACCTGATTTCTGACAACTGATATGGTGAAATAAAATGTCGGAGGAAGGGGCTGAGGGATAAATCTACTTCTTGTTTCACGGCCGCAAGGTGGCGTGACCAGTGAGAGGGGGGGGGGGGTGGCGTTCAATTCAGTCATCTTTTGTTCTAGTCCTAACTCACCAGCTGCGACCACGTGATGATTTGTAATTCAAACCCCGGAGCCGATAATGTTTTTCCATTCATGGTTTTATTTTCTTTAGGTTTATAATTCAATGGAAACTGAGATATTTGAGGCTTTGCTAATAAAACAAACCCAAAAATGGACTCACGCGCACATGTGAAAAAAAACCAGCGATCGCTGGAGTAAACTTCCTGGCAGGGCGATTCAGTATAAAGCATTAAGCTAAGATTCCTTCTATGCGGTATGCGGCATGCGGTATGCGGTATGCGAATGGGATGATTCCTTCTACGCGGTATGCTATATTTAGAAAATAAAAATAAACAAGTATACTCCATACTGCACTGTATATGACCTAATATGGCATTTATATCTATGTACCTCTTGGTACGTCACATGGGGGTTCCTACCTTTATAATTACTAAATTATAGATAAGTATTCATATTTTTGTGGCTATGGTAGCATTTTTACCAACCCGAACCCCCACCACCACCACTACCATATGTTTCCCCTCCACACCCCTGTGTGTGACCGTTCCGTAATGATCAGTCGCCTCTCCTAGTCTAAAACTAATGGACAAGTGCGACTGAGGTTTCTATTCGCATACCGCGTGCCGCATGCCGCACCGATCGCTACAGGGACTGATCGAGTTGCCGCATTCGCATTCGCATTCGCATTCGCATACCGCATGTAAGGGATGTAGCCCATTGACTTCAAGGCGTTTCGATTTTTTGCCGCATTCGCATACCGCATACCGCATATGGCATACGCATGTAAGGAATCTTAGCTTTAGGCCTATAGAGCTAAGATTCCATTTATGCGGTATGTGGATGCGACAAAAAATGGAAAAGCAAGTAAGCACATGGAGGTGGTTCCATGTGTCCGGTTACAAATATGAATACAAATTTATGCGTGGACGACAAAGTGGAAGGCTCAATGGACTGATCGGTGCGAATATGAACATGAATGCGAATGCGAATGGCATGCCGCATACCATGTATACAGAATCTTAAGGCCCTGTCACACTACGACGTTTCTCACCAACGCGCTTCGACGCGTGCCGACGGGTTGGGTTTTTGTTCAACACGTCGGTACACGTCCGGCACGTTACTGGCGCGTTGCCGGCACGTTGCCGGCGCGTTACCGGCGCGTCGGTACATAGCAACGTGTGAATGGACGCGTCGGCGCGCGTCGGCGCGCGTCGGGGCGCGTCGAGGTTTTGTGCATGCACAAAACTTTGGACGCGCGGCGACGCGCGCCAACGGGTTGGAGGGCGCGTTACGGACGCGTTAGCAACACGTCGACACGCGTTGGCGGCGCGCCGGCGGAACGCTGGCAGGACGTTGATCAACGTTGGTTAACGTTGGCTTTTTTTCCCCCAAAATGGGAGCGTTCCGTCGGCGCGTCGGGAACATCCCATCGACGTGTTGTGGGCATGCCATTGGCGTTGCTCCAGCGTTTCTCGGCGCGTTGGACGTGTTGCCGGCGCGCCTGGATGCGTTGGCCGCATGCTGTGGACGCGCTGCGGGCGCATCCTAACGTGTTGCTGGCGGGTATGTACGGGTTCACGCAATACTAACACGATACCAACGGGCTGCCTCCACGCCGTAAACGCGCCGACAGCGCGCCAACAGCGCGCCTACAACACGCCAATAACACGCTACTGACACGCTACATACATCCTAATAACATGCTACTAACGCGCCAATAACGCGCCAATAACACGCCTCCAACCCGCCACTAACACGCTGCGCCGCGTCAAACTTTCTCCCAAAGCGCCGAAAAGTTCGACGTTTCTCGACGGGTTGCAAATATTTTGCACGTTGCCGGCGCGCCGGCGGAAGCGTCGTAGTGTGACAGGGCCTTTAGCTTAAGTCAGTATTAAAGTTGCATAGTCCAATGGTTTTGAATTTCTGTATTTTTTCTGAGATAAATATATTAGATCGATCACTCGTATCTACTTTGTATTAGTTCAAAGTTACTTTTATTATAAATGATAAGCTTTTGAGATATTTTGAGTCCAAACATGGAAAATTACTTTTGGCAAGCTTGCCAAAACTCTGACATGATAGACTTCTGCAGTAACAGGTTATGTTAAATTGACTCAGTATTGCCTTCTATGCAGAAACAAATGCTTAATAAGTGCATCAGTATCTAAGTTAGATTAGTAAAATCCAATCTAGATAATTGGTTTGGTTTTGAAAATTTGATATTTCATCAGACTATGCAGCTTTAAATTCAATAAGACGCAATGGAGGGTTAGTTCACTGAATGCCCACTGCTTGAAGGTGGTGTCTCCAGAAGATTGTAGTTCCAGGTCTCCCCGTAAATGGCGCCTCTAACGCCTGTTTTGTGGTGTATTTAAAAGAAAATTTTTAGTTTTTTTCAGTAAATAAGGACTCTATTTAATTTATCTATAATACCAGGCAGGGTAGCCTAATAGGGTGAAGGCCCGCCCCCTGTTTTGGTAGGTTGTAGGATTTGATATGCATACCAACATTAATGTGGCATGTTTGCACTTCAAATATCTCCAAAGTTAGCCATTTAAAATCAAAATGACTTAAAACCAAAGTAAAGTTGATTGTAATGATCGCTATAATGTACAGTACAACCTCTCTAAATTGACCGACCTTGGGACCAACTTTAAGGGGTCCATTTAGGGAGGTGGTCGGTTTAGGGAGCTAGAATATGGTTACAATGGTATTGTTGGGACCCAAATAAAACCATAAATATAGGGGAATGATCGATCTGTGGAGGTCGTCGGTTAGGGAGGTTTTACCTCATATATATATTTTTTTTAATGGCAGAAACTTAAAACCATCCGATTATGCAGCTTTAATTGTTTATCAATTGGGCGAGAAGTGACACGTGACCCGTGACGTCACGACAGGGTGCAACTGTTGAGTAGAATCAGTGGACGCGCATTATGTCACGTGACCCGTGACTTGCTCGTAAGCAGGCCCAGGTACTGGTATGACGGCAGTATGGCCGCTCTTACTAAATAATCGTCGTGCATTCCTTTACAAATATCACGTGATTTATGGCCGCTCCTACTAAATACTCGCCGAGCATTCCGTTAAAAAGATCACAGATCACGTGAGTAAACTGTGTGCTGTTGTCATTAGTGGGTTATTTTTTAGTTTGATTCCAAATGAATTTATGTAGCAAATATGATTTAGCATTGCATATTATTATTAAGTTGATTGGTTCATTGATTGGTGATGTCGGAAGCAAAGGCGATATCCATGGCAACGGGTTAAGCTAAGATTCCTTACACGCGGTATGCGGTATGCGGCATGCGGTATGGGAACGGGTTGGGTCCTTTCACCCACACCCACACACATAGTGTCAGGTTTCTCTAACACTGTTGTCTATGGGCATTCACATTCGCATGCCGCACCGATCGCTGCATGGACCGATTCAGTATTCGCTATATCCGCCTTTTCTTTCCCCTTCCACTGTACCTTGCAAAATAGTTTTTGGCCAGACCTGATGAACGCAAAATATGGCCATACCACTGCAGTTTGCATCACTTTATGATCACCATGATATTTTTGTATGATCCAATTGCCTGCTGGATCTTGGCACAGACTTGGTCGCTGGTAGTGGTAAGCCATCTGCTATGGAGCCATATGCTTATGGGATAAGCCTGAACTTCAATAAGGAAGTCACGTGGCCAACACAATTTTACCTATTCACAATTGCCATGATTGGATAAGACTATTCGTGGTGTTTATATGATGAAACAACCTATTCCCTGAGAGTTATCTATGATTAACTCAAGACTGAAAGCTCATGTGGTCAAGATATCACTTTTATGGGGTATAAAACGCTAGTATCCATTCTCTGCTCTGTGTGCGGGAGCGGGACGTAGCTCAGGTGGTAGAGTGTCCACCTATAACGATGTGGGTAATCCGATCGATCCTGCTCAGTGGACACATTTGCAGTTGGGTTATTTTCTGTTCCAACCAGTGGTCCACAACTGGTTTAACAAAAGCTGTGGTAGATGCTGTTCTGTCTGTGCGAAAGAGCATATAAAAGACCCTTTGCTGTTTATCGGAAAGAGTAGCCTATGTGGTGGCAACAGGTTTCCTCCAAAGAAATATGTCAGAATGATCAAATGTTTGACGTCCAATAGCCGACGATGCAAAAATCAATGTGCTCTAGAGGCGTCGTTAAATAGTTAAATAAAACAAACTTTCCTTTCTGCTCCTTGTGTGGCGTAGGATTACACAACTTGATAGGCTTGCTTTGGTTATCGATGCAAAGTGAGTTTAAACTGAAAGGTCTGTAGTGAAAGAACAAGGCTGGGAGGGACGCCAACCCCAACTTCCGGTGTGTCAGCTCAAGCTGTGACCCGGCATGCTGGGTCTCCTTGCCAGTCCTTCCTGAGGGACCAGCGGAACTCGGAATACCCGGATTGAGATACAATTGTAAACTGATTGAATTCCACAGCCAAATGATTGTAACATGTGAATAACAACACGTTCGTCCAATCAATGTATGGTGGTCCTAGGAACCTGGGCCTGTTGTATTACTTGATTTAGTAGACTGCCATAGAGGTTTGTTTGTTGGAGTTTTACATCCTGGCAACATCTAAGGTTTGATCGATTGATTGATTGGTTGTTGCTTTACATCTCAGGTCATCAGGATGGGTACTGATTTGTGACAATGTGCACTCATGGTGACTTTATAGTGCTGTCCCACTAGGATATAAGGCTGTCACTCTGTCAGCACCATAACCTGATTTTCAACTCAGTCATATTATTCTGATATTGAGTTAACCACTTCATAGGAATGCCAAGTGCCAGACTAGGTAGCGACAAGCATAAATTTGATAAGTCATTGTGTAAAAGCTAAGGCTCGAATCTGTGGTTGTGTAGGCAGGCTATGGTGAAATCAATACCGACAAAGAGAAAGGAAGAGTATAAAGTCTAAAGAAGAGAGAGTCCAGCCCTCTGGTTTATTATTTATATGGTTACATGGGTTCATTGTAGAGCATCACCCCCACCCCTTTCCCCCAATGGAAAACAAGGATTCTTGGCCCTACCAATAGGAATCCAGCATTCCTGGTCCCCATGGATACCAGTGGTCTGCCCACCACCACAAGATGTATGGCCACATGGCCTCCACCAACCTTGACCTTTGAGTGTGGTGATCCCTATCCCAGCAGAGGGGGTAGGCCCTGAGTGCAATCACACCCACCAGACCTGCCAGCACCACTATGTCTATTTACATCCCACTCAGGCACCACCAGCCTATACATTGTATACATACATGCGCCTGGTCATGTACACCGATCAGTACTAGAACATTTGCACCCCCCCCCCCCTATGCCATATATCAGAATATTTTACAATTGGAATCAAACTCCCGATCTTCCACTCGGGAAGCCTGTGTTGTACCGATTCTGCAACAGCATCCGGTGTCATGGAGATGTTCTAACGAACGATATCAAGCAATGTATCTGGAACAGGAGTCGAACCCACACTTCAACTGAGTAACAAAGACAAAGAAAAACCCATGTTACCAAAAATATTGTAACGAAGTTGGCCCTGTCTAATTGAACCTAGCAACAGAAGAAAGAAAGACTCGAAAACCAGACTGTCGGTACAGACTTAAAATATATTCATCCAACAGTTCGGGCACATGTCAAGGACTGACCTGAGGCATGCGTCACGAGCTATTAAATACCCGACCCTAGAGGTGAGGGCTGGTCACCTGAACACTGGCAATTTGGCAATGGTCAGGTATCAATTGGTGACCAGAGCCTGATGTTAAAGCTGCATAGTCCGATGAAATATCAAATTTTCAAAACCAAGCGAATTGTCTAGATTTGATTTTACATATCTAACTTAGATACTGCTGCACTTATTAAGCATTTGTTTCTGCGTAGAAGGCAATACTGAGTCAATTTGACAGAACCTGTTACTGCAGAAGTCTATGGTGTCAGCATTTTGGCAAGCTTGCCAAAACTAATTTGTCATATTTGCACTCAAAATATCTCAAAAGTTTACCATTTAAAATAAAAGTAACTTTGAACTATGGTATTGGTAAAGTAGATACTAGTGATCGATCTAATATATTTATCTCAGAAATAATACAGAAACTCAAAACCATCGGACTATGCAGCTTTAACATGCCCGTACTGTAGCCAGGGCGGGGTGCGATAAATGTGTGTGTTGTTGTTGTTTATGTCCTAGAAACATCCAAGGTCATATCAGGACGGGGATGCGGTAGGAGAGCGGTTCAGCATTCAGCCATATCTGACCTCATTCTTCACTGTTCTTTAGTGACGAGACGGGATGGCTGAATGAGTTGAGCGTCTATCTCCTGTTTTGGTAGATTGTAGGATTCAAAACTATGGGTTTATTCGAACACTCGTAGAATTAAACCAATAACTTTAAAAGTTCATACTTGTCGCTTCCTAGCCAGGCGCTCGGCATTATTTATAAGGATAGGGCAAGGACTGGTTGGCTCGGTATCAGGATAATGTGACTGAGTGGGATATCGGGTCATGGTAGCGGCAGCCAGATTTCCCAGTGGGGCAGCACTATGCACCCCCAATAGCCGATGTCTACTTTTGTGATGGGGGCTCGTTAAACAAACACATAAAAGCACTATAAAGTCGCCATGAGTGCGCACTGTCACGAGTCGGTACCCATTCTGATATGACCTTAGATGTTGCCAGGACGTAAAACTCCAACAACCGACCAACCTGCGCCACCCAATGTGACACTATCCATCACGGAATGGTTAGTGGTCTTCAGCTTGTAATGGAAGGCAGCGGTTGGACACTCTGGGCGCATGCGCGCCGATGTACCATACCTCAGAGAGCTGAGTGGCTGAGTAAGTGCTTCCGCGTGTGGGCCATATTATCACTACGCCAACAGCTGCACAGATACGGCCTTGTAACAATTAGCCGACCACTTCGGACACCAGCGATTTACTAAAGAATAGTTGGTTGGTTTGGTTGCTGGAGTTTTACGTCCCGGTAACATGTATGGTCATATCAGGATGGATACCGACTTGTGACAGAGCACATTCCTGGTGCATTTATAGTGTTGCCCTACTTGGAGAGCAAGCCGTCAGTACCATGAATGGTGCATTTATAGTGTTGCCCTACTTGGAGACCAAGCCGTTGGGACCATGACCAGATATCCCACAGTCACATTATTACTGGCGAGTGCCAGGTTAGGAAGCGACAAGTATCAATTTGATGAGTCATTGGTTTGACTCGACAGGGAACGGAACTCCTGATGTCCTGCACGCGATGCCTTCGCTCTACTGATTCGGCCATCGCGCCCGGTAAATCACATTGAGTGGCGAAGAGGTCGGGGCCACTGAAAAGCCTTAAGAGGCGACACATTTTTAAATTTTTAATTTTGGTACATTAGTTGATTAAACGGGGGAAATTTCAATCGTGGACGACCAGACGGGCTGGCCGAATGAGTTAGAGTGTCCGTCTCCCGTGTTGCTGGACCATGGGATCGTGGGTTCGAACCCTGATCGAGTCAAACCAATTGTAAAAGCTAAGGCTCGAATCTGTGGCTAGGTAGGCAGGCTATGGTGAAATCAATACAGGAAAAGAGAAAGGAAGAGTATAAAGTGTAAAGAAGAAGAGAGAGTCCAGCCCTCTGGTTTATTATTTATATGGTTACATGGGTTCATTGTAGAGTATCATCCCCACCCCTTTACCCCAATGGAAAACAAGCATTCTTGGCCCTACCAATAGGGATCTAGCATTCATGGTCCCCATGGATACCAGTGGTCTGCCCAACACCACCAAGCTGTATGGCCCCATGGCCACCACCAACCTTGACCGTTGAGTGTGGTGATCCCTATCCCAGCAGAGGGGGTAGGCCCTGAGTGCACTCACACACAGACCTGCCAGCACCACTATGTCTATTTACATCCCACTCAGGCACCACCAGCCCATACATATATAGATACATACATGCGCCTGGCCACGTACACCGATCAGTAATAGAAGCCCCTATGCCATATATCGGAATATTTTACACAATGACTTAAAAATTGATACTTGTTGCTTCCTAGCCAGGTGTTCAGCATTATTAGGATAATCCAAGGAGTGGTTGGCTCAGTGTCAGGATAATGGTGCTGGTGGCCTGGGTCTCCCAGTGGGGCAGCCTTATAAAGTCTCCATGATTGCGCACTGTCACAAGTCGGTACCAATCCTGATATGACCTTAGATGTTGCTAGGATGTAAAAAAAAAAAAAAAAAAAAAAATCAATCGTGGACAATTGGTCTCCCTCCTTCCACTGCTCCTTGCCATATCCTGGCAATGCCGAATGGCAGGCTAGGTAGCAGCAAGTATACATTTTAAAGTCATCGGTTTCACATGGCCTGGGTTCGAATCCCACAACGTAGCCAAACGGGAGGCGGATGCTCAACTCGTTCGGCCATCCTATCTGGTTTGATACTGAGGGACTTATTAAGCATTTATTGTTGCACATAAGGAATATTAAGTAAATTCTATTGAAGTCTATGATGTCAGATTAATGAATTTGGCATTCTTTCACTTTAAATATTTCCAAAGATAACCCTTTATAATTAAAGTCACTTCCAGCTAAAGTAAAATAAATGATGACGATTGATCTAATTTTTTTTTTTTTTAAAACATGGCAACAACTTTTGATGTGCATGCTAATACTAGTAATAATTAATTCTGCATGCCTCCCCTTTAAATATTTCCAAAGATAACCCTTTATAATTAAAGTCACTTCCAGCTAAAATAAAATAGATTATGACGATTGACTTAATATATTTATTTGTTAAAACATGGCAACAACTTTTGATGTGCATGCTAATAATTAATGTTGCATGCCTTCACTTCAAATGAACTAATGCCCCAGCTCTGACCTGAGAATTATTCAGATGAATAAAACATGTTATCAAAAAATACATAAAATAAAAGTTACTTTAAGCTCAAGTGAAATAGATTATACCTCTTGACCTCTCTAAATCGCCGACCATGGGACCAACTTTAAATGGTCCATTTAGGGAGGTATTTAAAAAAAAAAATCGTTACACTGTTATTTTATGGGCGATTGTTTGGGACTCAAATAAAGCGCTTGATATAGGGGAGTGGTCAATCTGTGCAGGTGGTCGATTAGAGAGGTTTTACTGTATATATATATTTTGTTCAAAACATGTCAGAAACTTAAAATCAACCTACTGTGCAACTTTAAGGCATCCCTTCCCCACCCACCCCCACCCCCACCCCCACCCCCACCCCCACCCCCACCCCCACCCCCACACCCACCCACACCCACACCCACACCCACCCACACCCACACCAACCCACACCCACACCCATCACCCACACCCACACCCACACCGACCCCCACCCACACCCACACCCATCACCCACACCCACACCCATACTCACACCCGCACCCACACCCACACCCACACCGGCACCCACACCCACACCCATCCCCACACCCACACCTACACCCACACCCACACCATCCTCCTGCCTGATCTGCCCGTCACAGCGAACCCGGAGACAACAAGCTACTTAGACGATAATCCCTTAAACCACTAACAACTGGCGCGTGTCCCCCTGGCGTGAGGTGGGCGCACTAGTTCTGCGCCCCGCCCCCTGACGCCTGTATGTGCACTATGACTTACCCTCAGCCGCCCGGCTCCCACTGAGCCCCTCACGACACACCTGAATACGGTCAGCCCCTCGGCCACCGCCAGGTGAGGCTGTGTGGAGAGTGGGAGGTTGGGTGGAGGTGGGGGGGGGGTCGGGAGTGGGGGGGTGTGGGGGTGTTGCTGGGGAATGTGGGGTAGGTGAAGGGATGGGTATGTGTGTGAGGTGTGGGTAGGTGTGGAGTTGGAGGTGGGTGTGTGGGGGTCGGGGTGTGTGGAGGTGAGGGTGGTCGTGCTTGGGGGGTGAGGGGATGGGGTGGGTGTGAGGGTGAGTGGGGGATGTGTGTGAGGGTGAAGTGTGTGTGAGGGGGTGAGGGGATGGGTGTGAGGGTAAGGTGTGGTTTGTGTGGAGGTGGGTGTGGGTGTGGAGAGGGTGAGTGTGGAGGTGAGGGTGGTCGTGTTTGGGGGGTGAGGGGATGGGGGTGGGTGTGAGGGTGAGTGGGGGATGTGTGTGAGGGTGAAGTGTGTGTGAGGGGGTGAGGGGATGGGTGTGAGGGTAAGGTGTGGTTTGTGTGGAGCGGGTGAGTGTGAGGTGTGGGTGTGTGTGGAGGTCAGGGTGGGTGTCGATGGGGTGGGTGTGTATGGAGGTGGGTGTGGAGGGGATGGGTGTGTGAGGGTGAGGTGTGAGTGTGTGTGGAGGTGGGTGCGGGTGTGGAGGGTGTGCATGTGTATGGAGGTGTGCGTGTGTGTGGAGGCGTGGGTGTGTGTGGAGGTGGGTGTAGGTGTGGAGGGGATGGGTGTGCGAGGGTGATGTGTGTGGAGGTGTGTATGGGTGTGGAGAGGATGTGTGTGTGAGGGTGAGGGGTGTGTGTGGAGGTGGGTGTGGGTCTTGGGGTGAGGGTGAGTTGTGAGTGTGTGGGTGAGGAGGGGATGGGTGTGTGAGGGTGAGATGTGGGTGTGGGTGGAGGGGTGGGGTGTGGGGGATGGATATGAGGGTGAGGTGTGTGTGTGGAGGTGTGTGTGGGTGTGGAGGGGATGGGTGTGTGTGAGGGTGAGGTGGGGGTGTGGGTGGAGGTGGGTGTGGAGGGATGGGTGTGAGGGTGAGGTGTGGGTGTGTGTGGAGGTGGGTGTGGAGAGGGTGTGGAGAGGGTGTGGAGAGGGTGAGTGCGAGGTGTGGGTGTGTGTGGAGGTGGGTGTGGGTGTCAATGGGGTGTGGGTGTGGGTGGGGTGGGGAGGGTGCGGGTGTGGAGAGGGTGTGGAGAGGGTGAGTGCGAGGTGTGGGTGGTGTGGGGGGTGGGTGGGGTGGGGTGTGGGGTGGGTGGAGGTGTGTGTGAGTGTCAGTGGGGTGTGGGTGTGGGTGGTGGGGTGTGTGGAGGTGGGTGTGGGTGTCAATGGGGGGGGGTGTGGGTGTGTGTGGAGGGGGGTGTGGGTGTCATGGGGTGTGGGTGTGGTGTGGTGGGTGGTGGGTGTGTGGAGGTGGGTGTCAATGGGGGGTGGGTGTGTGTGGGGGGGGTGTGGGTGTCAGTGGGGTGTGGGTGGGTGTGGAGGTGGGTGTGGGTGTCAATGGGGTGTGGGTGTGGGTGTGGAGGTGGGTGTGGGTGTCAATGGGGTGTGGGTGTGTGTGGAGGTGGGTGTGGGTGTCAATGGGGTGTGTGTGAGGTGTGGGTGTGTGGAGGTGAGTGCGGGTGTGGAGGGTGTGTGTGAGGTGTGAGCGGAGGTGTGTGTGGAGGGTGTGGGTGTGAGGAGTGTGTGTGTGGGGGTTGGTGTGGGTGTGGAGGGGATGGGTGTGTGTGAGGGTGATGTGTGTGGAGAGGATGGGTGTGGAGGTGGGTGTGGGTGTGGGGGATGGCTGTGAGAGTGAGGTGTGTGTGGAGGTGTATGTGTGGGTGTGGAGGGGATGGGTGGGTGTGAGGGTGGAGTGGGTGGAGGTGGGTGTGGAGGGATGGGTGTGAGAGTGAGATGTGTGTGGGTGGAGGTAGATGTGGGTGTGGGGAGAATGGGTGTGAGGGTGAACTGTGTGTGTGGAGGTAGGTGTGGGTGTGGAGGGGGTGGGTGCGAGGAGGTGTGTTTGATATATGTAGGGTGGGGGATGTGTGTGGTGGGTAGCATATGGGTGTGTGGGGGTGGGGGTGGGGGTGGAGGTGTAGAGGTAGGGTGTGGAGGTGAGGGTGCGGGTGGGTTGGGGTCGTGGATGTTGTGGGGTGGGCGTGGTGTGTGGGTGGTAAGGTGTGTGGGAGAATGTGTGTGGGGGTGGCGTGTGTGGAAGTGGATGTGCGTGGTGTGGTTATGTGGGGATGGGGTGGAGTGTGTGGGGAGGGAGGAGGGGAGGGGGTGGGAAGGGTGGCTGGATCTAGCACCATTTTCTCAGAATTAAGGCACTCCTGCGATATTCTAGAACTAGGCTTATATGGAACATTCTAGCTCTGATCTGGGCTTTAACCGCCCACCCACCCAGTTTCGCCTTCACTACCTTCCACTCCCCCCCCCCCCCCCCCCCCCCCCCCGGGGCTCATGCTCATCCCCACATGCTTGGCAAACGTCTATCACCATGACTAGACCGACACAGCGACCTGCGTACCAACGAACAGTGGGAGCCGTGCACACTGGAGTCACGTCCGCACCAAGTCATAGTTCCGACCGACTGGAGGCCGAGTAGCGCAATTGCCGCCCGAAGTCGGCTCCCCCGGGATGCTCTTTCCTGATTGGATGATCGCCCACGGCTTCTGGAGCCGCGGCCGGCGTAGCGCAGGTGGAACAGAGCTCACCCACCCGACGGTGGGCCATAGGCAGGCCCTACAGCCTAAATAATATTGGCATAACATGTTATACAATACGAAAAGCTTGTTTATGGGGGTTTTTCTTCCCAACCCCGGATAAGTAACAATAACACTGTGGACAATAAGCCAACTCTGTTATTGACACATGTGTGAATTGACCTGTTGACGTTGGAAATGATCAAGATAAAGTCCCGCCTTCTGAACAGATATATTGTCTTGACAGCAGCATTGACAAGAGTATTCCTCTCAGCTCCAAGATACGACTGATGCACTCCCTTGTCACATCCATCTTCCCGTATGTTTGTGAATCATGGACCCTTTACAGCGGAGCTCCAAAGACGAATACAAACCATGGAAATGAAGTGTTACCGCAAGATACTACACATCTCATACAAAGACCATGTTACCAACGAGGGGGACTGTGCCAAGATCCAGCAGGCAATTGGACAACATGAAGATCTCCTGACAATCGCAAGGAGACGTAAATTGCCAACTGCCATATTTCTCGTTCATCAGGTCCAACCAAATCCATCTTGCAAGGCACAGAACAAGGAGGAAGAAGATAATTATATTAGCCAAAGGAAGTTTGCTTTTGCTGTATAGTAGAGGGAGCACCAGGCACGACAACGGCGAGTATCAATTTGGTAATCATTGGTTTGAATCGGTCAGTGCCCAAACTCATGACTTCCCACACGGGATGCCAGCCAACGCTTTGACCAATTCAGTCATCCCATCCCATCCCATCTGGCGTTGTTGGCGATTTCAGACGGCAATTTGTTGATGCACCACGGCCATGGCTGATTGGCTCCTCATACTGCTGAGCCAAAGCCACAGTCTCCACCCCGAGTCACTTATTCTCCAAGCATATGTTGGGGGTCAGCATCCAGACCCCAGTCTGCACACACAGGTCGCTGATTGGCTCTCGGCCACCGGAATTGGGCAGTTCCTGTCGCATCCGGTGCATGCAGAAGTCCCTTTCGCTGGTGGCGCCGGCGTGTCAGAATTAGGAACTAGTTTAGATGCCGGAAGATTGAATGCGTGATGTTTCTACTTATACTTAGATCAGCGACTGCATGCGGTATCTAACTCTGAGATATATTGCAGAGGAATTTCTTTGTTTATATTCATATAAATTATGGCTACCAAAAGCAAGTAACAATTGGCTGAGCGATTTTATTACTCTGGTGAGGTAATAACTAATATGCCTCACCTAAACAAATACCAAGTGTAAAAGTTGACAAAGTGATGGGCGTAACGCGAGCCGAGACTCGAAGAAGCCCAGTTAGTGGCGGCATGTGCGCACCCACGGGGCAAATATTTCTGGCCATCCGATTGGTCAGTCACATTTAATTCATTACTTTTACGTAATATTTCAAATAACCTGGGCAGACGGGAATCAAACCCGTTATTTTCTCTACACAATCTATACACATATAAGTATAACGTTTATATCTGCCATAATGCAACGTGTTTGCATATCATAGCTTAATATAATTATTAATGTGCTGTATATATGCTGTATGTATGCTGTATATATGCTGTGTATATGTTTATTTGATGTGCTAAGACATGGAACAACATAATTTCTTTCTTTATGCTCACATAGTGCATTACATGGGCATAGCATAGAATACTGTTTTTGTTCATATTCAGATAATGACCTTGCATGTTGCTACAACATGAAGTAAGTCCTGGGGGCAATCACCAGGTTGTCAATTACATCTCGTAATCCCGTCCTGATATGACCTTAGATGTTGCCAGGACGTAAAACGTAAAAACCCAACAACCAACCAACCAAAACTCTGAAAAAGTCGCCACTTTGACTCGCTATTTCTCCCGGCATTCGGTACTACTAGGATAGAGCAAGGGCTGGCAGGCGCAGTGTCAGGATAGTGTATCATGGTGCCGGTAGCATGGTACCCAAGTGTGGCGGCAGTGAGAAGCCACCACGAGTGTGCGCTGTTGCAAGCCAATACGCAACCTGATGTGCCCTTAGATGTTGCTGGGATATAAAACGTCAATAAACCAAGGGAGCATAATTATCTAGTCCATCCTGTTGATGGTTGGTTGTTGGAGTTTTACGTCCTGGCATCATCTAAGGTCATATCAGGACGGGGTAATAGAAAGGCAATGGTTTCTACATTATCTTTAGGTGCAGGTAGGACGTGTGTGACGTCATCCAAGTCCACTCTGCCTCTATTAATAACTCTTCCTGGAATGCTGACAGAGAAGCAATAATAGTTGTTTTTTGTTGTTGGTATAAATATAATGAGAGTTCTACATAATGCAGTTAAAGCTGCATAGTCCGATAAAAACATAACATTTTCAAAACCAAAACAATTATCTAGATTTGATTCTAAATATACAACTTAGATACTGGTGCACTTATTAAACATTTGTCATCACATATAAGGGGATACTGAGTCAATTAATAGAACCTGTTACTGCAGAAGCCTATGGTGATAGAGTTTTGGCAAGCTTGCCAAAATTAATTTAGCATGTTTCCATTTAAAATATCTCAAAAGTTAGCGGTGGCCTAATCGACAGCATGAGGCTAGCGTGGTGGAAAGTCGGGACTTCAGTCGAGTCAAAACAATGAATTTAAAATTGCTTTCTAGCCAGGCGCTCAGCATTAATAGGATCAGGTAAGGACTGGTTAGCAATGTGACTGAGTGGGATATCGGGTCATGGTGCGGGTGGCCTGATTTCCCAGTGGGGTGGCACTATAAAAGGTTGCATGAATGTGCACTATCACAAGTTGGTACCCGTCCTTGTATGACCTTAGATATTGCTAGGACGTAAAACAAGAACAGGCAAGCCAATTTACAAACCCTTGGTGCTGGAAGCTTCATCTCTACCCGTCCTCCGCGCCGTTATTCCTGATTTGTAAAATGGCCAATGTCGGTGAATGTGCGGCGTGCATTGCGCGGTGCGCATGAGACATTCCTTCTCGGGGCAGCAGCGTGAGTTCGTCCGAGAGTACACGAGAGGAGGCCGGCTTCCTGGAACGTCAGCGTCCCGCTGGATTCCCGGCCCTCGTTTCGGGGAAGGATCGTCCCGCGGTGAGGAGGCGCCCCGCCGTGTGCATCACTGTGCGCCGTATCACTGTGCGCCGTATCACTGTGCGCCGTATCACTGCGCACCGTGTCACTGTGCGCCGTATCACTGCGCGCCGTATCACTGTGCGCCGCATCATTGCGCGCCGTGTCACTACAATAGCTCACTACGCGCAGTTATACGGCGCGCAGTGATACAACACGTAATCATACGGCGCGCAGTGATATGGCGCGCAGTGATACGGCGTGCAGTGATACGGCGCGCAGTGGTACGTGAAATGAGGTGCGCGAAATGAGGGCATGCCATATCACTACAAATAGTACAATAGATCACTACACGCCGTATCACTGCGTGCCGTATTACTACAATATCTCACTACATGCCATATCACTCCGTGCCGTATTACTACAATATCTCACTACACGCCGAATCACTATGCACCATGTCACTACGCGCATATTACTATGCGCCGTATCACTACGTGTTGTATTACTATGCACCATATGCTGTATCACTATGCGCCATAAGTGTTTATTGGCTGGTTGGTAGTTGGTTGGTAGTTGGTTGGTTGGTAGTTGGTTGGTAGTTAGCGCGTATGTGTACGGGTGTTGGCACCATACAAAACTGACACAGGTCTAGTGCAGCGGTAGGCGAGGTGAGCGAATGGTGGCGCCACCTGTAGTGTTTAGCAGGTGATGAGGATAATAATAAGATAATCCTGTACTTTCCATACATTTATACTCATATAATTTGTTATGTATCACATAAATACCGGTCCGTCCTGATATGACCTTAGATGTTGCTATGACGTAAAACTCAAACAAATAAACAAGCATAAATACCTTGTTCAGTGGTGAGTGAGAATGCTGTACCCACACCAATGGGTAGTGCCATAAACAGGCGGTGGTGGCGCCACTGATGAAGCTATTGGCTGCAATGATGACAATAGCAGCCACAGAATAATGAGAGAAGGAATCTTATTTGTTATTTATATTCACATAATAAATTATAGGTACATATAATATATTCTACATTCACATATAATACATGTGTCATGGGCGTGATGAAAATGGGAAATATTGCGCCTAGAGCAGGACTCGAACCCACATCTCTTTGCATTCCGGGCCAGTGTGCTAACCATTACACCACCTAGGCTCCCTGATATCAACACTACCCACGCCTACCTGTCTATGCGGCTCCTTGCCCGAGAGGTGAGTGCAGACCACTACACTCGTCCCCCTGGAATTATAAGTCTTTTAATACTTACAATTAAATACATACAGGCAATGCACTTACATACATACACAGGGTAGGTTCAACAACTATACAGCGCGTAGCTTGTACAGGATCCTGGTCACGGCACCAGTGTCATGGGCATGATGAAAATGGGAAATATTGCGCCTAGAGCGGGACTCGAACCCACATCTCTTTGCATTCCGGGCCAGTGTGCTAACCATTACACCACCTAGGCTCCCTGATATCAACACACTACCCACGCCTACCTGTCTATGCGGCTCCTGTATAGACCCGAATAATACATGTATCATATCTGCATGTAAAAATATACAGATTTTCGGTTAAGAATTATATATTGGCAGAGAGCATTATTATTCTTTGACGACAGAGTGGGAACCAGGTTATGTAAACTAAAAGCAATAGAATCCCACTCCCATTGTACATGATACCGAGTGATGTGAAATATATGTTATATATGATGATTGGAGTTAATGAAGAGATTTCCCATAAAAGAGACAGTACATGATTATTGAAATGTTTCTCTATGTGTTCATAAAGAATACAATTGGAGGAAAAGGACAATTTTAATATATATATCTATATACATATATGTAACTGTATACAACATCCTGTTCACCCATGACCACTGGACCGACCCACCTGCCTAATCTGCATATGTATAGAGTGCAGCTGGTTTGAGTGACAGCCTCTACTGGGGGTGGCCACCCACCCAGACTGTGGGGAGTGTCTGATTGGCTGGCTGGGGAATGTCTGGTCACCTGACTCCCTTGGCCTATCCTGACCACACACTAGTCTCAGATAAGTAATTATTCAAAAATCTGCTCCAGAAAAGCTGGAGAGAAAACACTCTACTCCTAGCTCTTGAGTGAGACACACCTACTTTTGAGCAGGAACCCCAGACACTCTGTCTGATGCTATCTAAATTCACCTATTCAAATTGAGTGTATACACAGCCATAGGACTCCTGTCCCATGGGCTGTAGGCACTGCTTTCAGTATACAGGCTAAAGTGATAATGAGACATAGTGTGGGCAGCATATGAGGAGTGAAGGTGCTAGGTCACATGTAAGGGGGATGGACAGGAGTTGCTGCCAATAAAGCACAACTTATTCACTGTTCATCTGTGTGACTGGTTTTCCTTCCTCTTTCCAAACTTGGTTAAATTGATTTAGGCTGATTGCATCACAGGTGAAATGAAGGGGAAGAGTTTTGTAGTTGCATGGGGTGCTCACAGCAGCTGAGCATCCTCGTGTTTCTATATGCAGAAGGTACCTGAATTCTTCCACCAAAGCACGACAGGGTGACCTAGTCGGAGGGTGTTTGCTTTTGGTGTAGGAGTGTATGAGGTTTAATCCCCGGCTAAGTCAAATCCTGAAACTTAATAAATGTACTTGTCCTTACCTTGCCTAGCGCTCTCAACATTACCAGGATAGAGCTAGAGCTCATTAAGTCAATTTTAGGGTATTGTGATTGAGTGGGATAACATATCTCAATACGGTTAGCCTGGTATCCCAGTAGGGCAGCACTATGAAACCGCGATAAATGCGCCCTGTTACAAGCCGGTACCAGACTTGAAATCACCTCAGATATTATTATCAGAACATAAAGTCCCACTCAATAGCCGATCCACTAAATGTATGTGTTAATAGACTACATCATGGTTCCAGCAGCGCGGTGCATTGTGGGATGGGTCAGAGCAAACCCCCCCCCCCCCCAAAAGCACACGGCACATGCTAATACACTGGGTGCAGCTATGAAATGTACTAGTTTCAACTCATCTCAGCTCTTGTTTGAAACATAGAATACTAACTAAAAATATATATATAATAAATTAAGATATTAATCTTTTATGCAGCATTGCATTTACATCAATATAATCAGCACATCTTATGCCATGTGCATTTAGATTTAGAAAGATCTAGGCACTCAGACTAGTGTTAGGGCCATAGCCAGAGTACTCAATGCATTGTCAATGGCAGTGAGCAATCTCCATACAGAAAAAGTAAAATATTGCTAAAACCACACCACCTAGAGACAAACCGCTTGGAACACATATAGAAAACAGGTCTAACAAAAAGATTATATTAAATTGATACAGTTAGGGTTTGGGATTTCTATTAATTTTGAATAAAACTGACGTTTTTCAATGTGCGTATCGGCAAACTCAATGGCCGTATGGCTTTGCTTTGCTCCCAAGGCCGTTTTCAGCGCATGCGCAGTCGGAACCGTGATGTAGTTAATTGCTGGGCTTGATTTTTCTTATTGAAGAGAGTTGATTATTTCTATGAGACCACCCACATAGCACTCTAGGGGGGAAGGGCCATTAAACAGGTACGCAGTTGAGTGCAGGCATTGTGGGGGGTGGATATGGAGGGGGGCGAAGGAATGATGAGATAGTGTTATATTTAGAGGTAGACATGTTACATGATAGGCCCCCCACTGGCAGCTGCAGTAAACAGATGGACATTTTGTAGTTGTTGTTGTTTTGCGTCCTAGCAACATCTAAGTCATATCAGAATGGGTACTCACTTGTGACAGTGCGCACTCATGGTGACTTTATACTGCTGCCCCACTGGAAGATCAGGCCACCAGCACCATGACCTGATATCACACTCAGTCACATTATCCTGACAATGAGCCAACCAGTCCTTGCCATATCCTAATAATTCCGAACGTCTGGCTAGGAAGCGACAAGTATCAATTTTGAAGTCATTGGTTTGACTCGACCAGGGTTCGAACCCACGATCCCACTATCTACCAACACAGGAGTTGGACGCTCTAACTCATTCGGCCATCCAATTGTTTCTGCATCAGCGAAAATAACTGAAATGAAACGGTTAATGGGTGTTTATTTGAGTAATTTTGCTCCAAGATTTATTGGGGTTTAGCGTCCTAGCAAGGTCATATCTACGGTCACATCATGACGGGGACCGACTTGTGACAGTGGCAGTGACAGTGACAGTGACAGTGACAGTGCGTACTCATGGCTGCCATATATTTGATATTTTATAAGGCATCCCCATCTGAAATACTGTTTTGGGGATAATGAAAAGTGGGAAATATTGCGCCTTGAGCGGAAATCGAACCCACATCTATTGCATTCCAGGCCAGTGTGCTAACCATTACACCACCTAGGCTCCCTGATGTCAGCATCATACCCATGCCTCCCTGTCTATGTGGCTCCTTGTCTGAGAGGTCAGTGCAGACTATTACAATACCAGGCTACACGCACAATGAGCCGATATCTCACTCAGTCACAATATCCTGACACTGAGCCAAACAGAACTTGTTCTCTATCCAGGTCATGTTGAGTGACAGGGACATTAGTGACAAGTGACAAGTTTCTCAGGCCACAAAATCAAAATATCTGCGGTTGCTTTGCCACTTCACTTGACAGGGGACCGGATGTGGTAGCTTAATCGCTACAGCGCAGGCTTCCCGTGCGGAAGGTTGGGAGTTCGAATCGCTGCCGAGTCAAACCGATGACTCATAAAATTGATACTTTTCATTTCCTACCTCGGCGCTCGGCATTAATAGGATAGGACAAGGACTGGTTAGCTCAGTGTCAGGATAATGTGACTGAGTGGGATATTGGTTCATGGTGTTGGCAGCCTGATTTCCCAGTGGGACAGCACTATAAATTCATCATGAGTGCGCACTGTCACAAGTCGGTACCCGTCCTAATATGACCTTATATGTTGCAAGGACGTAACACTCCAAATACAAACCAACCAATCTCGATAGTGGCTCTTTTAAAATGTGATGAGATAGTTAGGTGATCAGTAAGTGAGTTTCGAATTTGAATTTTTCTTTTGGTGGATTTTTTTCTCTCGCGGTGGTGGCGACAATCGGATATATCCGCTAATCAGGCAGCAAAGAGAGATAGAGTCACCTCCCCCAGTAGCGGAAGTACACTCGTTATCACACCTCGTCACACCTTTATCTGTTCCCCGATCGCACCTGGCTGTCGCGCGCTAACCAGTTGCCAAAGCTTCACACCACTTCACACAAACACACACGAAAAAAACCCAGCGACATTGTCATTTCCAAACATTTTGTGTTAAATCCCCAAAAGCTGCTCCATAGCCACTACTAATATGACATACCTGATTCTATCTCAAGTAGAGCCATACATTTGGTTTGTACAGGTTTATATTTATAAACCTCCCATCCTCCCCTCTTTGGGATAAATCAAACTTTGGACTAAATGTGGAGAGTGGTCGAGTTAGTGGGTCTCCATTGGACCGGAACGCCGGGGTTTACTGATAACACGGAAGGGTGTGTGCTACTAACAGATAATCAACGGAAATCTACCCACTCTGACGCATGCGCCATTTTGAATTGGCGGACACGCCAGACGGGATGGCCGAATGAGTTGAGCGCTCGTCTCCCATTTTCGTAGATCATCGAACCCCGGTCGAGTGAAACCAATGACTTACGAAATTGATACGTATCGCTTCCTAGCCAGGCGCTCGGCATTAGTAGGATAGGGCAAGGACTGGTTGGCTGTCTCAGGATAATGCGACAGAGTGTGATATCGGGTCATGGTGCTGGTGGCCTGATTACCTAGTGAGGCAGCACTATAAAGTCACCATGAGTGTGCACTCTTACTATCACAAGTCAGTAACCATAGTGATATGACCTTAGATATTGCCAGGACGTAAAACTTCACTAAGCAACCAACTATTTGCATGGATCCCATATATAGCATGCATCCTTGTTTATCAATCCTGCTCAGTGGACCCATTTGCAGTTTGGGCTATTTTCCGTTCCGACCAGTGATCCACAACTGGTTCATCAAAGGCTGTGGTATGTGTTGTCCTGTCTGTGTGAAGGTGCATATAAAAAAAAGACCACTTGCTGCTTATCGGGGAGAGTAGCCTATATGTAGTGGCAATGGGTTTCCTCAAAAGAAATGTCAGAATGACCATATGTTTGACATCCAATAGCCGATCATACAGAAGTCAATGTGCTCTAGAGGCGTCGTTAAATAAAATAACCTTTACTTTTGTTTTATTTTTGTGTGTGTAAATCGTGCATATAACATATAATATAACTAGTATGAGTGTTATTTGGCCGCCTCTCACCTCGTGCTTATAACATGTACTATAACTAGTATGAGTGTCATTTGGCTGCCTCGCGCCTCGTGCGTATAACATGTACTATAACTAGTATGAGTGTTATTTGGCCGCCTCGCGCCTCGTGCGTATAACATGTACTATAACTAGTATGAGTGTCATTTGGCCGCCTCCCGCCTCGTGCGTATAACATGTACTATAACTAGTATGAGTGTTATTTGGCCGCCTCGCACCTGGTGCGTATACCATGTACTATAACTAGTATGACTGTTATTTGGCAGCCCCCCCACCTCGTGCGTATAACATATACATTAACTAGTATGACTATGAGTGTTATTTGGCCACCTCGCAGCTCGTGCATATAACATATACTATAACTATGAGTGCTATTTTCCCGCCTTTCACCTCGTGCGTATACCCTGGTGTGTGTTGTTAAGTTGGTGCTGACGGTCGGTGGTTTGTGTGTGTGTGACCTCGGGTTCAGGTCGGAACCAGATAAACAGAGATACACAGATAAGCACAGACTACTGTCGGAGGTCGGTGATCGGGGTAAGGTGTGGTGTGTTGGTTGTGGAAGGGAGGGGGTGAAGAATGTGGGGGAGGGAGAAGGGGAGGGGAGGGATGGGCGAGGGAGAGGGGGAGGGGGAGGGGAGAGGGAGGGGCAATGAGTATATGGGGAGCGGGTAGGGGCGAGGATATGGTGGTGATGGGGTTGGGATGGAGTGGGGCAGGGGAGGGTGTGGGTGTGGAGGGATGGGGTGGGACGGTGAAGATGTGAATGGGTAGGGAGGGTGGGGATGGGAGGGGAGTATGGGGAGGGGTGAGGAAGGGGCGAGGATATGGTGGGGATGGAGTTGGGAACGGAGTGCGGAGGAGAGGTGGTGCGGATGGGGTTGGGGAAGGGTAGGGAGGTGAAGAGGAATGGTGGGGATGGGGTTGGGGAAGGGTAGGGATGAAGAGGAGGAGGGGGTGGGGAGAGGGGTGGGTATGGGAGAGGGGGTGTGTGGAGGGAGGAGGTGGGGCGGCGGAGAGGAGGAACCTTTGATCCTAGCGATATGAAAGGACACCGCCGCCCATGGCTTAATCAGGAAGAGGCAGTTGGATCTTTGACTTGGATCTCTCGCTGATGGATGGGCGGTGGCGTGGTGGGGGTGTGGGGTGGGGGGGAGGGGGGTGTTCCGGGTGGGTAGTTAGGTGTAGCGTGTACATAATGTAATCAGCTCGTGATGGTTGTAGCAACTATCTACTATGATTGTATCAAGCCTTACTTAGCTGTGATAACTGACACCCTCCCTCCCTGCCCCCCCCCCCCCCCCAAATCAATAATACAAACACACCAAAAACAAACCACATACAAAAATATGTCTAGAGAGAAAACTGTATTCAATAGCGTTAATGTTTAAGTTGTGTAAATCCGATGGTTTTGAGTTTCTGCCATATTTGCGTGTATATATGGTGGCTCGTTGTTGGAGTTTTACATCCTGGCAACATGTAAGGTCATATCAGGATGGGTAGCAACTTGTGACAGTTGGCAACTTTATAGTGCTGCCCCACTGGGAAATCAAACCACCATGACCCAATATCCCACTCAATCACATTATCCTGACACTAAGCAAACCAGTTCTTGCCCTATCGTATTAATGCCGAGCACCAGACTAGGAAGTGACAAGTATCAATTTTATAAGTCATTGGTTTGACTCGACCAGGAACCAAACTCCTGATCTCTGACACGTGAGGCCCGCATGCTACCAATTCGGCTATCGTGGCCTTTGCATATATATGAAGAGTTCAGGTGCAAAACCACGTAGATGCAAATCCAATAATGTAGTTTACATAAAATATTTTTACCTGAAAATAATTTTAGAGCTCACTAAATCCATTTTCATATGATCACATGGTTATGGAGCAATGAACAAAAGAGTAGGAATATAACAAATAAACTTGTTGAAGGTTTGATTTCAAGGTTTATCTCCATTTTTGGATTGGCATTTACATGGTTTTGCGCCTGAACACTTCATATGTGTGTACTATATAATTTATTATGTGGGTATAAAAAACGGCAGCCTTCAATATTCGCTGCGGAGCAGTCATTCTATCCTTCCCGCTTACTCCTAACCTTGATCAACGGTCAATCCTGGCAAACTCCAGGTCTGTCCATTCCCTGATGTTGTCTTCCGACTTCTTCTTTTGCCCGCCCCCTTCACTCCGTCTTGCAAAATAGTTTTGACCGGACCTGATGAATGGGAAATATGGCCGTACCACTGCAGTTTGCATCTCTTTACAATCATCAGGAGATCTTTGTGTGGCCGAATTGCCTGCTGGATCTTGGCATGGATTTCCTCGTTGGTAACGTGGTCCTTGTATGAGATGTGTAGTATCTTGCGGTAGCGCTTCATTTCCATGGTTTGTATTCTTCTTTGGCGCTCAGATATATATATGTAGCGGCAGAAGTATGGTTCGGCGGTGGTGGAGCCACCGGTGCCCGTATGAGTAGGAAGCAAATAGATGCAGAGAGCCCATTGGCCAATAATATAGTATCGGAATAACATAAAACAGTGTAATAATAACATAGAAATTCCTTTACGCGGCTTTATACTCGCATAATGCTTATACATCACATATACACGGGCAATAACAAAAGTGCAAGAAATTAATATCCGACTAGTTTGTTTAGTGTTGTTTTACGTCCTAGCAACATCTAAGGTCACATCAGGACGGGGATATGGAACTAGAGAAATTCCAATATTACACATGTAGTTCCTCCTCCCGCCGCCAGGTTTGGGAAAGTCACAGGAAGCCGCAACGAATAGAACGCAAACCCACAGGGGCTGCGTTGCCAACACCTGTCCAATAAAAAAACTTTAAATTAAAAAAAACCAGGACCCATGGGTAACCCCAGAATTAATCAACGCAATTATGGACAAGTATAAGGCAGGTAAAGTGGCTAAAGCAAGCGGGAGACTTCATCACATAGAAGAGTACCATAAAGCAAGAAATCGAAGCCATAAATCAGTGAGGAAGGCCAAAAGGAAATTTATTATCACTCAAGACCAAAAATGGGGTAAAAACTCACATAAATTCTGGAACAATGTAAAGATCCTAATTCCAAACAACAAAAATAAAGATACAATTACCTTATACAACAATGAGGGAATTGATACAGCAAACATAATGAACAAAGATACAGCAAACATAATGAACAAACACTTTTCTACCATAGGAAATAAACTATCCAGAAAATTCAACTCTAACTGGGCCACAAGAGCACCACAACTAAACGTAGTGATAGGGGATTGCGTAACCACAAAAAAAGAAATAAGTGATCTCATAAAAACAGTTGATTGCAATAAGCCGTCAGGCATTGAATATACCTCGAGTATAGTACTGAAGGATGCATTAGGATGCATCCCAGAGGCCTTATGTAGCCTATTCAACACATCTTTCAGAGAAGGTACCTATGTAGACTGCTGGAAGCTAGCCAAAGTAACCCCGCTCCACAAAGGGGGGGACAAACAAGACCTGGGCAACTATAGACCTATCTCAATACTCCCACTGCCTGGGAAGTTAATGGAGAAAATAATGCATAGGCACATTATGGACCACCTGATCGAACACAAAATACTAAACAGTAAACAAGGCGGATTCAGAAAATACCACTCGACAATTAAAACAATCGCTAACTTAATAAGCGATATCTCAAATAATATCAATAAAAGGAACCTAGTGGGTGCAGCTTTCATAGACTTCAGCAAAGCCTTTGACATGGTGGACCACACTATCCTAATCAGCAAACTATCCCAAATGGGAATAACAGGAGTAACGGGAAAATGGGTAACAAGCTACCTAAAAAACCGAAAACAATGCACAGCAATAAATGGAACCATATCAAGTGAGGAAAAAATAAACTGTGGTGTACCACAAGGGTCAGTCCTGGGACCACTCCTCCTCATATATATAAATGATCTAAACAACTGGCTAGACACTGAAAACATCCAACTATATGCAGATGATACTGTGGTATATACTGCAGGCAAAACATCTGAAGAGATCGAAACAAAACTAAATCAAACACTAATGAAACTAACTGAATGGTGCCATCTAAATAAGATAACTATAAATAGCAATAAATCGAAGACAGTGCTATTCGGTACCAGACTAACCGGTAACAACAAAATAAAATGTCTCCTGGGAAACAATGAGTTAGAACAGGTAGACAACTACCGGTATCTGGGAGTGGACCTGGACAGGCACTTAAACTATGACCTTTGCATAACAAACACTATCAAAAAAGCAAACCATAAAATATGGCTACTGGCAAAACTAAGGTACTACATGACTGAAAGCATGGCAATCAAAATATATAAAGGAATGATCCTTCCCTACTTCGACTACGGTGATGTAGTATACATGGGGGGAAGTACCAAACTACTCAACAAACTACAAGTGATGCAAAATAAAGCCCTTAAAATATGCCTCCAAGTACACAAAAGATATCCCACGATAGAACTACACAAAAAATGCAAAACAACACTATTAACAAGCAGAAGAGAAACGCACCTGAAAATACTAGCACACCACTACACCACGAAACCGGATTACACAGTAGCCCCCCGCAGGGACACTAGACACATGGCGGCCCCAATACTCCTAACGGAAAGAAGCAACATGAAAATACATGAGAGAAGTGTACTAACCATGGCAGCACATGCCTGGAATAAACAAAATGTAAAATTGTGGGCGATCCGTAACCCTGACCACTACAAAAAATTCCTAAAGAAAACAATTACTTTCTGACACAACAAAACCGCACCTGCCCCTCAGCGCCGTGAATGCTTGCTGTGTACTGGCACAGAAAGCAAAAGACAGGCCAGGAAAAGTGGTAGGCACTAAACAGAAAAAATAGGGAAATTAGCTCTCCTAAGTATTAATCACCACATGGCGCAGTCCACCTGGGTATGTGTAATGGCACAAACCAACACAGAAGTGGACAGGCCACGGTCATGCAACTGATACACCCTGAAATACAAAATGGCTAGGGAAGCAACACAGCCATCCCGCCTGGCCGCAGTCCTAAAGGGTCCGAGTGTGTTCTAGCACACGAGTGCACTATCTAAGGACAGGGTTTAGGTGAAAGGATGCTGTAACAAATAACAAAAATCTGAATGGAACGGGATCCTCTCCCACAAGCCTGCATGTCACCCAAGTAGATGTACATAGTAGGCTAAGGTATCATTACTCAGACTAGACAAAAAAAACACTGGAAAATTACAAAAAAACTAACATAGGCTATTACTAACAACCAAAATTGCAGAAGGCTGACCCGAGCAGACACAGGTAAACACTCCTGGGCAAAGGAACAGATCAAGACAGCACCACAGCTGTCCAGCGTTGAAAACAAGCACCCTGACAGGAGCTTATACATTATGGGCAGAGTAAATACCTCGTCAATAAATTTTTTTAACTGGGGCCTTTAGAGTTGCACAGTCCGATGGTTTTGAGTTTCTGTCATTCTTCTGAGATAAATAGATTATTATTAGGTTGGTTATTATAATCTAATCTATTTTAGGTTGAAGTAACTTATATTTCAAATGGCTAACTTTTATCATATATTTGAAGTGCAAACATGTCAAATTAGTTTTGGCAAGCACGCCAAAATTCTGACACCATTGGCTTCTGCAGTAACAAGTTCTATTAAATTGCCTCACTATTCCCTTCTATGTGGCAACAAATGTTTAATAAGTGCACCATTATCTAAGTTAGATATGTCGAATCAAATCTAGATAAGAGTTATAATTTTCAAAATTTGATGTTTTCATCGGACTATGCAGCTTTAATGAACACAAATTATTCTTTATGTCGCGTAATGGCGGTGTCGGGTTCCACGTCACGTGATACCCGTGAGCATGGCGCGATAGTGTCGCGTTATCTGCAGGGGGGGGGGGATGACCGGTTTATCTGCGCTATCAGCGCCATCTACATTAGCAAAGTCTTCGGCAGTTTACCGCCCGGTCCTAAATAGCACCCGGCAACCGTCGCACTAACAAAACGCACACGCTCTCTCAGAGTGTCACTAACAAACCATCGTCATATTATGATTTAATATGGTTGGTTCCGTCGAGTGCCGTTCTTGGTTGGTTGTTGGGAGTTTTGTGACCTGATATCCCACTCAGTCACATTATCCTGACACTGCGCTAACCAGTCCTTGCCATATCCTATTAAATATTCCCCAAAGCAAGAACTGCATAAGATAGCACGAGTAAAATTCTTCCAAAACAGGCAACAGGATCACTTAAAATTGTATGTATGCAACAAATCTCAAACCAAAGAAAAAAGGGGGTTACAAACAAGGTGCACACGAAGCAACAATGGCCCGTTACTAGCAATGGTAAAATCAATATGCCGTTACTAGCAATGGTAAAATCAATATGCTGTGCACATGATTGCAGTGTAGCTAACATGAGTGGCAATATTTGGAATAAACTGCCAGCTGCAACACAAAATGCAGAAAACATGTCAGTGTTTAAGAAACTACTAAAAAAATAATGTAACCTAGAAATACAGATGATGTTTAAATGGATTAACACAAAGTATAGTAAAAGCTGGATTTTGGACTGTTTGCAATCTACAAACAGTTACAAAATATAAACAAGAAGCAAGAAAACCTAAATTAAAATTAAATTCCAAAGATTTGAACCAAATTGGCCTAATGCTGCCCAGCGGTGAAAACAAGTATTAACACACTTATCCGTTATGAGCAGGATAAATAAATTCATCACGCCAAAAAAAAAAAAAAAATTAATACCGAGCACCAGGCTAGGAAGCGACAAGTATCAAGTTTGTAATTCATTGGTTTGACTCGACCGGGAATCGAACCCCCGATCTCCCACACGGTAGGCCTGCACTCTATCGGTCCGGCCACTGCGCCCGGTGCCGTTCGTGGTGCCTCTGTATAAGCCGGCATAAAGCAGTGATATGGTCTCCCCCTGGAATTATTATACCGGAATAAACAAGTTAAGGAGGGACATCGTCTGCCTGTATAAACTATAATGCTGCCTCCCTGGCATAATGTTGCATATCTATGGATATTACTAGGATGTAATACCCTAAACAGCAACAACAACAAAACAAACAAGAAACATAGGCCGTGCTGACTCACCGTCACACACGGCGTGTGTACCAGGCACAGATCCTCTAAAGCCCAAGTCACACCTACCCGCACGTGCCCCGCATTTTAAGCCGGACCACCCCAGGACCACTCCCCTGGACCACCCCGGACCGCCCCGGACCGTCCAGATAAAATCGCTATTTTTGGTCGTTTTTGCCTCGCTCTCACACCTACCCGGATGAGCCACGGTCCACAGCCACTGACAACCCCCGGACGGCCCCCGGACAACCCCCGGACTACTCCCGGAGTATAAAATGACCTGGACTGCCCCGGACGAGACACGGACGACCCCCGGACAACCCGGATGAGATACGGTCGCATCGGCATCACACATGGATGCTAATGCCCGGTTACAAAAATCACACCCCCGAATTGTAATATGGTGGTTCCTCATCCCTTAACCGGATATCGGCCCCGGACCACCCCGGATGTTTTAAGCATTTAAAAACAATCAGGGCCGACCCCGGATGATGCCGGATCAGCCAAGATCACCAAGGATCACCAAGGACCAGCCACGGATGAGCCACGGATCATGCCGGATCGCCACGGATCACGCCGGATCACGGTCCGGGTCTCATCCGGTCCCTGATCCGGGGAGGTGTGACCGAGGCTTAACTGGAAGAATGAAAGAGGGGGAGTCTCCCCCCCCCCCCCCACAACCGCCCCCCACATCGAGAATCTCACCGTTGCCAGAAAATAACATCCATAACTGTCCAATTTTTAAAACATTGCCAGTGGGAGCATGTCCCCACCGCTCTCCGAAGCCGTCTAGACATCTCAGATATTTCCTGCCGACAGTCAAGACATGTTATAATAAATGTGCCTTGCTTACCAGTCATGAATCATGTTATAACAATGGTGTGCTCCTTAGGATAGTGGTCAGTGTACGCCTCTGTAGGTGAATGTATTTGGGTCAGGTGTGTCATGAATTTTATTGGTTGTTGGAGTTTTTCGCCCTGGCAACATCTAAGGTCATGGCAAGAATCCTACCAAGGTTGTATACCGAGGAGCATGTGGTGATTGGAGCAAAGTGAGTTTAAAGTATAGGGTCTATAATGACGGGTAGGGCCGGGAGGGACATCAACCCCAACTTCCGCTTGGTAAACTGAAGCTGTGACCCGGCGTGCAGGGTCACAGCTTCAGTCGTTGCTGAGGGACCAGTGTATCTCGGAATACACACATTTTAAGCCCATGTTAGGCCTTTTCTATCTGGAGCATTGATGTCAGTACTGAAGCCGGATATATATGGATAGTGATGAACCCTTTATCGCGTGTAATAAGCGTAGTGGTTCCTTCCACCCCTCTTTTATGGGGGGGGGGGGGGGAGAGGGGGGTGTGATCAGCATGCACCTCGCCCCCCACCCCCCATCTTCTCGGGGCTGATTTCGCCACTCGGTTGGAAGAAAAAAAACCTCCAGTGCGACTGAAACTGGTCTACATCCGGCGTAGGCGAGGAGAGAAGGTGGAGCCACCGGTTCAGTGTTGGTCTTACGGAGTATAACAATAATAATAATTAACCCTTACGTATATTTATACTCGAATAATTCAGGGGTTTTTTCTTGTTTTTTTTTTCTTGAAGATTTATACTGCCTATCATGGATAAGTCTGAATAGACTTGTTTTCACCATTAGACAGTTTGTCGATAGAAAGCCCGAGCCCACACTTTTACCAACCCAAGGGATTGTTAACCTCCCACACCACATAGACATGGTATGAGAGCAACTGGCCTTTGATGACGCTGTAAGTTATACACATAAATATAAATATATGCTCTATAATCTATTATGGGAATATAACAATATATATATATATATATGGGGGAAATTAAGGACATTAATAATATACCGAGACTGGCCATGCCATTTTTGTTTTGAGAGTTACTTTCGCTTGTAAAAAAAATGGACAGGATAAGCAAAACTAGATGCTATTTTCTCTAATATTACATTAGCTATCACCAGGCACTGTTATTTGTTTGTTGGGGTTTTACATCCTTACAACATCTAAAATCATATCCGGATGGGCACCGACTTGAGACAGTTTGCACTCATGATGGCTTCATAGTACTGCCTCACTGGGAGACCAGGCCTTGGTCTATTAGGAAGCGACAAGTATTCATTTTTTTAAGTCATTTGGTTTGACTCGACTGTGGACCGATCTCATGATCTCCCGCGTGGGAGGCCCGTCATGTATTTGTCATGTGTGTTGAAGTTGCACTTTCCTATGGTTTTGAGTTTCTCTAATTATTTTTAGATAAGCATATTAGGTTGTTCTTTATAATCTACCTTACTTTAGTTTGAAGTAACATTTATTTTAAATCGCTAACTATTGAGATATTTGAAATTGAAATATGCTAAATTAATTTTGGCAAGCTTGCCTAAACTCTAACACCATAGGCTTCTGCAATAACAGGTTCTATTAACTGACTCAGTATCCCCTTATGTGTGATGACAAATGTTTAATAAGTGCACCAGCATCTAAGTTAGATATGTAGAATCAAATCTAAATAATTGCTTTGGTTTTGAAAATGTTATATTTTCATCGGACTATGCAGCTTTAATATGCAAGATTAGAGAACTGACAGTTGCGGACGATCGTGCTATACCAGCCCGGATCGTGCTATACCAGCCGGGGCGGGCTGGTTAATTTGAGGATAAAGTGAAATAACTAATCTGTGCCCATTCATGCTATAACTACATGATACTAGTGTATTAGTCTGCACTGACCTCTCAGACAAGGAGCTGCATAGACAGTTAGGCGTGGGTAGTGTGGTGGCATAAGGGAGCCTAGGTGGTGTAATGGCTAGCACACTGGCCCGGAATGCAAAGAGATGTGGGTTCGAGTCCTGCTCTAGACACAATATTTCCCATTTTCATCACCCACACGACACTGGTTGCCATTCCCATGATCCTGTACAAGCTATGCGCTCTATGGTTGTTGAACCTACGCTGTCTATTAGTGCATTGCCTGTATATATGTAATTGTAAGCATTAAACGACTTACAATTCCAGGTGGGTGAGTGTAGTAGTCTGCACTGACCTCTCAGGCAAGGAGCCACATAGACAGGTAGGCGTGGGTAGTGTGGTGTCATCAGGGAGCCTATGTGATGTAATGGTTAGCACACTGGCACGGAATGCAAAGAGATCTGGGTTCGAGTCCCGCTCTAGGGACAATATTTCCCATTTTCATCACCCCCACGACAGTAGTGTTCTGAGTTTCACTGGTCCCTCAGAAAGGTGAAGGTGGCTCGCTGTTTGCTGGGTAGGTAGCTGCCTGTCTGTGCCTGTCTCACAGGTGGTACCGGTGTGCGTGGCCGGTACCCGCTACCCGGTCGGCTGGGCGCGCTGTGTATGGGGGGTCACCTGGTCACGTGGTCACGTGACGGCGTGGTTGAGGGTGGTTGACACCAGTCAGTATGGCTCTTGGCGTCGGCTCTACACGTTGGACAATACACGGGGCAGGCTGCTCTGCGGCTGTTCCGCTGTCGCCGCAATTAATCCTACTTCCGGTCGCCGCAACGAATACTACTTCCGGTGGGTGCACTTTTTAATAAAGACATATTTCTCCTTTTTCGCCCCCGTTTGGTAGATCTTGGGATTCGAACCCTTGTCGGTCTCAAACCAATGACTTTAAAATTTATACTTGTCACTACTGAGTACTGGAGGAATTTCTATGAATTTCTATGTACAGTATAACCCCATTAAAGTTGCACGGTCCGATGGCCTTTGAATTTTTGTCTTATTTTTTAGATAAATATATCAAATTGATCGTTATGAGCTACTAATCATTAGTCCAGAGTCATTTTGATGAAAAATGACTAGTTTTGAAGCAATTTGAGGTGAAAGAACCGAAATAATTTCGACAAGCTTGCTAAAAGTCCTCTGGCTATGACCCAGATGGTCATCTCGCAGTGACCACATGATGTGAGATGACCTACTAATCCTGGAACCTGACAGGGATGTAGGTAGGTATTTCACTCTCCTAATAACTGGCCAGAAGTGTCACATGGAGAGTTAAAATCTAATATTTGAATTTTTTACATTTTTTAGTTGCAAATGAAAGCTGGAAATCTCCCCTTTACATCTATGTAAAATATAAATTAATGAGATAAAAAATAAAGGTGTAGTCCATGATTAAGCTATGTTTTATGGCAGTATAACATGTGTTGCTCAGATGTAACACATGTTTAGGACACCACACGGTCTGCTTAATGAAGCCTCATACCATACATAGTCCCGATGGCAGATGCAATTTTAATTGACAGATGTAAAATTTTCAACATTTAAAATACCCAAATTGATTAATTATATTTATAGAATTGACCAAACAGCATTGAATATCCAACATGGAGGGGAGGGGCAACATGCACCTCATTCCCCCTTCCCCTCTATGGCCCTGCACAGTAGCCCTACTTGGTCAGGGGAGGCTAATGAGGTCATGAGATTGGCCTAATTGGTTATGGCCTCCCTGCATAATGGGTGTTTCAAGTGAGTGTCCAAAGAGGTGAGGTTATAAATTCACTGGTTATTCTGTATATGCTGTCCCAAATCATTAGCTAATGCACCATTATCTAAGTTGAATATATAGGATCAAATGTAAGTAGTTCTTTCAATTTTGACAAAATTATATTTCATCGGACCATGCAACTTCAAACCAAACTTGAAGGGACCCTAGAAATTTGTGTGGATTAACCGATCATTGGTTTAACTGAGCATCAGGGCGTGAGCATTGGCTTCGACTTTGACTTGGCTTTGGCAAAAATGCATTATGAATGTAATATACAATGCATGCGGACACCTTGATTATTGTTTTTAAAATTTATTATACACTATAACCCAGTTAAACCAAGCTCGGTTAAACCAAACGATCGGTTCTTCCAAACTTTTGTCGGCTGCCCGGCAAAATAGTACCATTTATCATATAAAATAGGCGGTGGGGTCTCAGATGGCCTTATAACCACATGAAAGTTTGGTTTGGTGTACCAGAAGTGGCATGGGGTCTGACAATTTTGTTTGGATTAATCGATAGTTTGGATTAACTGACTTTGGTTTAACCAACTTTTTTATATGACAAATGGTAGTATTTTGCCGGGCTGCCGATAAAAGTTAGGATTAACCGATCGTTTGGTTTAACCGAGCTTGGTTTAATGGGGTTATACTGTATAAGTATGTGTGTATATATATGCCAATGGATATCATTGCTCATTGCCTATAGGCTAACAAAATGGAAGTACTATATTCATACAAGTAAGGCTATTTTCTATATGTGTCATTAAAACTGCCACACCTCATCTTTTCTCTCACCCCCCCTGCCACACCGCTCTGTCACACCTCATCCTTCCTGGCAACTCCCTGCCACACCTCACACTTTCTATCACCCTCGCCATCGCACCCCATGCCAGCACCTCATACTTTCTATCACACTTCATGTCACACTCCCTGTCACATGCCCTGTCACACTTCATGCTTCCTGTCACATCCCCTGTCAAACCTCATACTTTCTGTCACATTTCCTATCATCACTCTGTCACACCTCATACCTTTTGTCACATGCCCTGTCACACTTCATGTTTCCTGTCACACCCCCTGTCAATCCTCATACTTTCTGTCACACCCCTGTCACACTTCATGTTTCCTGTCACACTCACTGTCAAACCTCATACTTTCTGTCACACCCCTGTCATATTTCATACTTCCTGTCACACCCCCTGTCAAACCTCATATTTTCTGTCAGTGTCACACCCCTGTCACACTTCATGTTTCCTGTCACCCCCACTGTCAACCCTCATGCTTTCTGTCACACCCCTGTCATATTTCCTGTTTCCTGTCACCCCCCCTATCCAACCTCATACTTTCTGTCACACCCCTGTCACACTTCATGTTTCCTGTCACCCCCTCTCAAATCTCATACTTTCTGTCACTGTCACACCCCTGTCACACTTCATGTTTCCTGTCACGCTCACTGTCAAGCCTCATACTTTCTGTCACACCCCTGTCATATTTCATACTTCCTATCACACCCCCTGTCAAACCTCATATTTTCTGTCAGTGTCACACCCCTGTCACACTTCATGTTTCCTGTCACCCCCACTGTCAAACCTCATACTTTCTGTCACACCCCTGTCATATTTCATGTTTCCTGTCACACCCCCTATCCAACCTCATACTTTCTGTCACACCCCTGTCACACTTCATGTTTCCTGTCACCCCCTCTCAAATCTCATACTTTCTGTCAGTGTCACACCCCTGTCACACTTCATGTTTCCTGTCACACCCACTGTCAAACCTCATATACTTCATGTTTCCTGTCACACCCCCTGTCAAACCTCATACTTTCTGTCACACCCCTGCCACACTTCATGTTTTCTGTCACCCCCTCTCAAACCTCATACTTTCTGTCACCACCCTGTCACACTTCATGTTTCCTGTCACCCCCCTGTCAAACCTCATATTTTCTGTCACATTTCCTGTCACCCCCCCCTGTCACACCTCCTCCTTCCTGTCAGGGGAAGGCGGCGAGTGACACCTGGCCCTTTGAGCGATCTCTGCGCCGTGTATCCGAGTATCCGAGTATCCGTGTGCGTATCCGTGCAGTGCGTTGCCGTCACAGCCGTCACAGGTGGTTAGCGTCACGACAGCTGTCCGGCCGACGCCCCGGTCTGCAATGTGTCAAACAGATGTTAATGTCGATACAATCCGTGTAGCTACTTTCAATTGAACTGAAGCAACTCACCAGGTTTCTTTCTTTCCATTCTTATTTATCTTTCTTCCTTTATATCTATCTTTATTTCTTTATTTCCATTCTTTTCTTTCTTTCGTTCTCACCTTTTTTCTTTTCTTTTCTTTCTTTCTTTCTTTTCTTTCTTTCTTTCTCTGTTTCTTTCTTTCTGTTTCTTTTTCTATTTCTTTCTGTTTCTTTATTTCTTATTTCTCTTTACTTCTTTCTCCCTTTCTTGCTCATTCTTGCTTTCTTTCTTTCTTTCTTCCTTTCTTTTTCTCTTTTTTTTTCTCACTTTCTCTCTCTGGTTCTTTCTTTCGTTCGTTCTTTCTTTCTTTCTTTCTTTCTTTCTTACTTCACTTTCTTTCTCTCCTTTTTTCTCTCTATCTCACTTTCTGTCTTTTTCTTGCTCTTCCTTTTCTTTCTTTCTCTTTCCCCCCTTTTTTCTTTGTTCTTTCTTTCTTTCTCTCTCTCTTTCTCTCGCTCTCTCTCCCCGTCTCTCTCCCCCGCTCTCTCCCCCTCTCTATCTCGCTCTCTCTCTCCCTCTATCTCCCCTTCTCTCTCTGACTCCCCCTGTCTCCCCCATCCTCTCCCCCTCGCGCCCTCTCTCTCCCTCTCTCTACCTCTCTCTCGCTTTCTCTCTCCACCTCTCTCTCCCCATCTCTGTCCCCCTCTCTGTCCCCATCTCTGTCCCCCCTCTCCCCCTCTCTCCCCTCCCCCTCTCTCTCCCCCTCCCTCTCCCCTCTCTCTCACTCTCTACCCCTCTCCCCCCTCTCTCTCTCCCCCATCTCTCTCTCTCCCCTCCCCCTCTCTCTCCCTCCCCCCCCCCCCCCCCCCCCTCGCGTATACAGAATCCCAGCTTCAGGACGGACACTTGAACGAGCATATTAGCGGTCTTCTGACCGGAAGCGGAAGTGTCACTTGGCATGGAGGTTTCCCGCCAAAACTGAAGGCTCTTGAAGCCGGCCATAATCAGCCAGGCGCATACCGGAAATGTCAGGGGCAGAGGAATGCGCGCGTAGCCCAACCGGGAGTGGGGCACAGAGCCAGGCCGCCGGGTGTAAATCTGACAATCAGGAAGAATGTGGCGCCGTTTCAACCCCGCCAAAGTGGAGTCCTTTCACAAAAACATAAAGCAAACTTGGTTGAATTAATTAGTTGTGTTTATTAATATTATCTGAGCTTCAGCGAATGGGAATTGCATGTTTACCCTTCACATAGAAAGGTATAATACATAATATTATAAGTAATAAATAATGCAGGTAATTAGACATTGCATTTTTTTTTATTCGTTGATTAAGCAAGTGAAATGTCAATATGGGTATTCTGAGTATTTGCTGGTCCCCCGAATCCCAAGACCCGCTAAAACAGGAAGCAGACATACTCATGTATGAATAATGTATTCATGCCTGAATAATGTAGGCAATTCTTTTGGCCACAATGTCATCTGCTCTGAGTAACGCAGGCCACATTGGCCACAATGTCATCTGCTCTGATTAATACAGACAGTATTGGCTACAATGCTGTCTGCTCTGAGTAATATAGACAATATTGGCCACAGCATTCTCTGCTCTGAGTAATGCAGGCAACATTGGCCACAGTGTCGTCTGCTCTGAGTAATGTAGACAACATTGGCCACACTGTCATCTGCTCTGAGGAATGTAGACAACATTGCCCACAATGTCGTCTGCTCTGAGTAATGTAGACAACATTGGCCACACTGTCGTCTGCTCTGAGTAATGTAGACAACATTGGCCACACTGTCATCTGCTCTGAGTAATGTAGACAACATTGGCCAAAATATCGTCTGCGCTACACAAAGCAGACGACATTGTGCACAATGAAGCGCGAAACAGAAAGCTTTTCCACAAGCTACCACCAAGGAGAGGCCCCCCCACCCGCCCACCCACCCAACGCCCCCGGCTTCCACGGAAGAATGCTGTGTGCTGATTGGATACTACAGTGACAGCCGCTGATTGGCTGAGGGGCAAAGGGCCAAAGATACGCATGGGCAGGGTTTGCTAAAGACAAAACTGCCACTTCAATTATTCTGTAAACGCCGACATTTATTAGGGGGGGGGGGAGGGAGGAGTGTTGGGGGACCAGTCTATTCTTTGCAATAATTAATAAACACAGTTTCAGAATAAATAAACATCAACAACATTGATAAAAGGGACACTCTCACTGTCTCAGTGTGTGTAATTTGTGACCTTTCATGTCCACTTTTGCTATTAATTTGAGTTTACAGAAACGGTCGCAAAACTCTTATTGAAACATGCAGGTGTGGAACGGCGGGTATTTAGTGACGTAAGAGCAGGTCCATTACGTACCAGCAAACGAGAACTATTTAGGCGGGGAGAAAAGCAAAACAACCCGCCCCCCCCCCCCATTCCTCCCAAAGAATGTGTCACTATGTGAGCACTGTCTACCGCCGTGTTCGACTAACACATAGCACACCATAATTAACTCAAATTCAGCTCGCCTTTTTTTCTACCATACTGAAGTGGCTCTTCACCATTGTTTTTATTTTATTTTGTTGATATGTCAGCTAAGCTACTTTTATTTTCAGTGTTAGGTGGTATTTTATTTGAGTATAAATGTTTCACAATTGTGCAGTCTATTATGGAATTAGAGCAGACGACATTAACACTACCACATTTGTTTACTAATTCATTGATACTGGCAACTTTCTTCCGATTTGCTGAAAATGCTCTCACGATTCACTCACGACTTGATAACGATTCTCTAACGATTCTCTGATGATCGTTAACGATTTGATGACGACCTTTCTTATAACTTTTCTTACGATTAGCTTACAATTAGCTTACGGTTTGTTGACCATTTACATTACAATTTGCTGACGATGTGTTGACGATTTGCTTACGATCTGCTCACGATTTGCTCATGATCTGCTCACGGTTTATTGACGGGTGTTCACGAATTGGCTACGATTTGTTTACGATTTACTCACGATTTGTTTACTGTCACAAATCGGTAAGCATCATGATATGACCTTAGATGTTGCCAGGACTTTAAACTCGAACAACCAACTAACCTTAATCCCGATCTGACACGCGTCAGCCTCTGAGTTAGCGAATTATGGTGACAATATAATCTGGTTTAAAAAAACCTAAATAAGACCCCGACAAGACCCCCCCCCCCCCCGGCCCCCAGGGGTATTGCGACCCCCCCCCCCCCCTCCCCAGCGGTACTGCGACCCCTCCCCCCAGGGTACTGCGAAACCCACCCCCTCCCTTCCAGATTAACTTACATATTAACTTACAGATTAACTTACAGATTAACTTCACATCCTTTTCTGACTGATCTAGGCCCTATTGGGCCTCTAATGCCAGCTCGTTATGGTAATTTTTTATTTTTTTTGCACACATATGGAGGTTGGCGGTGCCTGAAGTGATATCATTGTGGGTGTCCTCTCCAATGTCTATCCAGCCTTCTCTCAAATGCTTCTACCATTGGTGCTTCTGGGAGACTTCCATGGATCTGTCACCCGAATATGATGTGTTTGTTTGTTGTTGTTTTATGTCCTAACAACATCTAAGGTCATATCAGGACGGGTACTGACTTGTGACAGTGCTCACTCATTGCGATTTTATAGTGCTGCCCCACTGGGAGACCAGCCTGCCAGCACCATAACCCAATATCCCACTCAGTCACATTATCCTGACACTGAGCCAACCAGTCCTTGCGGTATCCTAATAAGGCTGAGCGCCCCAGGCTAGAAAGCGACAAGTATCAATTCTTATGTCATTGGTTTGACTCGACCAGGGTTCGAACCCACGAGCCCACAGGTTTGAATACCCCGATCTCCCAAGACAGGAGACAGACGCTCAACTCATTCGGTCATGCCGTCTGGTAACAGAATATGACATACATGATATATATGCTGTACATATATATATGGCATATGTGTTTTAGAATAAATTATGCGCGGGTAACTATGTGGAGTAAATAACGTGATGTAATTATTATGTTCCGATCTATTGTTGCATTGTATTATTCTGTGCTGCCAGCCAACTATTCACTGTGGAATGCTATAGTGAGTGGCGCCACCTGCGGCCGTTATTATAACTACACTTGGAGCATCGTTACTTCACTCGCCCTTGACATTTTAACAATTATTTTGGGACTGGCATTTACACCTCTGCCAGAAGAGTGTTTTATAAACTTGACTCAACAAAGTGTCTTGCTTTGTTTGTATTGTCTATTTCGTGGCAAACTATTTATATGATATATGTGATGTATAGTGTATTATGCGAGTATAAATGTACAGAAGGGGACCTATCGTCTATTCCTGTCCTACCAACTTACCTATCTGTATCGGTGGTGCCACCGTGTCATGGTTTGTTCTGTCTATTTTGTTGCAAACTATTTACAAGATATATGTGGTATATAATGTATTATGCAAATATAAATTTAGGGAAGGAAACCTATCACACTGTACCGGTGGCACTACCATCCACCCACCTCTCTCCCTGCTGCGTTAGGCCTGTGTCACTCGCAGTGGAGGAAATCCCTTGTCGTCTTGTCTTTGAACTATAGTACATATACGATATGTAAAGACCAGCTACAGTACAAAAGAGACAAACAATGAAAGCTGGGTTGAGATGGCAAAAAGGTTCCAGGCGCATGTAACAGTGGTAACGCGGGAAGTTATGGTCGGGCCAGTGGTGGCGCCACCAGTCCCTGTATGAGTAAGGAGCAAATAAATGACGAGTGCCCATTGGCTAATAATATAATATAATATAATAATAATATAATAATAATATAATAATAATATAATATAATAATAATATAGTAATAATATAATAATAATAATATAATAATATTATAATAATATAATAATATAATAATAATATAATATAATAATAATATAATAATATAATATAATAATAATATAATAATGATATAATATAATAATAATATAATAATAATATAATAATAATATAATAATATAATAATATTATTATAACAATATAATAATATAATAATAATATAATAATATTATAATAATAATATAATAATATAATAATAATATAATGTAACAATATAATAGAATAATCCTTTCCACATCTTTATACTTGGATAATGCTTATACATCACATATGATATGTGTGATATATGTGATATTCGTATTACATAATGTATGTGTGATATACATGATACACGTGATATATGTGACATGCGGGATATGAATTAATTAAGGTTGCCTAGTCTGGTGGATTTGAGTTTCTGTCATCTTCTGAGATAAATATATTGAGTTGATTGTTATAATCAACCTTACTTTAGTTTGAAGTAACTTTGAAATCAAATGATTAAACTTGCATAGTCCGATGAAAATATAAAATTTTCAAAACCAAAACACAAACCTATATTTGATTCTACATATCTAACTTAGATACTGGTGCACTTATTAAGCATTTGTTGCCACATAGAAGGGCATGCTGAGTCAATTTAATAGAACCTGTTTCTGCGTAAGCCTAAGGTGTCAGAGTTTTGGCGTGCTTGCTGAAATTAATCTTGCATGCTTACACCTCAAATATCCTCAAGGTTAATCATTTAAAATAAAAGTTACTGCAAACTAAAGTAAGATAGATTATAACAATCAATTCAATATATTTATCTCAGAAAAATCGCCGAAGCTCAAAAGCATCAGACTGTGCAACTTTAACTGTGGAAATATTTGACTCGGTATGAAGTTCTGGTTATTGTAACATTACCGTGTTTCCTATGTTTCTGAATTTGGTATGATTACATTACCATGCTTCACATATTATTAGTATTGTTACTGGACCGTGTTTCATAGATATTATTTAGTAAACCCTCATTAGAATGCCGTTAGTACAAGTTAAGGATAGTTACTCCCCTTACTGTAGGTAGATAGTTATCACCTCACACATGACTTCTAGTGACAGTCCCACAGAACACAACACACATACCTGACAACACAGCATCTCAATTCTTAGTAGAGAATCAATGAATCCTTTAATTATCATCAGTTTGGTAGTGTAGTGGTCTGCACTGACCTCTCAGGCAAGTAACCACATAGACGGGTAGGGGTGGGGAGTGTGGTGATATCAGGGAGCCTAGGTGGTGTAATGGTTAGCACACTGGCCCGGAGTGCAAAGAGATGTGGGTTCGAGTCCCGCTCTAGGCGCAGTATTTCCCATTTTCATCGCCCCCACGACACTGGTTGCCGTGATCAGGATACTGTACAAGCTTTGCGCTGTATGGTTGTTGAACCTACCCTGTGTATGTATGTGTTAGTGTATTGCCTGTTTGTATGTAATTGTAAGCATTACAAGACTTACAATTCCAGGGGGACGAGTGTAGTGGTCTGCACTGACCTCTCAGGCAAGTAACCACATAGACAGGTAGGCGTGGGGAGTGTGTTGATATCAGGGAGCCTAGGTGGTGTAATGGTTAGCACACTGGCCTGGAATGCAAAGAGATGTGGGTTCGAGTCCCGCTCTAGGCGCAATAATTCCCATTTTCATCACCCCCACAACAGTAATATATAGTAGTACAACAATATCTGCCTGGAGAGTGTAGAAAAGCCTGCTTCTGATTGGCTCTCCTCCCATTGGATGTAGGGCTCCACACATACATGATTGACAGCCCCAGATAGAGGTGGGAGAGACAACCCCCCCATACCCACACCCACCCACCCACACTGGCCTGTGTGCTGGCTGGAGATATCCTTATCTGCTTGTGTTAACCCTCTGCCTGCTGTGTCCCTGTAATTCCCATAACCCTTTTTTTTCTATATTGCTTTACATTATGAGAATTTTACATCGGCACTGAAGAAAATTTGTATTCAGATGAATAAAATATGGTTACCTAAAAAAAAAAGTGGGGGAGATAAACCTTGCAATTCCGCCGAGGATGGCCGTAATCAGGTGAAATGCCACATATGCAGGTAGGTGGAGGTGGATTGATCGCATCGAGGTGCCCAGGTGGTCCAATCTTAGAATACCTACCAAAGAATGGCAGGAATGTGGGTTTAGGTCTTACTCAAGGTATTGTGTCTCTAAAGCCGTGTTCACACGGGAAAATTATAAATCGATTTAGACAAGGCGAATACCAGGAATCGAATTAGCGGCCCGTTCACACGGGCAGTACTTGGGCTGGAAATCGATATCTGTGCATGAGCAAGTCCAGTCTGACCAGCGCCAGTTTTCGGTTAGGCGACGTCACCACGAGAGAGTGGGTTCGACCTAGATATGTATGGACTGAATCGTATTGGTTTGGAATGGTCAAAACTTCTGCTGGGCAGTGAAAACATTAAAATAAATGATGGAAAAAATATCTGTGCCCAGCTAGCGGTTTCATAGACTAAATTATATAATATGCGCTTTTGATCGACCGCGCATGTGTGTGACGTCCTTAATCCGCCTCAGTGCGTTCACACGGGCAAAATAAATCGATCCACAGAAATCGATCTAAGTAATCAACCTCTACAAGTGGTTTACAATATGCGGATCACAGGAATCGATTCAGCCCTAATCCGACTCAGACGCCCGTTCACACGCGAAATCTAACCCAAGCTATACAAGTCGATTTCTACAAATCGATTTACATCGCCCGTGTGAACACGGCTTAAGTTGTAGCAAATACAGGCATGCACACACTCGCACGCACACGCACACATCCGCACACACGCACACACACGCACGCACATGCACACACACGCGCACACACGCTCCACCAGGACAGTAGGTTCACGTGTATGGTGGGTGGGAAGAGGATGGCAGAGGGGTTGGAAGGTAGAAGTGGTGTGCGTGTGCGTGTGCGTGTGCGTGTGCGTGTGCGTGTGCGTGTGCGTGTGCGTGTGCGTGTGCGTGTGCGTGTGCGTGTGCGTGTGCGTGTGCGTGTGCGTGCGCGTGTGCGTGCGCGTGTGCGTGTATGGTACAGTGGTATGGCAGGCATGTTCACAATGCGGCCCGCCGTGAGAATGCCCAGCAGGACGCCGTTCCCGGTTACCGTCAATGCTCGCCGTTGACCGGCCACACTCAAACTAACACCGACTGCCTTCCTTGGACCGCACCATTATTTACTCATATCAAACGTATTGTTGTTTAGCTTCTTCGGGGCTCAATCTTTTTCTTTTTGTCATCTTTTTTATTTATGCTATTTTCTGTATGTTTCTTGTTCTTTTTATTATCGCTCTCATTCTTGTTTGTTGTTGTTGTTCTTCCTTTTCTCGTTGTTCTTACTTTTCTTGGTGTTCTTCCTTTTCTTGTTGTTGTTAGTCCTTTTCTTTTCTTGCTCTTCCCTTTCCATTTCTTGTTTTTCCCTTTCTTGTTCTTCATTTTCTTGGTTCTGTTCTTCCTTTTCTTGTCATTGTTCTTTCTTTTCTTCTTCATTTTCTTGTTCTTTTTCTTCATTTCCCCCCTTCCTTTTCTTGTTCTTCCCTTTCTTGTTCTCTCTTTATTGTTCTTCCTTGTATTGTTCTTCCTTTTCTTATTCTTCCTTTTCTTGTTCTTCCTGTTCTTGTTCTCCATTTTCTTGTTATTCCTGTTCTTGTTCTCCCTGTTCTTGTTCTCCCCATTCTTGTGTTACCTTTCCTTGTTCTTCCTTTCATTGTTCTTCCTTTCATTGTTCTTCCCATCATTGTTCTTCCCATCATTGTTCTTCCTTTCATTGTTCTTCCTTTCAGTGTTCTTTCTTTTCTTGTTCTTCCTTTTCTTGTTCTTCCTTTTCTTGTTCTTCCTTTTATTGTTCTTCCTTTTATTGTTCTTGTTCTTCTTGTGGTTTTAATCTTGTCTTCTTCCATTCATTCACATGCATAATATAATCTAATATAAATAAAGCTTTTCCAACAGTCAATAGAAAGAATTATGCGGTGACACTCCAGAAATTCTGGAACAACAGGGTATATATTTGATATTTTCAGTTGTCATTTGAACTACTACACGGCATGGATAAGACGTTATCCTGTTAGTAGACGTTATCCTGTTAGCAGAATTTGATATGATATCAATCCTATACTTAGGTGGACAAGCAATAACAAGTAACATATGGTGTGTGGTGTGGCTTCCTTGCGTTATAGTTATAACTAGATCAGTTTTACCAGGACTAGTTTGCACTTTTACGGGTTCTGACTGTACTCATCTAATACTCCACAATCTCTGGGTTTGCTAACTAAGAAGTCACGTGTTCGCCACTGGAACTGCTACTTGTCTCAGCTGAGTAGCGTACATCCGGTTCTGAGTACTCGTCTAATACTCCACAATCTCTGAGTGTGCTAATGAAGCAATCACAAGTTTGCCGCGGGGACTGTTACTTCTCCCAGATGAGTAGCACCCAGAGTGTGTGCCAGAATGGACGTAATATGTGATGAACTACGTAGTTGGTGTTGAGTTGGCGTAGCAAAAAGCGGAATGTGTTGGCAGTGAACTGAATAATTAACGCGGTCTTTCCGCTGTTCAGGTTACATGACTTGGCTATCAGAGACCCATCCCAAGCCGGACTCAACTATTTCACAGCTTCAACCAGCTTGAGATCAATCTGCTACAGCGGTATCCTGCAGAGCGATGGAAATACCATGCTATATATACATGTATATGCACAGGGCAACAACATTCCACAATTCATGGGGAGAGAGGGTGCATGTGTACTTAGCAACTCGCTCTCTGTGTGACTTACTAACAAATCCATGCTCACCTAACTGTGATAACATAGTCAAACGCGACCAAGTATAATTTGTTTGCAATGCACTTGTTTTGTATTGGTAATTCGACCACACAGAGATCTATTGATGATACAAAAGATGCAAATTTCAGTGATATGGCCATATTTCTCATTCATCAGGTCTGGCAAAAATCATTTTGCAAGATACACTGAAAGGGAAACGATGACAATGGGGCAAAGGAAGAGGTGGGAAGACAACATCAAGGAATGGAGAGGCCTGGAGTTCGGCAAGTCCCACCAGCCCAGAGTGTGGTGGAGAACAGCGGAAAGCGAAAACTAGTTGCAAGGTCATCTGTGGTGCCCCAACGACCCTCACGGTTAAGGGATTGATGATGATGATTATGGTGGTGGTAAAATTAGATTTGTAGGATCAAGTGTATGCAAATTCTTTGGTTTAGAAGATGTTATACTTTCCTCCGATTATGTAACTTTAACATCATTTCAGGTGAGTGCCATTCCTACAATGAGTACCGCGTCTCGCCACCAGGGGGTGGACACTGGAGAGAAACAGGTCACCAGCTGTACTAGGTAGGACCATAATAACAACAATAATAATAATCTCCTGGTCACGGCACCAATGTGATAGGCCATGTTTGGCCCTTTCCTTCCTGGTCTCTCCTAAGTGGAGTTGATAACACAATTCTGTAATACCCTGGGAGCTGTCCAGACAGATAACATTGATATTATTAATATATTCCATAATAACCAAGACAGACAATATGATTGGAGCGAGTCCATCACTCTGGCTGGGCCAAAAGACCCTCCGTTACAGTTTATTAAAGCAAAACTCGGTGAGGAAATTGGGGGATGCAGAATGATGGCAGCAGCACCTGGAGGGAGAAGTGGGAAACAAAAAGGTGCCTGCCTAGTAGCAGACCAGTTCGCCCCCCAGGTCGCTCACTGCCTCCCTCAAGGAGCTCAAATAGCAGTTGGATGTTAGCTTAGTTAGTTGACATAATCAGCACAATTACAATTAGAGTAGATAACAATTACAATTACAAGACAATTACATAATCAATAATACACCTATAATAGATTGATATATTCCCTCAGACTGATACTTCCTCTACTTCGATACCATAATTCTATGGTATGCCATATGTCCATGCATGGACATATGGCATACGTCCATGCCATATGACAACATATTAGCAAGCTTTATTTACTAGTTGTAGATAGCATGTTCATTTCTTTTTTCTATTTTATATTACATTGATTGATTAAGCGGGGGAAATTCCAATCACGGGAAATTTGTCTTCCTCATTCCACTGATCCTTGCCCTATTCTGGTAATGCCAAGTGCCAGGCTAGTTTTCGACAAGTATAAATAGCCAAGTCAGCGATTTGATTCAGCCATGGTTCGTACCCACAATTTGAAACTAGCCAAAATTGGAAGCGAGCATTCAACTCAGTCCTCCCATCTCATATGTGCTGTATAATGCATTACGCGAATATAAATATTTGGTTTACATGTGCATTTATCAGATGTGTACTCTATGTGACTGCAGCTAAAGTGTGCATGGTGGCGCCATCTACGGCAGCTTTTCCAATTAACACCAATAGCAGTTGTACTCCAACCGCTACTGAAAAGTACATTGAAAATGTATATTTCTGCTAATCCAAATTTCTATGTTTTATAAGCTAGAAGTCATTTAATAAATACTTTGTAGCCATATCATGAAATTTGAATCCTTACAGCCTCTGGTGTGCACGTCGACTTTGCCCATCACCTGGTCAATACTTGCCTGAAAGGCCCTTAGGGTCAAACTCCATATTGGTCAATAACTTTTTAATATATAGATATACACAAAGATTCTCAACTCAGGATACACCTCTCATTTTTTTTCATTTAGTTGTTTATTCCCACATTTGGAAATATTATGTTGTAATACCTATTCAAATGAGAATGTTGCACCAAATTAAAAATATTAATAATGTAAATTTAACAGAGTGCCCTCACTAGGAGAGGATCATTCATTTTAAGGCTCTGTACACTAAAGGCATTACACATTTACAACTAATGTTAATTGTAAGAGCTCTGTGCAAAGTGTCTATTATACCACATAAGCTGGTTATAGATGGTTAAGTGATTATAATCGACAATTAATGTTAATTGTAGGATCTCTGTGGAAAGGGTCTATTATGCCATCATAACCTGGTTATAGATAGTTATATATATATGTGATTATAATCAACAACAAATGTTAATTGTAGGAGCTCTGTGGAAAGGGTCTATTACACCATCATAACCTGGTTATAGATGGTTATATACATGTGATTATAATCAACAACTGATGTTAATTGAAGGAGCTCTGTGGAAAGGATCTATTACGCCATCATAACCTGGTTATAGATGGTTATATATATGTGATTATAATCAACAACTGATGTTAATTATAGGAGCTCTGTGGAAAGGGTCTATTATGCCATCATAACCTGGTCATAGATGGTTATATACACATGATTATAATCAACAACAAATGTTAATTGTAGGAGCTCTGTGGAAAGGGTCTATTATGACATCATAACCTGGTTATAGATGGTTATATATATGTGATTATAATCAACAACAAATGTTAATTATAGGAGCTCTGTGGAAAGGGTCTATTACGTTTGTTTGTTGTTGTTTTACGTCCTAGCACCATCTAAGGTGATATCAGGTTATAGATGGTTATATACATGTGATTATAATCGACCCTGACCTTATGACTTTAATGGTCTCTAATTCAATATACACGCTGCAAGTGTTTTCTATCTTGCCGCCATTTTCCAGTAATCACTTTTTTGTTGTTGTTGATGTGATGTTTATGCTGTCCATAACATATAAGCTCGGATGATTGAGCTTGTTTTTAATGCTGTGCAGTTATCGGTCTATGTTTCTTAAAGTTATGGTTTGTGGTTAGTGATCTATGTTATTTTTTTTGGATTTTCTTGCCAAGAATTTTCCCTCTTTTATTTTTTTCCTACACTTACTTCTAGACTAGCCTACTCTATTTACACATTATAGGCTTGTACGTAATAGGTGGTTGGTTTATGTTTGGATTCGATGTTATCTGGCTGATTTCTGGCAGGGGGTTACCTGTCATGGGCTGTCCAGCTGGTGGACCATAACATATCACATGCCCCCTTGTGGAGCAGCTGAGAGGGGGCTTCCTGGTTTTTATTTTACACAGATATCTTTTGTAAGGTATAGATTTTTATTGACATTTCTTGCGTCATATAGTTTCTTAGTTTTGCAAATAGCCACAGTATGTGGTTTATTTTTTGGATGATTTTTGTTATACATAGGTTGTAGTTTAGCTGGCTGTCCAGCTCTAGGCCTAGGTATTTGTAGTGATTTACCTTTTCTAATATTTGGTTTCCTAGCTTGCAGTGTAGGTTTCTTTCTGGCACTGATTTATGTGAGAAGAGCACTGTTTTAGATTTATTTGCATTGATGGTTATTTTATTGAACTCACACCAGTCATCCAGCTTTAGTAGGAGTTTGTTTAGCTTAGTTGTTACCCCCTCCTCTGTCTTTCCCTCTGCATATATGACAGTGTCATCTGCATATAGTTGGAGACGTTCTGTTCCTAGCCATTTTTCTAGGTCATTTATGTAGAGTATAAAGAGTAGAGGCCCCAGGACTGATCCTTGGGGTACACCACATGTGACAGGCTGTTGGTCTGACAGAGTATCATTTACTTTTTTTGTTGTTGCCTGTTTCAGTAACATTTTATCGAGCTCATTGACTTGGATTTCATGCCCATGTTGTTTAATTTTTCCAGTAGTGTATTGTGGTCGACTGTGTCAAAAGCTTTACTGAAATCAATGAAGGCTGCCCCAACTAATTGTTTTTGGTTCATCGATACCAGTATGTCATTTGTTAGGTTTGCTATTGTTTTTGATGTGGACTGCAGTTTCCTAAAGCCTGCTTGTCTTTTGTTTAGTATATTGTTCTTTTCCAGGTGCTCATTTATGTGCCTGTGGAATACTTTTTCAATTAGCTTGCCTGGTGCTTGCAGAATTGATGGATCACTAACACAGAATCGGTGGATCACTAACACAAGTCTGACGACATTGCAACATTTAACGGACTCAACCAATCAAACACAGCTGTAGGACATACTTACACAGATAGACATTTCTCTCAGTATATTTCGGAGCAATATCGATGCACAAATAATCAGACGAAAAAACCGCATTTAAATGCAGAAAACAACCGAAAGTAATTCTCTCTTAATTAGCAATCAATTAAATCATTATCAATCTAGAGACAAAGGAAAAAATAGCTTATCTGAGATGGATTTTCTATTTGAGAAAGTATTGTGGAAAATGTGTTCTTAGAGTCTGAGTGACGTCACGATGGCTCTATTAACAAATACCACACATGTGGCTGCTTTGTTGTGATTTGGGACTTGTGTCATTTGTTGGAGAGATTGTCAGATACAATGTAGGCTGTGATCAATGCCGGATTGCTGCCCCAGATGCACACCAGATGCGTGACATCATGCGGCCGCCAGCTTTGAAGTGTGCAGATTGATTGCTGGGGTTTTGCGTTCTCGCAACATCAGAGGTTACATCAGGATGCGTGCTGACTTTTGACAGTGGACATTCATGATGACTTTAATAATGCCCCCCCCCCCCCCAACATCCCCCTACTGGGATGGATCCGGCGCCGTGACCCGATATCCCACTCAGTCACATTATCCTGGCACTCACTGAACCAACCAGTAGAACCTACTTGACCTATCCTTGTATTGCAGAGGATCAGGCAGGCAGCAATTATTTCAAGCCTTTGATTTAATTCGGCCAGGGATTGAACCCATAACCTCTGGAACGGGAAGTGGACACTCTACCGACTATATCTTATTCGGTTATACATATATATGTCAAGGGAATGAGTCAGAAGACTTCGTCAATGTAAATAACACTGGATACACCCTGTCCTAACTAGTCCACAAGACTTTGTTTACCCGTTGCTATGGACGCGAGGCGCGCCAGCGTGCACCTCCCATTTCCGGTTTGGGCGGTGCAGCACAACACTCACCCCCCCTTCCCATTTCTCTCTCTGCCTCTCACCTCTCCAATGCCCACCTCCCTCTCACTGTCTCATCTCTTACTTCTGCCCCCCCTCTCGTGGAAGTTTGTTGTTATCAATGCAGCCTAACTGGTGTGATTGTGTCTTGTCTTAGTTCTACAGTCACCAGAATGGCTGGCCGGCTGGCCGGCTGGCCGGCTGGCCGGGCATGAGGCCGGCCATGGCCGGCTGGCCGGCTGGCCGGCTGGCGGGCTGGCCGGTCTTGGCCGGATGGTCGGCTGGCCGGACTGGCCGGCTGGCCGGCTGAGCGGCTGGGTCCGGCTGGCGCGACTGGCCGGATGGCCCGGCTGGCCGGCTGGCCGGCCTGGCCGGTCTGGCGGCTGGCCGGCTGGACCGGCTGGCCGGTCTGGCCGGCTAGGCCGGCTGGCCGGCTGGCCGGCTGGCCGATGGCCGGCCGGTGGCCGGCGGCTGGCCGCTGGCCGGGCTGGCAGGCCGGCCCGGCTGGTCCGGCCATGGCGGTCTGGGCCGGCTGGGCCGGCTGGCCGAGCCCTGGCCGGCTGGCCGGCTGGCCGGCTGGACCGGCTGGCCGGCTGGCCGGCTGGCCGGCTGGCCCGGCTGGCCGGCTGGCCGGACTGGCCGGCTGGCCCGGCGCTGGCCGGCTGGCCCGGCTGGCCGGCTGGGCCGGCCTGGCCGGCTGGCCGGGCTGGCCGGCCGGCCGGGCTGGCCGGCTGGCGGCTGGCCGTGGCTGGCCGGCTGGCCGGCTGGCCGGCTGGCCGGCTGGCCGCTGGCCAGGCTGGCCGGCTGGCCGGCTGGCCGGCTGGCCGGCTGGCCGGCTCGGCCGGCTGGCCGGCAGGGCCGGCTGGCCGGCTGGCCGGCTGGACCGGGCTGGCCGGATGGCCGGCTGGGCCGGCTGGCCGGCTGGCGGCTGGCCGGACCTGGCCGGCTGGGCCGCGGCTGGCCGGCTGGCCGGCTGGCGCGGCTGGCCGGCTGGCCGGCTGGCCGGGCTGGCCGGCTGGCCGGCTGGCCGGCTGGCCGGCTGGCCGGCTGGCCGGCTGGCCGGCTGGCCGGCTGGCCGGCTGGCCGGCTGGCCGGCTGTTTGGTTGGAGTTTTATGTCATGGTAACATCTAAGGTCATATCAGGACGGGTACCGACTTATGTGCACACTCATGGCCATTTGATAGTGCTGCCCAACTGGGAAATCAGGTAGCCAGCACCATGACCCAATATCCCACTCAGTCATATTATCCTGAGACTGAGCTAACCAGTCCTTGCCCTATCCTATTAATGGCGAACCCCAGGCTAGGGAGTGACAAATATCAATTTTTAAGTCACTGGTTTGACTCGACCGGGAACGGAACTCCTGACCTTCCGCACGCACGGTCCGCAGTCTACCAATTAGGCCACCGCGCCCGCTCCACCAGAATGAGTTGGTCCGCTTATAGTTGGTTGGTTTGGTTGTTGGAGTTTCATGTCCTGGCAACATCTAAGTTTATATCAGGACCAAATCACTCCCCACCTCACCCCACAAAAAGCCACCTCATCATGTTTGTATTTGTTTGTTTGTTGGTGTTTTACGTCCTAACAACATCTAAGGTCATATCATGACGGGTGCCGACTTTTGACAGTGTGCACTCATGGTGACTTTATAGTGCTGCCCCACTGGAAGACCAGGCCGCCAGAACCATGACCTAATTTCCCACTCAGTCACATTATACTGATACTGAGCCAACCAGTTCTTGCCCTATCCTAATAATGCAGAGTGCCAGGCTAGGTAGCGACAAGTGTTAATTTTGTAAGTCATTGGTTTGACTCGGCTGAGGTTCCAATCCCCGACCTTCCACACTGGAAGCCAGTGCTCTTACCGATTAGGCCACCGTGTCTCCAGTGATATGCCCTTAGATGTTGCTAGGATGTCAAATAGTAACCGACAAAACCCAGCATGCACCGCGCCTGATCAGTATGCGGTGTGCGTGCACAGCCCAGGACGGTCTGGTGGACGGTAGGTACAGGAGGAGGACCTGTGGAGGCGGGTCTGTGTGTGCCGTCACACTGGAGAGTGCACTGGAGGGCACTAGAGGGCACTAGAGGTTCACTAGAGGGCACTAGAGGGCACTAGAGGGCACTAGAGGGCCCTCACACGTGGTGATCGGTGAGTCGCAGACGTTACCGGCTGAGTTGGGGATTCCCGCGTCTTCAATAGCACCGACTGACTTAATGTCATCTGCTGAGACTAAATGCTAATGTAACAGTGTTAATGTCGTCTGCTTTGATTAAATGCTAATGTAACAGTATTAATGTCGTCTGCTTTGACTAAATGCTAATGTAACAGTGTTAATGTAGTCTGCTTTGACTAAATGTTAATGTAACAGTGTTAATTTCGTCTGCTTTGACTAAATGCTAATGTAACAGTGTTAATGTCATCTGCTTTGACTAAATGCTAATGTAACAGTGTTAATGTCGTCTGCTTTGACTAAATGCTAATGTAACAGTGTTAATGTCGTCTGCTTTGACTAAATGTTAATGTAACAGTGTTAATGTCGTCTGCTTTGACTAAATGCTAATGTAACAGTGTTAATGTCGTATGCTTTGACTAAATGCTAATGTGACAGTCTTAATGTCGTCTGCTTTGACTAAATGCTAATGTAACAGTCTTAATGTCGTCTGGTCTGACTCAATCACACTATCCTGATACTGAGCTAATCAGTCCTTTCCCAATCCTAGTAATGTCGAATGCCAGGTTCGGTAGTGACACATATCAATTTAGTAAGTCATTGGTTTGACTCGACTGGGAATCAAACTCCCGACCTTCCACACGTGAAGCCTGAGCTGTACCGATTGGGCGACTGCTTCCGGTTTATAAGGGGGAAGGGCATACGAGGGAAGGTTCAGAGCTAAATATTCACCGACAAGAACATTGAGATGCCAAGGGCTGGGCGAGTAACTGATTTAAAATCATGAGGAGTGGGAGTGGGTGGGAGGGGGGGGGGGGCAGGTAGAAGCGACTCGAGAATGAGTGTGGGTTTTGAGAGGAAGGCGAGGGCGTGTGTGTGTGTGTGTGGAGATGTGTGTGGAGGTGTGTGTGTGGAGGTGTGTGTGGACGTGTGTGTGGGTGTATCGAGGTGTGTGGACGTGTGTGTGTATGTGTGTGTGGGGAGGTGTGTGTGGAAGTGGGTGTGGGTGTGGAGGTGCCTGGAGGTGTGTGGAGGTGTGTGTGGAGGTGTGTTTGTGGAGGTGTGTGTGTGGAGGTGTGTGTGGAGGTGTGTGTGTGGAGGTGTGTGTGGAGGTGTGTGTGTGTTTGTTTGTTTGTTTGTTGTTGTTTTACGTCCTAGCAACATCCAAGGTCATATCAGGACGGGGTGTGTGGAGGTGTGGGTCTGGAGGTGTATGTGGAGATGTATGGAAGTGTGTGTGTGGAGGTGTGTGTGTGTGGAGGTGTGTGGGTGTGGAGGTGTGTGTGAAGGTGTGTGTGGAGGTCTGGGTGTAGAGGTGTGTGTGTGTGGAGGTGTGTGTGTGTGGAAGTGGGTTTGGAGGTGTGTGTAAAGGTGTGTGTGCAGGTCTGGGTGTGGAGATGTGTGTGTGTGGAGGTGTGTGTGTGTGTGGAAGTGGGTGTGTGGGTGGGGAGTAGAGAGGAATCCACTTAATGTAGAAATAAGTAAAATCTCGTCTAGAATATACTGAAATGATGTCATCAAAGATGGCGGCCATAATGCCGTGTGTACACGGACATTAGTAGATTACTGAGCCTCCAGTGCGCATGTCTCAGACGCCACACCACCACGGGACCCTAAGTCGATCCGCCCGGCTCGGTATGGACCGGACCGTCTTAGTTTGGTGGCAGTGCGGCAGGCTCAGAAAAGGTGACATGTGTGTCACAAGCTTACATTTGAGCATTAGGCTAAGAAAAGGGTGACATTTGGATGACAAGCTTACATTTGGAGCATTAGGCTAAGAAAAGGGTGACATTTGTATGACAAGCTTACATTTGGAGCATTAGGCTAAGAAAGGGTGAAATTTATATGACAAGCTTACATTTGGAGCATTAGGCTAAGAAAGTGTGACATTTGTATGACAAGCTTATGGGGCTGTCACACTACGACGCTTCTCGCCGGCGACACGGCGACGTGTGGTGTTTTTGGGCGATAATAAGTGAAACCTCGGGACGCGCTGGGGGCGCGTTACCGGGGCGTCGGTACATTTTCGTACACTATCTTTGACGTTGATGGTCGGCGGACAACCTCGGCGCGCGTTGCCGGTCGCCCAAGGTTTTAAGCTTGTCAAAAAAAACCAGCGATCGACAACGCGCGCAAATATATGGGTAAGGACGTTAGGCGCGCGTCGCGCTGCGTTGGACGCGCCGGAATAACGTTATGGGAACGCTAGGAAGACGGCGCGCGCGCGGGAGGGTCGTTGCTCACACGTTGCTGTGTGTGTGTCTCTGTGTGTGTCTCTGGGTGTGTCTGTGTGTGTCTCTGTGTGTGTCTCTGTCTGTGTCTCTGTCTGTTTCTCTGTGTCTGTCTCTGTATGTGTCTCTGTGTCTCTGTGTATGTCTCTGTATGTGTCTCTGTGTCTCTGTGTATGTCTCTGTATGTGTCTCTGTGTCCCTGTGTATGTCTCTGTATGTGTCTCTGTCTGTGTCTCTGTGTGTGTCTCTGTCTGTGTCTCTGTGTCTGTCTCTGTATGTGTCTCTGTGTCTCTGTGTATGTCTCTGTATGTGTCTCTGTCTGTGTCTCTGTCTGTGTCTCTGTCTGCGTATCTGTTTGTGTCTCTGTCTGTGTCTCTGTATGTGTATTTGTATTTGTCTCTGTATGTGTCTCTGTCTGTGTCTATGTTTGTGTATGTGTCTCTGTATGTGTATATGTATGTGTCTCTGTCTGTGTCTCTGTCTGTGTCTCTGTCTGTGTCTCTGTCTGTGTCTCTGTATGTGTCTCTGTCTGTGTCTATGTGTGTGTCTCTGTGTGTGTCTCTGTGTCTGTGTGTGTGTCTCTGTGTCTCTGTGTGTCTGAGTCTCTGTGTGTGTCTCTGTGTCTCGGTGTGTGTCTCTGTGTATCTGTGTGTGTGTCTATGTGTGTCTATGTCTCTGTGTCTCAGAGAGAGAGAGAAACAGAGACAGAGACACAGACAGAGACACATACACAGAGACACAGACACAGACACAGACACACAGACAGAGACACATACACAGAGACACAGACAGAGACAGAGACAGAAACACATACACAGAGACACAGACAGAGACACAGACAGAGACACATACACAGAGACACAGACACAGACACAGACACAGACACAGACACAGACACACAGACAGAGACACATACACATAGACATAGACAGAGACACAGACAGAGACACAGACACACAGACAGAGACACATACACAGAGACACAGACAGAGACACAGACAGAGACCCAGACAGAATAACACACACAGAGACACAGATAGAGACACATACACAGAGACACAGACAGAGACACAGACACAGACACACAGACAGAGACACACACACAGAGACACAGACAGAGACACAGACAGAGACACAGACAGAGACACAGACACAGACACACAGACAGAGACACATACACAGAGACACAGACAGAGACACAGACAGAGACACAGACAAAGACACAGACAGAGACACAGACAGAGACACAGACACAGCGCGCCGATATACGTTACCACAACGTTGGCCGCGTGCTACTAACACGCTGCGCCAACGTCCAATTTCCCCATATTTCCCCTAAATCTTTAACGTTTCTCGACGCGGAAGATAGTACTTTCAACGCTGACGGGTCGCCGGGAGAAACGTCATACTGTGACAGCCCCATTACATTTGAGCATTAGGCTAAGAAAAGGCCACTTTGGTGTGACAAGATTACCTGCTTACATTTGGAGCATCCGACTAAGAAAGAGCAAAATTTGGTGACAGAAGCTTACATTTGGAGCATGTGTCTAAGAAAAGGCGATTTTTGGAAGAGAAGAATCATTTGGTGTATGAGGCTAAGAATATGTGACATTTGCTGACAGAAACACATTTAGAGCATGCGGCTAAGAAAAGGCGACATTTGGTGCCAGAAGCTTAACGTTTGGAGCATGAGGCTCAGAAAAGGTGATATTTGTGCGACAAGCTTACATTTGGAGCAATAGAAGCTTCGTTTGGAACATGTATCAGAGAAAAGGTCAGTTTGGCGATAGAAGCTTCAGGTATCTAGGGAATTGAAAATTTGGTGACAAGCTTACATTTGGAGCATGAGGTTCAGAAAATGTGACATTTGTGTGACAAGCTTACATTTGGAGCATGAGGCTCAAAAAAGGTGACTTTTGTGTGACAACCTTGCATTTGGAGCAGCAGGCTAAGAAAAGGTGACTTTGGTGTGTAGAAGCTTACATTTGGAGCAGCAGGCTAAGAAAAGGTGACATTTGTGTGACAAGCTTACATTTGGAGCAGCTTCCCTGTCTTCTCTCTACGTTGCGGGTGATACAGACCAGGGGGAACCGGCTGTACACTACGACACATATAGATGACATATGCATCAGTTTGCGTGCTAGCACTAACAGTCGGTGAGCTGTTAGTATATGTCAGTCTGTGCGCTAACAGTCGGTGAGCTGTTAGTATGTGTCACTATGGGTGCTAACAGTCAGTGAACTGTTAGTGTATGTCAGTCTACGTGCAAACACTAACAGTCTGTGAACTATTGGTATGTGTCAGTCTGCGTGGTAACACTAACAGTCAGTGAGCTGTTAGTGTGTGTCAGTATGGGTGCTAACAGTCAGTGAGCTGTTAGTGTGTGTCAGTCTACGTGCTGAAACTAACAGTCAGTGAGCTGTTAGTGTGTGTCAGTCTACGTGCTGAAACTAACACTCAGTGATGTGGGTGTCACACTACGACGACAAGGCCGATGACAGCCCAACGACTTGTCGTTTTGCTCTGTCGTCGGCTGTCGTCGGCTGTCGCTACGGTGTCGTTATGTTGTCGTTCGGGTGTCGCCGCGACACCTCCGCGACACCTCCGCGACACCTCCAGTTTCTCCACTGTCGCCAGGTTGTCGTCGGGTTTTTGGCCATGTTGAAAAACCTCGACGACACCCGGCGACAGCCGATGTCGTTCGGCTGTCGCTACGGTGTCGCTATGGTGTCGTTACAGTGTCGTCTTTGTCGTTAAGTTGTCGTCGCTGTCGTTAAGCTGTCGCATAGTCTAACACACATGTTTGTACTGTCCCATTTCTTCATATATCATATGAAGACTGCTTCCTAACAGGTCCGCCGCATAGTCTAACACACATGTTTGTACCGTCCCATTTCTTCATATATCATATGGTCCGCCGCATAAACCTACATGTCTGCACCGTCCTAGAGACACACACACAGACACACACACACACAGACACACACAGAGACACACACACACACAGAATGGGACGGTCCAAACATCGCTCAGTTTAGCTTGCCTTGAGGGATGTTAGGACCGTCCCAAATATGAAGACTGCTTCCTAACAGGTCCGCCGCATAAACCTACATGTTTGCACCGTCCCATTCTTCATATTTCTCATGGAAACTGCTTCCTAAACAGGTCCGGGGGCACTGTCGCGGCACTGTCGCGGCACTGTCGCGGCACTGTCACGGCACTGTCGCGGCACTGTCGCGGCACTGTCGCGGCACTGTCGCGGAACTGTCGTCCAACTTGGCCCGAATTTGCATATGTCGTCGGGTTTTCACAAAATCCAAGTCGCTGGGCTGTCGTCGCCGCTTGTCGTCGTAGTGTGACAGCCACATGAGCTGTTAGTGTGTGTCAGACTGCATGCTAACAAGTAACAGTAACAGTTGGTGAGCTGTTTGTATGTGTCAGTCTCCATGCTAACAGTCAGTGAACTGTTAGTATGCATCAGTCTGTGTGCTAACAGTCAGTGAACTGTTAGTATACATCAGTCTTCATGCTAACAGTCGGTTTTTTGTTGTTGAAGATTTATACTGCCTATCATGGATAAGCCTGAATAGGTTTGTTTTCACCATTAGACAGTTTCTCAATAGAAAGCCCGAGCCTACACTTTTACCGACCCAAGGGATTTTTAACCTCCCACACCACATAGACATGATATGAGAGCAACTGGCCTTTGATGACGCTGTAAGTTATACACAGCAGTGGAAATCCAAATTGGCAGAGGTTGGGGCACAGGGAATCGAACCACTGACCTTCAGATTAGGAGTCCGACCTAGAAAAAAGTCAGACACTCTAACCACTCTGCCACAGAGAACACCACAATCTGTCAGTATGTGTCAGTCTGCATTCTAACAGTCGGTGAACCGTTAGTATACTTCAGTCGGCATACTAACAGTCAGTGAGTTGTTACTATGTGTCAGTCTGCATGTTAACAGTCGGCGATCTGTTAGTGTGTGTCAGTCTGTGTGCTAACAGTCGGTGAACTGTTAGTATGCATCAGTATGCGTGCTAACAGTCGGTGAACTGTTAGCACCCCGTCTCAGGGTGATGGAACCACACCTGTCCAGCTGAGTCTGTCCTGATCCTACACCAGCGCCTCTAGTGGCGACCCCACACACCTGACTGCCGTCTCCACCGCCACACACTGCCTGCCCGTCACGGATAGGTGAACACGGCAGTACCCGCCCCGCCCCGCCTCGCCCCTCCTCGCTCCTCCCCGCCCCGCCCCGCCCCGCCCCGCCCCGCCCCGCCCCGCCCCGCCCCGCCCCGCCCCGCCCCGCCCCGCCCCGCCCGCCCCGCCCTCCCCCCGCCCCGCCCCCGCCCCACCCCGCCCCGCCCCGCCCCGCCCCGCCCCGCCCGCCGCCCCGCCCCGCCCCGCCCCGCCCGCCCCGCCCCGCCCGCACCACTCGCCCCGCCCGCCCGCCCCGCCCTCCTCGCCCCGCCCAGCCCCGCCCCGCCCCTCCTCTTGCAGCCTCCACAACCAGCCCGCACTGCGCACGCGCACTGGGATACTGGTCGTCGTTTGTGGTGTTCGGCTATAACTATAAGGTGAGTGCTGTACCGAAATATTCTTAGTGCATTCTTAATATAGATACATGTGTATATATATAGTGTATATAATGCACACAGTGTAAATAGTATATATAGTATATATAATATATAGTATATTATTTTGAAAGTGAGCAGAATGACAGTTGGCTCATGGTGTAGAGGAGGCGGGAAGGAGAGAATGCCCGCTCCGCAGTGAATAACATGGAAGTTAAGGTGGTTAGAGAGAAACATTAAGGGGCTACCATTATCTATAACCACATAATAAATTATATATTACATATATAGTGTATATAGTATACAGTAAAACCTCTCTAAATCGACCGACCATGGGACCGACTTTACACATAGTATATATAAGTTATAACATAGTAATTAGTATATATACCATTTATATACACATATTATATATAACATTTATAGTATATAAGGTGAATTGGCACACACTCGGGTAGGCGTTGGTAGGTTGATAGCATCAAGGACCCTAGGTAGTCTAATGGTTATGATGCTAGGCCCTGAAATGATAGAAGTGTGGATGCGAGTCTTACTCTAGAGGCAATGTTTCCCATTGTTTGTAAAAATGCACAGGCCATGACAAAGGTAGTGCTACACAGGTAGTGTATGCATAATGCTACACAGGTAGTGCATGCATAATGCTACACATGTAATGCATGCATAATGCTACACAGGTAGTGCATGCATAATACTACACAGGTAGTGCATGCATAACACTACACAGGTAGTGCATGCTTAATGCTACACAGGTAGTGCATGCATAATGCTACACATGTAGTGTATGCATAATGCTACACAGGTAGTGCATGAATAATGCTACACAGGTAGTGCATGCATAATGCTACACAGGTAGTGCATGCATAATGCTACACATGTAGTGCATGCATAATGCTACACAGGTAGTGTATGCATAATGCTACACATGTAGTGCATGCATAATGCTACACAGGTAGTGCATGCATAATGCTACACAGGTAGTGTATGCATAATGCTACACAGGTAGTGTATGCATAATGCTACACAGGTAGTCCATGCATAATGCTACACATGTAGTGCATGCATAATGCTACACAGGTAGTACATGCATAATGCTACACATGTAGTGCATGCATAATGCTACACAGGTAGTGTATGCATAATGCTACACAGGTAGTGCATGCATAATGCTACACAGGTAGTGCATGCATACTGCTACACATGTAGTGCATGCATAATGCTACACATGTAGTGTATGCATAATGCTACACAGGTAGTGCATGCATAATGCTACACAGGTAGTGTATGTATAATGCTACACAGGTAGTGCATGAATAATGCTACACAGGTAGTGTATGCATAATGCTACACAGGTAGTGCATGCATAATGCTACACAAGTAGCGCATGCATAATGCTACACAGGTAGTGTATGCATAATGCTACACAGGTAGTGCATGCATAATGCTACACATGTAGTGCATGCATAATGCTACGCAGGTAGTGCATGAATAATGCTACACAGGTAGTGCATGCATAATGCTACACAGGTAGTGCATGCATAATGCTACACATGTAGTGTATGCATAATGCTACACAGGTAGTGTATGCATAATGCTACACAGGTAGTGCATGCATAATGCTACACAAGTAGTGCATGCATAATGCTACACACGTAGTGCATGCATAATGCTACACAAGTAGTGCATGAATAATGCTACACATGGAGTGTATGCATAATGCTACACAGTTAGTGCATGCATAATGCTACACAAGTAGTGTATGCATTATGCTACACAGGTAGTGCATGCATAATGCTACCCATGTAGTGCATGTATAATGCTACACAGGTAGTGCATGAATAATGCTACACAGGTAGTGCATGCATAATGCCACACAGGTAGTGCATGCATAATGCTACACATGTAGTGTATGCATAAGGCTACACAGGTAGTGTATGCATAATGCTACACAGGTAGTGCATGCATAGTGCTACACAGGTAGTGCATGCATAATGCTACACATGTAGTGCATCCATAATGCTACACAGGTAGTGCATGCATAATGCTACACAGGTAGTGTATGCATAATGCTACACAGGTAGTGCATGCATAATGCTACACATGTAGTGTATGCATAATGCTACACAGGTAGTGCATGCATAATGCTACACAGGTAGTGTATGCATAATGCTACACAGGTAGTGCATGCATAATGCTACACAGGTAGTACATGCATAATGCTACACAGGTAGTGCATGAATAATGCTACACAGGTAGTGCATGCATAATGCTACGCAGGTAGTGTATGCATACTGCTACACAGGTAGTACATGCATAATGCTACACAAGTAGTGCATGCATAATGCTACACAGGTAGTGCATGAATAATGCTACACAGGTAGTGCATGCATAATGCTACACATGTAGTGCATGCATAATGCTACACAGCTAGTGTATGCATAATGCTACACAGGTAGTGCATGCATAATGCTACACAGGTAGCGCATGCATAATGCTACACACGTAGTGCATGCATAATGCTACACAGGTAGTGCATGAATAATGCTACACATGTAGTGCATGCATAATGCTACACATGTAGTGCATGCATAATGCTACACAGGTAGTGTATGCATAATGCTACACAGGTAGTGCATGCATAATGCTACACAAGTAGCGCATGCATAATGCTACACAGGTAGTACATGCATAATGCTACACAGGTAGTGTATGCATAATACTACACGGGTAGTGTATGCATAATGCTACACAGGTAGTGCATGCATAATGCTACACAGGTAGTGCATGCATAATGATACACACGTAGTGCATGCATAATGCTACACAGGTAGTGTATGCATAATGCTACACAGGTAGTGTATGCATAATGCTACACAGGTAGTGCATGCATAATGCTACACAGGTAGCGCATGCATAATGCTGCACACGTAGTGCATGCATAATGCTGCACAGGTAGTGTATGCATAATGCTACACAGGTAGTGCATGCATAATGCTACACAGGTAGTACATGCATAATGCTACACAGGTAGTGTATGCATAATGCTACACAAGTAGCGCATGCATAATGCTACACAGGTAGTGCATGCATAATGCTACACAGGTAGTGCATGCATAATGCTACACAATGACCATCACACACTGCGTCTAACAGACAGTTCTGTCCATCCCAGGACAGTAACAGAATAGAATCAGAAAACAGTGAGAAAGGATACAGGATTACCTAGAATATTCAACCTTAAGGTTAATCCAGGCCAAGTGAAGGTGAGATTCCATTCGCATTCACAGACTTGGACAAAAGGAGAAGCACATGTGTATTGTCCATGTATGTATGTGGCTTTTTTTGGTTTCGGTTTGTTTGTTGGAGTTTTACATCCTGGTAACATCTCAGGTCATATCAGGATGGGTACCGACTTGTGACAGTGTGCACTCATGGTGACACAGGGAAATCAGGTCACCAGTACCATGACCCGATATCCCACTCAGTCACATTATTTTGACACTGGGCTAACCAGGCATATAGTATTAATGCCAGACTAGGAAGCGACAAGTATCAATTTTATAAGTCATTGGTTTGACTCGACCAGGAACTGAACTCCCGATCTTCTGCATGCGAGGCCCGCGCTCTACCGATTCGGCTACCGCGCCCGGTGTGTACGTGGCAGCTATGACAAAGAGTGTCTCACTAATGAGAAAGAAGAGACGACGTGCTCTAATTATGATTAGAATTGTTGTTAAGCAGCAACAAGCATTTTCTTTTCTCTTTCCTATCCTTGTTTCAGGACAGTAATTAGGTGCATGGACGAGCTCCCGCCGGGGACCCCCCCCCCAGAAAGGCCCCTCTGTTAGATAACATTTTAAATTGTGGATAAAATAAAACAGGATATCATGGGATTCGAACCCACGGATTCGAACCCTGGTCGAGTCAAATCAATGACTTAGAGATTTATATTTGTTGCTTCATACCCAGGCGCTTGGCATTATTAGGATAGGGCAAGAACTAGTTGACTCAGTGTCAGGATAATGTGACTGTCTGGGATATCAGGTCATGGGACTGGCGGTCTGGTCTCCCAGTGGGGCAATACTATAAAGTCACCATGAGTGTGCACTGTCACAAGTCGGTACCCATCCTGATAAGGCCTTAGATGTTGCCAGGACGTAACATTCCAACAACCAACCAATCCACACCCACTCATAGTACCCCACTCACACCGACCCTGACATCAGGCTGATGATTAAGTTCTTAGCGAGAATCCTTAGAAAGAATTGCGTTAAATTTGTTTTTTTTTGCATTTATTGATTATGCGGGGAGAAATTTCAATCGCAACCAATTGATCTGCCGCATTTCACTGCTCCTTGCCCTATCCTACTAAAGTGAAGCGCCAGGCTAGGTAGCGACAAGTTTAAGTTCTGAGGTCATTGCTTTAAACGCAGCCAGTTTGCACAGTGAACATAGCAGGAGGAAACAGATACATAAGTTGGACAACAAACATGAGAGAATACATACAAAGCAGTTTCCCCCGCGCTAACAAAAATACCTTTATTCGCCGAATAAAATGATCATTTAAGCCCCTGTCACACTACAGCTTGCGACCACTTTAGCCCAAAGAACCCACAGTCACCACTGATGCCCAGACGTCGGCAACCATTGTTTTGGTCGCAAGGACATCGCTGGTGACTGTGGGTTCTTTGGTCTAAAGCTAGGATTCCTTACACACGGTATGCGGCATGCGGCATGCGGCATGTGGCGTGCGGCGTGATTACGGGATGGGTCCTTTCACCCACACACACACACACACACACATACAGTGTCAGGTTTCCTCACCACTGTTCTCTATGGCAAACGCAGCAGCATTCGCATGCCGCACCGATCGGTACATGGACCGATTCAGTATTCGCATGCCGCATGCCGCATGCCGCATGCCGCATACCTCGTGTAAGGAATCACCCCCATTGACTTAGATGCTTTTCGATTTTTTGCCGCATTCGCATTCGCATACCGCATACCGCGTGTAAGGAATCCTAGCTTAAGGTGGTCGCAAAGTAGTCGCAAGCTGTAGTGTGACTTGGGTATTACCAAATGAAAAATGACAATAAATAAAATACACCAAGACACATATTCCGTCTCCATCCCAATTACCAATGTGGTGTTCTCTGTGGCAGAGTGGTTAGAGTGTCTGACTTTTTTCTAGGTCGGACTCCTAATGTGAAGGTCAGTGGTTCGATTCTTCATGTCCAATTTGTATTTCCACTGCTGTGTATAACTTACAGTGTCACCAAAGGCCGGTTGCTCTCATACCATGTCTATGTGGTGTGGGAGGTTAAAAATCCCTTGGGTCGGTAAAAGTGTAGGCTCGGGCTTTCTATCAATAAACTGTGTAATGGTGAAAACAAGTCTATTCAGACTTATCCATGATAGGCAGTATCTTCAATACACAAAGACTACTAGAACAAAACATGTGATGCAAAGCCTGACAATCTGTACGACACCTCTTGTGATTTATTGTAGATTCGTGTTTTAGTGTCCATGAATAGTTTTCGTAGAGAGTAGCTGAAGTGTAAAACTAGCCTTTGTTGTCGATCCCGGGTTTCACATTCAGTCTACACATGCATATTGCATGATGGCAGATTATATTAAGCAACATGCACTACCTCCGAATATAACCCGACACCATTCGAAGGAAGCTTACAACAGCAGTAAGCTTTTTCTTCCTCTTCTTTTTCTTCCTCTTCTTTTTCTTCCTCTTCTTTTTCTTCTTTTTCTTATAATTTAACATTTTTTATTCCGTGAGAGATATCGTGTTATATACTGTGTTATATACTGCTCCTAAATTTGACATCAACAGAAAGGTACATTTAAGAACGCTGGCTTCGTGTGCGGAAGTTTGGGGATTCAAATCGCACCCGAGTCAAAGCAATGACTTACAAAATGTATATGTGTAACCGCCTAGCATCGCACTTAGCATTACTAGGACAGGGCAAGAACTGGTTCGTTCAGTATCAGGATAATGTGACTGAGTGGGATATTGAGTCATGGTGCTGGTCACCTGGTCTCCCAGTGGGACAGTATTATAAAGTCGCCATGAGTGTGAACTGACACAAATCAGTACACGTCCTGATATTACCTTCGATGGTGCTAGGATATAAAACCCCAACAAGCAAACAGGAACCACGGTGTACAGTGACAAGTCCTGGAGGAGTCTCATACATTCCATGGCTCACATTTAGTGACATTGTTAAAGTTGCGTCGGAATTAATTTGTTCTTTTCTTTTATTACATGAATATAGCAGGTTGATCACCATTCTACCATAGTCTTCATTGACCTAGATAAACTTTGACGCGGAATAGCTAATTTCGGAGCAATTCGAAATGAAATCACCCGAATTAATTTCTGCAAACACACCATAACTTATGACATTGAAAAATAAAGCTTGTTTTATTTAACGACGCTTCTACAGCACATTGTTTTTTTATCATCGGCTATTGAAGGTCAGAGTTTGGAGGAAACCTGCTGCAGCCACACATGCTACTCTTTCCCATAAGCAGCAAGGCGTCTATTATACGCACTTTCCCACAGACAGCACATACCACAGCCTATGATGAACCAGTCATGGACCACTGTTTGGAACGGAAAATAGCCCAAACTGCAAATAGCTCCTCTGAGCAGGATCGATAGGATGATCGACACCTCCTGATATTGTGATGTAGATTTCCATCTGTTGAAGGTCACGTGATGGGTTGACCTACTAATGTAGGCAGCGTGGACTCTTGATTAATAAGCTACATATGGTACAGGGAATGAGGGCAAAACTACCAAAGTCATGATACTGACCTAATTTGTTAGTGGTGTCCATGCTTAATGACTTTCTCAAAGTGGGTATCCAAAGCGATGGTGTTATAAATTTACTGATTATTATTTCTATACTAACATTAGTTAATACACCTGTATCTAGTAGCCCTGTCACATTACAACGCATCGCGCAAGTGTGCACCGACATAGGTGATTTTGCATCATCATCATCATCATGCTGTCGGTCGCGATGCGACAAAGACTGCTTTCATTACTTGACTGCCGCTCTCCATTTAGCTCTCTGCTGTGAGAGTTGTGTCCATGAGTCGGTCTTAATGTCTCTCAGCTTCAGGTTTCTCTTGATGGTATCTTTGAACCGGAGACGGGGGCGCCCTCTCTTTCTGTAGCCAAAAGACAGTTGAGAATAGAGGATCTGCTTTGGTAGCCTGTCTGATGACATCCTCATGAGGTGTCCAGTCCAGCGGAGATTCTTTTTGATCAGAAGATCTTCCATAGAGGGCAGCCCCATCCGTTCGAGTATTTCCTTATTCGTCACTTTGTCCTTCCAGGTTAGCCTCATGATTGAACGCAGATGTCGCATCATGAAGGCATGCAGCTTTATCACCTGCTGTCTGTACACTGTCCAGGCCTCGGCTCCGTATAGTAGGGTGGATAGCACGATTGCGCGGTAGATCTTACCTTTGACCCGAATGGACACATGGTGGTTGTTCCAGAGTCTCTGGCGTAGTCGGCCGAAAGATGCGCTAGCCTTGGCCATCCTCCTCTGTATCTCAGCATCAATGCGTCCATCACTTGATATTGTGCATCCGAGATAGGTGAATTCCGGAACAGAGTTCAGCTTGTTTCCGTCAACCATGATCTCCTCCTCTCGGGTTCTTGTAGAGTTGGGTTGGTACAGCACCTCCGTCTTCTTGATGTTAATTTTCAGGCCAAACTTCTTTGATGCATCGGAGAAAGCGTCCACTATTTTCTGGGTCTCTTCAGCAGAGTGGGCAACCAGTGCACTGTCATCTGCGAATAGTAGCTCTCTCACCAGTATCTGAGTAGTCTTGGTCTTCGCTCTGAAGTGTGCGACATTGAATAGGTTAGCGCTCTGTCTGGACTGTATATAGATGCCATCCCCCATGTCTCGGAAAGCCTCCTCTAGCATTGCTGATAGGAAGATGGAGAAGAGCGTGGGGGCCAGTACACAACCTTGCTTGACCCCATTGGTAACCCCAAACGATTCCGAGACTTCCCCTCCAGCATTTTGCATCAATGCGTCGATATGTGCATACGTTATGCATTCGTTATGCATATGTTGGTATACATCGATGTACGTCGATGTTTGTCATTATATGGCATCGCTCGTCAAGGCATTGCGAAAGTTTTGTGCATGCACAAAACTTTTGACGTTCGATAACGTGTGGCTTTTACGTCGGGTGTACATTATGTATACGTTAGACATATGTCGATGTATGTTAGGCATACATTAGACAAATGTTGTTCACTATGTAGCACTACGTTGACCTATGTCAGTCGGATGGAGAGCCAGCAGAAATGTACAGTCCGTGTATTGGCAACGTATGGATAACGTATGGATAATGTAGTCTAATGTATGTTTTGCATTTCTCCACCGTGTCTTGACGTATGTAATGTATAAGGCATACTTCTGGTGATCAAATTACATATATAACGTTCACCGGCGTTCTGCGAGCATACCGTGAGCGTAATGCAAGCATTTTTCGCCAGGAGGCATGTTAGCCATACGATGGCCATACGTAGGCCATACGCTCTGTTACATTGTGTATATGGTATGTATTCTTCCAACTTTTCCCCCTGCTCCAAAAAGTTTGATGCATCCCAATGATTGAAAGTGATTTTAGCCATTGGCCATGCGCTTGTGTGATGCGTCATAATGTGACAGGGCCATAAGTTGGCGATAGATGATTAAATGTAGTATTGTGGTTTGGTTTTGAAAAAAATGTACGCTTCACCAGACCATGCAGGCCAGGCTAAGCATAATGCTATAGTGCTATAAGGAGGTTAAAGATGAAATAGCAATGGCATCGAAAAGATTTTCAATGAGTGGGCCACAACTGGTTAATCAAAGGCTGTGGTATGTGCTCTCCTGTCTGTGGGAAAGTGCATATAAAATACCTCTTGCTGCTTATCGGAAAGAGTAGCCTGTGTGGCGGGAGCGGTTTCCTCCAAAGAAATATGTCAGAATAACCATATGTTTGACATCCAATAGCTGATGATAACGATCTATGTACTGCTCTAGAAGCATCGTTAAATAAAACAAACCTTTGGCATCGACATTTTCCATGGAGCATGCCCAGAGCTCCCACACACAACACCAGTTCTTCCCACTGCCATCAGAGGGAAGGTTGGTATTACAAATCCTCTATAAGACCTTTTTCACAGAGTTTGCTACACAATAAGCTGCTACCTAAATTAGTAGTTCTTGCCATTGCCACCAGAGGGTGGGTTGATGATATGAATCTTCTGTTAGACCTTTTCCACAGCTTTTGCAATATACTGAGATGGTAGTGTTACCCACAACATTAGTTCTTGCCATTGCCATCAGAGGGCAGGTTGGTATTACAAATCCTCTACAAGACCTTTTTCACGCGGTTTGCCACACGGTAAGCTGCTACTTACAACATCGGTTCTTGCTATTGTCACCAGAGGGCACGTTGGTGGTGGAAATCCTCTATAAAACCTTTTCCACAAGGCTAGCTGGACAGTTCCGGCCATTGCCGTCAGAGGGGGTTGGTGGTGGAAATCGCCTATTTCAGATAAGCTTTAAAGTTGCATAGTCCGATGAAGCATCACATTTTCAAAACCAAAGCAATTATCTAGATTTGATCCTAAATATTTAGATTAGAATCTGTATTTAAGCATGTGTTACCACATAGAAGTGAATACTGAGTCAATTTAATCGAACCTGTTACTGCTGAAGCCTATGGTGTCAGAGGTTTGGCGTGCTTGCCAAAACTAATTTCACATGTTTATACTTCAAATATATCAAAAGTTATCCATTTAACATAACATTTACTTCAAAGTAAAGTAAGATAGATTTTAACAATCAAATTAATATATTTATCTCATAAAAATGGCCGGAACTCAAAACTATCGAACTATACAACTTTAATGTGAGGCTTGGCTAAACCAAAATGTGCCTGGTGGATGAGTGACAGTCGCCAACTGTTATTATTGTGAACACAATGACAGATCTGCTGATGACAGTTGGCTTACATGGCGATATAATGTAAAGACGGCAGGGTTGGCAAACATGTGACCTTTTTTTTATATGTTCTACGAAAGTCCAATCCCCCTCGACCTACGTCAAAGACACGTCCCCATCAATGGACGGCCACAGAACCATTTGTCCAGCAAAGACTTTCCTTGCACATGTAAGAACTGACGCTACTGTCGAGGAGGTGAGGAAAATTGGAAATATTGCACATAGAATAGGTTGTTCGAACCCACACCTTTTGTATTTCAAGCAAGTGTGCTAACAATTAGATCACCTAGGCTCCCTGATGTCACCACACTACCCACCCCTACATATCTATGTGTCTTCTAGTCTGAGAGGCTAGTGCAGACCACTACACTCATCCCCCTGGAATTGTAAGTCTTTTAAACGGTCATTTAATGCTTACAATTACATATATACAGGCAATGCACTAACATATACACATGCAAAGGGTAGGTTCAATAACTATACAGCGCGTAGCTTGTACATGGTCATGGTCACGGAAACCAGGGTCATGGGCGGGGGAGGTGATGAAAATGGGAAATATTGCACCTGGAGCAGAATTTGAACCCACATCTTTTGAATTCCAGGCGAGTGTGCTCACCAGTACACCACCTATACACCCTGATGTCATCACCCTATCCATGCCTACCTGTCTATGTGGCTCCTTGTCTGAGAGGTCAGTGTAAACTACTACACTATTTACTGTTGCTTCCCAGTTTATTCGGAGCCCCTGATATCTGTGCTGTGGGTTCGATCCCTGAAAAAGCCAAACTAAGGACAACAAACATGGATAGGATGATTGCATCAGGGAGCCTAGTGTGGGTTCGAATCCTGCTCGAGAAGCCATATTTCCTGGCAATGTCAGGGCTGAATAAGCTTGGGTGAACTCAGTCATTCAAAATGATATAATAATCGCAAGAAAAAAACAAACAAATACAACATAGACATATCACTACATGCTGAGAGCAATACCGTGACCTATGACCTCGGTGTATTATATGCATATGTGTTGGGAAGGATACATAAAACAATCAGCTGTTGCCACTGGCAACCATACCATTCCTGAACAGACTGTTTGCTCGTTGGGGTTTTACACCCTAGCAACATTTAGATCACACTGTACCTAGCGGCGGGGAACCAGCCGAACACTGATCTACGTCACATCCAGCTGAATCGGTAAAGCACAGGCTTCCCGTGCGGAAGGTCGGGAGTTCGAATCCCAGCCGTGTCAAACCAATGACTTAAAAAATTGATACTTGGTGCTACCTAGCGTGGCGCTCGGCATTAATAGGATAGGGCAAGGACTGGTTGGCTCAGTGTCAGGATAATGTGCCTGTGTGGGATATCGGGTCATGGTGTCAGTGGCCTGGTCTCCCAGTGTGGCAGTATAGAGTCACCATGAGTATGCATTGCCACAAGTCGGTACCAGTCCTGATATGACCTTAGATATTGATAGGACGTCACACAACAACAACAAAACAAACAAAAACATTTCTAAAACAACAACAAACAAAAACATTTCCAAAACCCAACCATTAGTGTGAGCGTGTTGGTTCTTATAAAGTGGGTGAGTAAAGTCTTTGGTGTCATTCAATCTGTTTAACATGTCCACTCAAACCGAACCAGCCTGAACCACTGTTCGCAGAATTTGCCTATTTTGAGTCTCTCAAATGAATTTTTCGTTTATCTAAACAATGTTTCACCATCGTGATAATAAACAAGCAGACACACAGACAACACGGATCATATTCTCACCAGCACACCGGGCGCGCTGCCCTAATCGGTAGAGCGCAGACCTCGCGTTCGGAAAATTGGGGGTTCGGTTACCGATCGAGTCAAACCAATGATTTTAAAATTGATATTTATCGCTTAGTAGCCAGGCGCTAAGCACTAATAGGATAGGGCAAGGACTGGTTAGATTATTGTCAGCATAATGTGCCTGAGTTGGATATCGGATCATGGTGCCAGCGTACCTGATTTCCCAGTGGGGCAGTACTGTAGAGTCGCCATGAGTGTACAGTGTCACAAGTCGGTACCCGTCCTGATATGACCTTAGATGTTTCTAGGAAGTACAACAACAAAGAAACAACCGCTGACCATCAGGCAGTGGTGGTAGTTAATGAGATTATCTGTACTCTCATTTTGTTGGTTTGCCTCTGACACTTCATTCTAGCAATTACTTTAAGTGCAATGCATCCTGGCAACATCTAAGGTCATATGAGGACTGGTACCGACTTGTGACAGTGTGCACCCATGGTAACTTTATAGTGTTGCAACACTGGGAGACAGGAGTCCACATGACCCGATTCCACTAGGCCCATATCCTGAACTGAGCTAACATCCTGCCCTATCTAGTATGCGAGCACCAGCTATGTAGCGCAAGTATCATTGTAAGTCTTGAATTACTGCCCGGGATTCAATTCCGCCTCCACACGGAATTGGAAGCCGCGTGCCTCTAATACCCCGTCAGACTACAACGTATGAGCGACGTAGCCAAGGTGGTGTATTTCGTCATTCGTTGAGTACATTGGATACGTTATGAATGACGTCATAATGACGTTGACTGACGCGACTAGTCAATTATGTCGGTTAGCCGATTACATCGAGGTTTTGGACATGTTCAAAAGTTTACGTAGCTCGAACGTAAGGGTTTACTGTTCGTCGTACGTTCTGTTCACGTTCAGCGAACGTCAATGATGTTAAACGGACGTTATGCAAACGTTCCTCGTCCACTACGCTGCATCCACGTTCAACTTGTGCCCAAATTTGCATACTACGCCGAGAAGTTCAACGTTCTTCACGTTCTCCCTATGTCGACGTCGTTACGTCGTAGTGTGACAGGGCCATTACCGATTCAGCCACCGCGTCTGTTCTATCTAATTATGTAACTGAGGACAAATGTACATGGAGTTGTGGATTGTTTGCTTAGCGGGTTTTTTTTAGGCGATAGTCTTGGATTTCGGTTGTGCCAAGGGACGATCAAAAAGAGGGAAAGACACACACTTGTGTGTCCTGTGTCCTTGGGGCACAGGACACCTCATGGCTCATTCCACCACCAGGTGGCCTGCCACCAGTTACCCCTCACCCCCAAACTAGCTCCCCGACCCCTTAGTCCCACCCCCACCCCACCTCCCACCAGCACCTGCAAATATCAGGCAATACCAGCCGTTTATTAAACTCAAAATAATCCGACGGTTTTGCATTTCTGCCATATATATACTTTTTTTTATAAATTTGTTGGATATTCTTTTCGATAAATATATTTGGTTTATTGCTATAATTTAGTTGACTTCAACTTGATATATCTCTTCTTTTAATGCGTTAATTTTAATATAGATATTTGAAGTGAAAGCATGCATAATTAATTTCGGTAGGCACACTGAAATGCTGAGCGTAAGCTTTACTGACCTATTTCCAAGCATAGCTGGTTGGTTGTTGGAGTTTTACGTCCTGACAACATCTAAGGTCTTATCAGGACGGGATGAAGCTTAGCAGTGAAGCACAGGATAATCAAATTGCAACATGTGTTTAATGATTGATTGATTTGTGGTTTCTTGGCGCCGTGTCGGCAGCATAGGCCATATTTACAGCGAGATTTTTATATTTTTTTATTCAACCATCACTTTTACAGATAGCAAAAGCATACAATCATGCAAAAGCATACAATCAATTATGTGTCAATAGACACTGTGAATTTAAAAAGCTGTTTGATCTGTGCACCAGTGTCTATGTAGGATATGTACGGTTAAATATAGTTACCTACCTGGGTTTTTATAATTTTATGGTTTTATCTGATTATGTGGCTTTAAATGTCGAATATGTCACATCTGAGTCAGACAGTCCCCTGCTGGTTTTCTGTCTGCAGTGGCATGGCAATATTTCCCCATTCATCAGGTCTGGCCAAAACCATCTTGCAAGGCACAGTGAAAGGGGTAAGGAAACAAGGCGGACGAAGGAAGAGGTAGGACGATAACATCAGGGAATTGACAGACCAGGGGCCATATGCAGGAGTCAGTGTTAGCAGGGTTTGGTGTTAGAGCCTATTACCATTTAGCTATCACCGACGTCGGGAACTGTGTCAAGTCGTATGCAGGAGCGCGTAACACTTTCATTATAGCTAAACGTGAATTTATTTATAGATTTGGGAAATCCCTCTGCGTCTGTACCCATATATTAGGCTTAAATCTATTAAATGCTATCATATTTAACAGAATTAAATACGCAATAAGTGAAATTTGAGGAAATTAACCCTAAATTCGAAGCAATATTAACGCTGCCTCCGTAACGGCGGCGATATTAATATTTATATTTTCGAATCGACGAGCGTAAAGTAAACAAATCGCTAATACATTGCCGCCAATGCATAGACGTCGGCCAGTATGGATGTCGACGTCGACGCGGCGGTCGTGACGGCGGCGATTTGTTTACTTTACATTCGTCGATTCGACACTATTAATATCGCCGCCAATGCGGCGGTAGCGTTAATCTGGGTTCGCTTTTATGGTTAAATTGATAAAATTTCACTTATTGCGTATCTAATTCTGTTAAATATGATAGCATTTAATAGATTTGGCCCTATCCTTACGCTAACACCGCCCGTAAACATCATATGAAACGGGGTTAGTGTCGCGGACCTTAAACGCGTGGTGTTAGGCCTATCACTGACTCGTGCATACCGACTTTTCGGCGCTAAACCAGAAATCCTGTCTAAACGCGTTTTGGCTCGCGAACACCACGTCCTGCATACGGCCCCTGGAGATTAGCAAGTCCCAGAGGGCGGTGCAGAAGAGGGGAAACTGGAGAAAACTGGTTGCAAAGTCATCTGTGGTGCGCCAACGACCCTCGCATTAAAGGGATTGATGATCATCATTGCACCCTCCACCATATCAACACAATCCTTGATTGAGAGTGCTGAAGTGAGTGTCCCACAATGGCGTAGACGGCTAAGGCGCTTGCCTAATAACCGTGTTCAGCTTTTAACTTACAGATTAACTTACAGATCCTCTTCTCGTTGATCTAGGCCCTATTGGGCCTCTAATGCCAGCTCGTTATTTTAAAAAAGGACTATTTTTCTGCACACATATGGAGGTCGACGGCGCCCTGAATTCATATAATTGTGTGTGTCCTCTCCAATGTCTATCCAGCCTTCTCTCAAATGCTTCTACCATTGGTGCTTCGACCACTTTGTCTAGGGGACTGTTCCATGGATCTGTCATCGGAAGAAAAATGAGTGGCTCCTGACCTCAAGTCTGGCCTCTGCTTGAAGATCTTATACCGCTGGCCTCTGGTGTTACTGTCTATTCTGAGGTTGAACAAACCCGTTGTGATATCACTGTCATAGACTCATCTTATAAGTCTCTATCATATCTCCCCTGAGACGATGATATGACAATGTTGGTAGCTTAAGTCTCCTCAGGCGATCTTCATATGACATCACTCCCAATCCTTGTAGCTGCATGTGACTTGGCAATATGTGACATCAGTTTATAGACAACATTACACAGTGCCTAGCTTGGACGGCATCCTGGTCATGGCATCATGTGTCATCGGGGTGTATATGCAAATGAAGGGAAATATTGTGCCTAAAGTGTGACTCAAACCCACATATCTGCCTTTCCGGGGCTAGCATACTAACCATTAGTTTATCTAGGCCCCCTTGGTACAATCAACCTACCTGTGTATGTGGCATTTCACCTGGAGAGGTCCATGTACCTTACTGCCTGCACTCACCCCCGCCCCCCAGGCATTATAAGTGTCATACTCACAATCACAAATATCCAGGTAGCGCACTTACATTACTTACACAGGGATGGTTCAACTCTATGCAGCATGTACATAATCCTGGTCACAGCACCATACACAGGAAAGGTTCAACCCAATACAGTAGTCACCATGTCCAGAATCCTGGTCACAGCACCATACATAGGAAAGGTTCAACCCAATGCAGCATTCACCATGTACATAATCCTGGTCACAGCACCATACACAGGAAGGGTTCAACCCAATTCAGCATTCAACATGTACAGAATCCTGGTTACAGCACCATACACAGGAAAGGTTAAAGCCTATACAGCATTCAACTTGTTCATAATCCTGGTCACAGCACCATACACAGGAAAGGCTCAACCCAATGCAGTAGTCACCATGTACAGATTCCTGGTCACAGCACCATACACAGGAAGGGTTCAACCCAATGCAGCATTCAACATGTACATAATCCTGGTCACAGCACCATACACAGGAAAGATTCAACACAGCACCATGCACAGGGAAGGTTCAACCCAATGCAGCATGTAGCATGTACAGAATCCTGGTAACCGCACCATACACAGGAAAGGTTCAACCCAATGCAGTAGTCACCATGTACAGAATCCTGGTCATGGCAGCACACACAGGAAAGGTTCAACCCAATGCAGCATGCAACATGTACAGAATCCTGGTCACAGCACCATACACAGGAAAGGTTCAACCCAATGCAGCATGCAACTTGTATATAATCCTGGTCACAGCACCATACACAGGAAAGGTTCAACCCAATGCAGCATGCAACTTGTATATAATCCTGGTCACAGCACCATACACAGGAAAGGTTCAACCCAATGCAGCATGTAGCATGTACAGAATCCTGGTAACCGCACCATACACAGGAAAGATTCAACCCAATGCAGTAGTCACCATGTACAGAATCCTGGTCATGGCAGCACACACAGGAAAGGTTCAACCCAATGCAGCATGCAACATGTACATAATCCTGGTCACAGCACCATACACAGGAAAGGTTCAACCCAATGCAGCATGCAACATGTACATAATCCTGGTCACAGCACCATACACAGGAAAGGTTCAACCCAATGCAGCATGCAACATGTACATAATCCTGGTCACAGCACCATACACAGGAAAGGTTCAACCCAATGCAGCATGCAACTTGTATATAATCCTGGTCACAGCACCATACACAGGAAAGGTTCAACCCAATGCAGCATGCAACTTGTATATAATCCTGGTCACAGTCCCATATATCTCCCTGATACACGCCTGCCCGTCTGCGTGACCCCTAACCTGAGAGGTCAGTAAATACTGTTACAATAGCTGTAAGGCTGCGTGCCAAGCTGCTGACTGACTCAGAAATAAAGTAGTTTCTTTCCCTACTTCTGCTTTCACATTCTCTGTGCTGAGTCAGCAGTTTACGCCTCTATGGCGCCTAACATGGTGAAAGTATTTCCGAAACTACCTTAAAGCTGCATAGTGTCATGAAACATCAAATGATCAAAACCGAAACAATTACCTACATTAGATTCTACTTATCTAACTTCGATACACATATTAAGCATTTGTTGCCACGTAGAAGGGAATACCGAGTCAAATTAATAGAACCTGTTACGGCTGAAGCCGATGGTGTCAGAGTCATGGTGTGCTTGCCAAAACTAATTTTATGTTTGAATTTCACAAATCTCAAAATGTAGTCATTTAAAATAAAAATTATTTCACACTAAAATAAGGTAGATTATTCATTATATTTATATCAGAAAAATGACCAAGGCTCAAATCCATCGGACTATGCACCTTTAAGTAAAAGAGCGTTCATATATGTTGGGAGATTATGAATAAAAAAAGGTCAAATTGATGGTGACCTAATCGGACTCGCAGTATGAACAATTCGCCGTTCACTTTTCTGGGACTAACTCCCTCGTTTCACTAACAAATAGCTTAAAGCTGCATAGTCCGATGGTTTTGAGTTTTTGTCATTTTCTGAGATAAATATATCAGATTAATCGTTATAGTTTACGCTATTTAGTTTTAAGTAACTTTGATTTTAAATGGCTAACTTTGTAAATATTTGATGCAAAAAAACATGCAAAAGCCAGTCAGCACTGGCAAGTACGTGAACACTTTGACACCATAGGCTTCAGTAGTTTGTTTATTGTTGTTTTACGTCCTAGCAGCACCTAAGGTCATATCAGGATGGGTACCGACTTGTAACAGTGCACACTCATGGTGACTTTATAGTGCTGCTCCACTTGGAAATCAGGCCATCAGCACCATGATCTGATATCTCACTCAGTCACATTATCCCGGCACTGAGCTAACCAGTCCTTGTAATGCCGAGCGCCAGGCTAGGAAGCGACAAGTATCAATTTTAAAAGTCATTGGTTTTACTCGACCAGGGTTCGAACCCATCAACCTATGGGTTCGGGTCCCCCGATCTCCTAAAACAGGAGACGGATGCTCAACACACTCGGCCATCCCGTCTGGTGGTAAAAATAAGGCGATCGTTTGGTTAACCTTCGCTGAACAGACGTGGACTTGTTAGCAAATCATCATCACTAAATCTAAAATCTGATTAACTCACATTAAAGTGAGATCGTCTTACCCGACAAGTCACTAGGTTATGGCTAGGTGTGTTTGGGGACTGGTGTGGTGGTCTAACACAGCCCCTCCTGCACCCCCCCCCCCCCCTCTCCGCACCACACCAACAATAATATACCAAAATGAACCTAGCACAAGTTTATTCATCAAAACATCTATTTTTTTCCCAGCACTGTGGCACTGGTTTTCCGGCCATGTCCATTAAATACATTGCATATAGGTAGCTCTTCAGGTACATAGGTAGAGGCATATCAGTAGATTAAGTTTGTTTGTTGTTGTTTTACATCCTAGCAACATCTAAGGTCAGATGAGGACGGAGTAGATGGAGAAGGATGTTAGTGTGCTAGTGGGTTAGGTGCACGGAGTTCAGTATTATGGGCTAAGATGGTGGGTTGATGCATAAACTGTACTGCTATTATGGGTGCGGTGTACGTGAGGGGGGGGGGGAGGGGGGGGAGGAACTCCCCGCACTCAATCTGGTCGGTTCTGGCACCCCCGTATATAAAGGATGGTTAGTTGCCTGTATCAGAGGTGACATGGCGGTATTATACTGACTGTGTGTCAGAGGTGACAGGCGGTATTATACCGACTGTCTGTCAGAGGTGACATGGCGGTATTATACGAAACTGTGTGTCAGAGGTGACATGGCAGTATTATACCGACCATGGTCAGAGGTGACATGGCGGTATTATACTGACTGTGTGTCAGAGGTGACATGGCGGTATTATACTGACTATGTGTCAGAGGTGACATAGCAGTATTATACCGACTGTGTGTCAGAGGTGACATGGTGGTATTATACCGACTGTGTGAGAGAGGTGACATGGCGGTATTATACCGACTGTGAGTCAGAGGTGACATGGCGGTATTATACTGACTATGTGTCAGAGGTGACATGGAGGTATTATACAGACTGTGTGCCAGAGGTGACATGGTGGTATTATACCGACTGTGAGTCAGAGGTGACATGGCGGTATTATACTGACTGTGTGTCAGAGGTGACATGGCGGTATTATACTGACTGTGTGTCAGAGGTGACATGGCGGTATTATACCGACTGTGTGTCAGAGGTGACATGGCGGTATTATACTGACTGTGTGTCAGAGGTGACATGGCGGTATTATACTGACTATGTGTCAGAGGTGACATGGCAGTATTATACCGACTGTATGTCAGAGGTGACATGGCGGTATTATACCGACTGAGTCAGAGGTGACATGGCGGTATTATACCAACTGTGTGTCAGAGGTGACATGGCGGTATTATACTGACTATGTGTCAGAGGTGACATGGCGGTATTATACCGACTGTGTGTCAGAGGTGACATGGCGGTATTATACCGACTGTGTGCCAGAGGTGACATGGCGGTATTATACCGACTGTGAGTCAGAGGTGACATGGCGGTATTATACTGACTATGTGTCAGAGGTGACATGGCGGTATTATACTGACTGTGTGTCAGAGGTGACATGGCGGTATTATACTGACTGTGTGTCAGAGGTGACATGGCGGTATTATACCGACTGTGTGTCAGAGGTGACATGGCGGTATTATACTGACTGTGTGTCAGAGGTGACATGGCGGTATTATACTGACTATGTGTCAGAGGTGACATGGCGGTATTATACCGACTGTGTGTCAGAGGTGACATGGCGGTATTATACTGACTGTGTGTCAGAGGTGACATGGCGGTATTATACCGACTGTGTGTCAGAGGTGACATGGCGGTATTATACTGACTATGTGTCAGAGGTGACATGGCGGTATTATACCGACTGTGTGTCAGAGGTGACATGGCGGTATTATACCAACTGTGCCAGAGGTGACATGGCAGTATTATACCGACTGTGAGTCAGAGGTGACATGGCTGTATTATACTGACTGTGTGTCAGAGGTGACATGGCGGTATTATACTGACTATGTGTCAGAGGTGACATGGCGGTATTATACCGACTGTGTGTCAGAGGTGACATGGCGGTATTATACCGACTGTGTCAGAGGTGACATGGCGGTATTATACCGACTGTGAGTCAGAGGTGACATGGCAGTATTATACTGACTGTGTGTCAGAGGTGACATGGCGGTATTATACCGACTGTGTGTCAGAGGTGACATGGCGGTATTATACCGACTGTGTGTCAGAGGTGACATGGCGGTATTATACCGACTGTGTGTCAGAGGTGACATGGCGGTATTATACCGACTGTGTGTCAGAGGTGACATGGCGTATTATACCGACGGTGTGTCAGAGGTGACATGGCAGTATTATACCGACTGTGTGTCAGAGGTGACATGGCGGTATTATACCGACTGTGTGTCAGAGGTGACATGGCTGTATTATACTGACTATGTGTCAGAGGTGACATGGCGGTATTATACTGACTGTGTGTCAGAGGTGACATGGCGGTATTATACTGACTATGTGTCAGAGGTGACATGGCAGTATTATACCGACTGTGTGTCAGAGGTGTCATGGCGCTATTATACTGACTATGTCTCAGAGGTGACTGTGTGTCAGAGGTGACATGGCAGTATTATACCAACTGTGTGTCAGAGGTGACATGGCGGTATTATACCGACCTACCACAACTAGACGGGATCGTGGAATGAGTTAGAGCGTCCGTCTCCCGAGTTGGTAGACCATGGGATCGTGGGTTCGAACCCTGGTCGAGTCAAACCAATGACTTAATAATTGATACTCGTCACTTCCTAGCCAGGCGCTCGGCATTAATAGGATAGAGCAAGGACTGATTGGCTCAGTGTCTGGATAATGTGACTGAGTGGGATATAAGGTCATGGTACTGGTGGCCTGGTCTCCCAGTGGGGCAGCACTATAGAGTCACCATGACTACGCACTGTCACAAATCGGTACCCGTTCTGATATGACATAAGATATTGCTAAGATATCCCCCCATAACCACCCCACCTCCACCTCCACCCACCCCCACCCCCACGTTACCTCCAACCCACCCCCATAACCACCCCACCCCACCACCACCCCACCCTACCTCATCCCCAGCCCGAACCAACACCCCAACCAACACCACCACTACCCACCACCACCCACCACCCACACCCACCCTGCGCGCCATACCGTCGCTTGCCAATACTTATTGCCTCACACACACCCCTATGACACACACACTTACACACACTTACCTCCCATGACGGTGCATCCTGGGAAAATAAACAGCAGACGTCATCAACGTCAGCGTAACGCGGGGTGTCCATCAGGGGGCATTGTGTGGCGGGAACGGAACCGGAAGTAGCGACAATGCAGCAACAAACATACAGCGCAAGGACCGCTGGGAAGGGAGTAAGAGGGAGGGGGGTAGGAGAGATGGGGAAAGGGGAGAGTTGGGGGTGAGAGGAGGGGAAGATGAGGATAGGGGAGGGGGGAGAGGGGAGAGAGGGGGAGAGAGAGGGGAGAGGTGAGGGATGAGAGGGGAGAGAAGGAGAGAGAGAAGGGGAGAGGGTGATAGAAGGAGAGAGGGAGAGGGGGAGAGAGAGGGGAGAGAGGGGAGAGAGAGGGGAGAGAGAGGGGAGAGAGGGGATAGAAGGAGAGAGAGAGGGGAGAGGGAGAGAGAGAGGGGGGAGGGAGAGGGGAGAGAGAGGGGAGAGGGGGGCCATGGGGAGCGGAGGAGAGGGAGAAGAGGGAGCGGGGCAAGGGGGAGAAGGGGGAGAGGGGATAGATGACAGAGGGGGAAAGAGAAGAGAGGGGGAAGTTGGAGGGGAAAGCGAAAGGAAACGGAGAGATAGGAGTAGAGGAGGAAGGGGTAGGAAGAACACAAGGGGAAGAAACAAGAAAGAGAAAAGGGTGTAGAACAAAGGGAGAACAAAGGGAGAACAAAGGGAAAAGGGAAGAGAGAGCTCGACAAGTGGAGACAAAAAGTAGAGTGAAACTTTTTTTCTTGAAGATTTATACTGCCTATCATGGACAAGTCTAAATAGACTTGTTTTCACCATTAGACAGTTTGTCGATAGAAAGCCCGAGCCTACACTTTTACCGACCCAAGGGATTTTTAACACTCCCCACTACCACATAGACATGGTATGAGAGCAACCGCCCTTTGATGACGCTGTAAGTTATACACAGCGGTGGAAATCCAAATTGGCAGAGGTAGGGGCACAGGGTATCGAACCACCAACCTTCAGATTAGGAGTCTGACCTGGACAAAAGTCAGACACTCTAACCACTCCGCCACAGAGAACACAAAACTGAGGGAGGAGAGTAAAGAAAAAGAAAATTATATCGCCTAGCCTATTTACTGAATGACAAATTCGACTTTTCTGGGAAAGACTTGACACAATATGGATCGTGTGGCGGTGATGATGTAAAACTGATGTACCGAAGCTGTGATTCACAGGGAGGAGGGGGGGGGGGAGGGGTGGATAGCACCAGAGCATGATGGGACTGAGGGGTGTGGTTATAACTCATAATGCGATGTGATTGTGACTACAGCTGTTTGTCCACGGGTTGAACGTCTGAATGGTTACAGCGGGGGGGGGGGGGGGGAGGGGGAGGGGGGGTGGTGCAGGGTGGAGTTGGCACTACGTTATGTTATAATTAAACGCGGCGTGGTTATGGCATTGTAAGGAAATATGGCAATGCATCATACATTGTACATCATGCATCATATATTGGACATCATACATCATACAGCATACATTATACGGCATACACCACAATCATACATCATACATCATACCTCATACCATGTACATCATACCTTGTACTTAATAACCATACATCATACATCATACATTGCACATCATATATTATACATCATACATCATGCACCATACATCGTACATCATACACCATACATCATACATACATTATACATCATAGCTCATACACTGTACATCATACATTGTATGTCATAAACATAATCATAATCATATATCATACAATGTACATCATACATTATACATCGTCATCATACATCATACACTATACATCGTACATCATACATCAGACATCGTAATACTACATCATACAGCATACAGTATACATCGGACATCACGTTGTACATCATACATCAAGCATCATGCATCATACATCATACATACATTATACATCATATCTCATACACTGTACATCATACATTTTACTTCATAACCATACATCATAATCATACACCATATATCATACAATGTACATCATACATTATGTATCGTACATCATACATAATACACCATACATCATACATCATTCATCATACAGCATACACTGTGCATATATTGTACGTCATTATCATGCAGCATGCATTATGCAACCTACAGAATATATCGTACACCATACACGATACATGCTACATAATACATAACATACTGTATATCATGCATCGTATATCCTAGTCATACATCGTACATCATGCAGCATACATTGTACATCGTGCATCATACATGGTATAACATACACCATACATCATACATCGTACATCCTAGCCTGGCGCTCAGTATACTTAGGATAGGGCAAGGAGCAGTGGAATGAGGCAGACCAATCGTCCGCCATTACAATGTCCCGTGCTCAAAGCTGCATGGTCCGATCAAAATATCAAATTTTCAAAGCGAAAACAATGATCTAGATTTGATTCCGCATATCTAACTTAGATACTGGTGCACTTATTGAACATTTGTCATCACATATAAGGGAATACTGAGTCAATTTAATAGAACCTGTTACTGCATAAACCTATGGTGTTATAGTTTTGGCGTGCTTGCCAAAATTAATTTCCCACATTTGCACTTCAAATATCGCAAAAGTTACCCATTTAAAATAAAAGTTACTTCAATCTAATGTAAGGTGGATTATAATGAACAACCTAATATCTTTATCTCAGGAAATATCAGAAACTCAAAATCATCGGACTATGCAACTTTAATCAACTAATGTACCAAAAATAAAAAATAATAATATATAAAATAAACATCTGAACTCTTCATATGTAGGATAAAATCTAGATAAATGTTTTTGTGTTCTGTTATACTTTAATGTTTTCATCAGACTATGCAGCTTTAACTAGCGCAAAGACCATTACTTGTGTTATGAAGTTCTTCTTAGCACACAATTAGAATACTGTGACTGTGTGACTTAACTAAGAATCCATAAAAGTGTATAAAACCTGAAACAAGTCATTTCTTTTCTTGCGTCGACTTCAGTGCAATCCTGAGGCGGAAAGGTCGGTTTGTAGTTAGTCTTTTTACATCCCACAATAATCGCCATTATGGTTTTGCGGCACCCCGCTAGGGGTAACCACGAAACCCCATCTGCGAAAGTGCTCATGGGTAATGCAGAGCGTTCATTGCTAATTCAGCCTGGGTCTCTTTTTGTTCGAGAATGTCTCAGAAGGCTTTTGCTTATTCAGTTCAGTTGCACTTTTTATTATTATCATTATTCCTTTCTCTCTCTCCCGCTGTCTCCCTCTCTCACTCCCTCTCTCACTCCCTCTCTCTCGTTTTCTCTCCCTCCCTCTCTCCCTCTCTCACTCCCTCTCTCTCCTTCTCTCTCCCTCCTTCTATCCCTCTCTCACTCTCTCTCTCCTTCTCTCTCCCTCCCTCTCTCCCTATCTCTCACTCCCTGACATACAGCATACACCACAATCAGAGGTGACATGGCAGTATTATACCGAGGCACATGGCGGTATTATACTGACTATGTCTGGTCTATTAAATTGGCTTAATGTCATTTCTAAGCAGCAATAACTGCTTAATATGTGCACGCGTATAAAACTTTGATTATATAGAATCAAATACAGATATGCGTTTTGGTTTCGAAATGTTGGCAGGTTCCTTGGAGCAGGCCTGTGCAGCTTTATAGTGTTGTGTAATCGGCCACAACCAACATTGGGTCGTGTCTTGTGTAATCGGCCACAACAAGAATCGTGTCGTGTCTTGTGTAATTGGCCACAACAAGAATCATGTCGTGTCTTGTGTAATTGGCCACAACAAGAATTGTGTCGTGTCTTGTGTAATCGGCCACAACGAGAATCGTGTCATGTCTTGTGTAATCAGCCACAACAAGATTCATGTCATGTCTTGTGTTATCGGCAATGACAAGATTCATGTCGAGTGTTGCGTAATTGGCCACAACAAGAATTGTGTTGTGTCATGTGTAATCGGTCACAACCAGAAGCGGGTCGTGTCATGTGTAATCGGCCACACCAAGAATCAGGTCATGTCTTGTGTAATGGGCCACAACAAGAATCAGGTCAAGTCATGTGTAATTGGCCACAGTGAGAATCAGGTCATGTCTTGTATAATCGGCCACAGCAAGAATCAGGTCATGTCTTGTGTAATCGGCTGCAACAAGAATCAGGTCATGTCATGTGTAATTGGCCACAACAAGAATCAGGTCATGTCATGTGTAATTGGCCACAATGAGAATCAGGTCATGTGTTGTGTAATCGGCCACAACAAGAATCAGGTCATGTCATGTGTAATTGGCCACAGTGAGAATCAGGTCAAGTCTTGTATAATCGGCCACAACAAGAATCAGGTCATGGCTTGTGTAATTGGCCACAGCGAGAATCAGGTCAGATCTAGTATAATCGGCCACAATAAGAATCAGGTCATGTCATGTGTAATCGGCCACAATAAGAATCAGGTCATGTCATGTGTAATTGGCCACAG
>CM059190.1:104853363-104951531 GCA_030323885.1 Branchipolynoe longqiensis | reverse complement strand
CCCCCCCCCCCCCACCGCCTCCCAGCTGTTGGAAAAATTGCCGGGCGGGCGCCCCCCCCCCCTCTTGTCACACACTGGATGACATTTTTCCTTTTTGTTTAGCCCTGAGCCAGTTATTAAAGACAAACCAAACTTACTTTCTCTCCTATGTTCTTTTGTGTACATAAGAATTTACATATAAATATTTATATATAAATGTATATGTATATCCTCTTCCTCCTCCTCATCCTCTTCTCCTCTCTCCTTTCTGCTCTCTCCTCTCAACTCTCTTCTCCTCTCCCATTCCCTTCTCCTCTCCCATTCCCCCCTCTTCACCTCCCCATCTCCATTCCTCCCTCATCCCCTCCTCCTCTCCTTCCTCCCTCCGTCCCTCCCATCATCTCCTCTCCTCTCCTCTCCTCTCCTATCTTCCTCTCACAACACCTCCCCCCTCCTCCCATGCCCCTCTCCTCGTCCTCCCATCCTCCCCTCGTCACCTCCTATCCCCCTCCATTCCTCCTCCTCCCCTTTCTCCCCTCTTCCCTTTTATCTCCTCCTCACATTTCCTTATAACCTTCCTTTCTCTCACATTACTCCTCCCCCGCCCCCTCCACTCCCCCTCCCCTGTCGCCCCCACCCCCTCCTCCGGCAGTCCCCGACGACCACAAGCGCCACCTGACGAGGGCGAGTTAAGTGGAGGCGGGGTCTTCAGAAGAGCCCCGAATATTGACTCAACCAGCCGGTGCCAGCACCTGAGGTCAGTCGGCTTGGTGCACCCCCGCCCCCCCCGCCGCCCCCCCCCCCCCCCCCCCCACCCGCCCCCCGGGGCGAGGCACTGGAATACCGCACTCCAAGTACACCACAGCGATTTGTATTTAATCACTGAAAGGTGTATAGTCCAATGGCTTTGTTGGTTGGTTGTTGTAGTTTTATGTCCTGGGAACATCTAAGGTCATATCAGAACGGGTACCGACTTGTTACACTGACAGTGCGCACTCATGGCGACTTTATAGTGCTGACCCACCGGGAGACCAGGATGCCAGCACCATGACCTGATATCCCGCACAGTCAAATTATCCTTATATTAGTATTATAAATTTCATCCAGTGTGTGACGTGGGGGGGGGGGGCGCCTGGCAATTTTTCCAACAGCTGGGAGGCAGAGGCACTCCACCAATGCGCACAGAGGAAATATAGGGTGTACATGTTGCACTTGCATTTATACTCTATAATGCCGAGCACCTGACTAGGAAGCGACGAGTATACATTTTAAAGTTATTGGTTTGACTCGACCAAGGTTCAAAATCCATGATCTATCAAAATAGGAGACATACAACCAACTTATTCTACCAACACATGCCTCAGAGAGAGTCAGTCCGTGACTAGCGCCAGACCTCTTGGGGAATAACAATCTGTACTAACAAGTAACGGTAACATAAAACATGGAATTATTCCTGCTATTGTATGATCGCGCGATACCCAAACTAAGTGGTTAATCCCTATTCTATATTGGATCCGACAGTTTGTCATCAACTCATTTGCTTTGCCCTATGTGATGAATTAGCTGGTGATTAGGTATTCATATATATAACAGTGGTGTTCTCTGTGGCAGAGTGGTCAGAGTGTCTGACTTTTTTGTAGGTCGGACTCCTAATCTGAAGGTCGGTTTTTCCATTCCTCATTTGGATTTCCACCGCTGTGTATAACTTACAGCGTCATCAAAGGCCGGTTGCTCTCATACCACGTCTATGTGGTGTGGGTGATTAAAAATCCCTTGGGTCATCGAAAGTGTATGCTCGGGCTTTCTATCGACCAACTGTCTAATGGTGAAAACAAGTCTATCCAGACTTATCCATGATATGTAGTATACGAAGAGAAATAAAACCACCAAACAAACACCTATGACCTTAGATGTTGCTAGGACGTAAAACAACAACAACAAAAAACCCAAAAAAAACACCAAACAAACCAGGTTTGTTCTGTAGTTCTAAGTGCAGATACACCCAAGGCAGATTCTGATTAGTAGTAAAGTAGATGAAGCCACCAAGTGGTTGAGTCTACTTTGATATCCCATCTGCAGTAAGGAGAATTCTGTACCAGAGAATCGCAAAAAGACACCGTTAAAATACCAGTCACAGTTGGGAGCATTGGAAAGAGCGCTGCTTGGCTTCCCTTGTGGGAAGTCGTAGAAGTGAATCCTGGACGAGTCAAACTGATGACTTACTAAATTTATACTTGTCACTACGGAGCCTGGTGCTTGGCATTAATAATGATAATAGGATAGGGCAAGGACGAGATTGATACTTGTCACTACCTGGTGTTGCACTCAGCATTAATAATAGGATATGGCAAGGACTGGTTAGCTCAGTCTCAGGATAATGAGTGGGATATATATTCCTATGCACACACGCACACACCCACAGACTCACACACGCACACACATGCGCACACACACATACACACACACGCACACACCCACACCCACATGCGCATACACACACGCACACACGCACACACGCACACACGCGAACACACGCACACCACACACCGCACACACACTCCCACAAGCACACACGCACACACGCACACACGCGAACACACGCACATACACGCACGCACACGCACACACGCGCACACGCACACACGCACACGCACACAAACGCGCACACGCACACACGCACGCGCACACACACACTCACACAAGCTGTTTGTTTGTTTGTTGTTTGTTTGTTGTTGTCTTACGTCCTAGCAACATCTAAGGTCATATCAGGACGGGAGGCTCACACAAGCACACACACACACGTACACACGCACACACACACGCCTGGGAACACCGCGTGTTCCCAGGCTCAGGGTCTGCCGTCACGGATGACGTCACAGCATTACCTGCGCGTGGTGTGCCTACGACACGGCACACGTGCGGGTAAGTGCCGGTGTACACAGGCTCAGGACGGGCCCTGCTTGTATTAAACATTACCGCGCGCATTCTTATGCTGCCCCGCCCCCCCCCCTCGTCCTCCCCCTCCCCCGCCCGTCGCCTGCCGTCCCCTCCTCTCATCCTTCCCCTTCCCCCTCCTCCCCTCGTCCTTCCTCCGTCCTTCCTTTCCTCCCTCCTTCCCTCCTTCCTTCCTTCTTCCTTCCTCCCTCCTGCCACTCCCTCCCTCCCCCTCCTTCCTCCTCCCCCTACCCCATTTCCCCTCCCCTTCCCCCCGCCCTCCATGTTTGCGGCTCGGTCCCCCTCCCCTACCCTCCCCCTTCATCCACGGTTTCATGCTGCTCGCTGCCAGCGCCGACACCAGGCGGCGCTGCGGTTCCCGCCACTCCCACAGCACGGTGCTCTGATTGTTCAAGCCAGGACCGGCCGTTGTCGTCTGCTGGTTCCCTGTCATTCATTGTAGTCTGCTGGTTTCCAGTCATTCCTTGTCATCTTCTGGTTCCCAGTCATTCATTGTCGTCTGCTGGTTCCTTGTCAACCATTGTAGTCTGCTGGTTCCCAGTTGGTGTCTTCTTCAGGTGTGTAATCATCTTGCGGCAGCCAGCGACAAGCGACCAGCAACCAGCGAATGGAAGTTTCGGGGAGGCAGGGGGGGGGGGGCGGGATGGGGAAGAGGCAGGGTTGGGATGAGGCAGGGAGCGGAAGAGGCGGGGAGGTCGCAGCCCGCCAACATGGCCGCCCAGACATGCACTTGACATGCGTGGCGCGTTTGAAAAGCGGGCAAAAAAAGGTTTAAAGACGAGACTGAGGCGTAAATCAGAAATGTACATTTGGCGAATCAGTTGTTATTTTGTTGTTCTTCTTTTATGGGTTTTTTCTCCCCCAGCTTTGTTGGCACACCTTGCACATTGCACCTTGTACCTTGCAGTCACAAGACGTTGGTGTGTACCGGACGCGGTGGCCAAATCGGTAAGAGCGCAGGCTTCCCATGTGGAAGGTCGGGAGGTTGATTTCCAGTTGAGTCAAACCGATGACTTATAAAATTGATCACTTGTCGCTACCTCGCCTCCCGCGTGGCATTAATAGGATATGGCAAGGACTGGTTGGCTCAGTGTCAGAATAATGTGACTGAGTGGGATATCGGGTCATGGTGCTGGTGGCCTGATCCCCCAGAGGGGCAGCACTATAAAGTCACATTGAGTGTGCCCTTTTAGACGTCGGTACCCATCCTGATGTGACCTTATGGCCGGTGCACACCTACCGTTTACGATTCGCGCACTAAAACTCGCGACTCGACCCGACCCGCTTAAAACTGAAAACGGGCCGATTCATTTTTCGAATCGCGAATCGCAATCGTAAACGGCCACTTTTAGCACTAAAAACTGAGTTTTATGCGCGAATCGCATGCGTCTAGTGTGCTAGGGGGTCGCACACCTAACGACTAAAACCCAGTTTTATGCGTGAAACGGCCAGTTTTAAGTCGTATACGGTAGGTGTGCACTGGCCATTAGATGTTGTTATGACGTAAAACAACAACAAACCTAACAAAGACATTTCCAAAACCCAGCCATTAGTGTGAGCGTGTTGGTTCTTGTAAAGCCGGTGTGGTTTGTTGTTGTTTTACGTCCTAGCAACATCTACGGTCATATCAGGACGGAGCAAGTTAGTACCCGTCCTTATATAACCATAAATGTTGCTAGGGCGTAAAACCCCAACAAACAGACGTTGGTGTGTGTCGGGATTAGAACATGAAGTTATGTGGACCTGAGGACTGCCAAGTACCAAGATGCCAACGGCCGTCTGGAGTGGATGGGGGGAAGGGGGGAGGGATGGGAGGAGAGAGGGTTGGAACGAGGGGGCGGGGGAGGGGGGAGAGGGAGAGGGTGTGTTGGTGTACAGGTGTGGTGGGAACAACGGAAGGGACACGATCGCAGAGAAAACATGAAACACTAGACTGCAGCATGAGGTGTGGCTGTCAGGGGTCAGGGGTCATGGGTCATGGGTCATGGGTCATGGGTAAGAGGTTGAGGTGTAAGTTGTGTGCACTGCAAGGGGTGAGGCGTGGCGTAGGGGGTCAGGGGTCAGGGGTCATTGGTCAGCGTCTTCCATTGACTTTGTAACATATCGCCGACGTCGGAGTCCCGATATCCGACACATCCGACATATGCGACAAATTTGACAGATCCGACACATCCAACACACCTGACACATCCGATCCATCCGACACACGCGACGCTCTGACACATCCGACGCATCCGACACATCCGACGCATCCGATCCATCCGACACTTCCGACGCGCCTATGCTGCTGACACGGCGTGAAGCAACCACCATTCAATCAATGATGTTGGTTGGTTGTTGGAGTTTTACATCCTGGCAACATCTAAGGTCATATCAGGATGGGTACCGACTTGTGACAGTGCACACTCATGGTGACTTTATAGTGCAGCCTCACTGGGAAATCAGGCTGCCAGCACCATGACCCGATATCCCACTCAGTCACATTATCCTAACACTGAGCTAAACAGCACTACTACCCCTATCCTAATAATGCTGAGCGCAATCCTAGGAAGATCCCGTTGGGATGGTCAGGTCGACAGTCTGTGTCTTCTGAACCTGCCGATTCTTCACGAGTTCTGTGTGACCTAATTTAAGCCGAGCGGCTCGCGGTTCGCGACTATTGGGGTCAGCCAGTGCACGTGATCCTGATCCTATATACTTGTGCGTCTGCGGGTAAGTACGTACGTGCTTGTACATGTGTGCGGGTATCGGTATGTGAACGTATACGTACGTGTGCGAGACGTGGGCGGTACTCGTGACCGTGTCTACGAGTCCGTTTCCGTGTCACGTGACGAAGCGTAATTGTGTACGTATACATACTTGTGCACCTGTACGTGTGCGTCTTTCTATGTGTACGCGTGCGTGAGGTGCGGGGTGTTCATGCGCTTACGTGTACGTGTATATCATGCCATGTGAGTTTATGTGTGCACCTTTGCATGTATGTGTCCGTGTGCGTTCTCTGCGCATATGTGTGCGTGATGCGCAGGGTGTTCGTCAGACATGTACATGTGCATATGTTTGTACTTACACATATCCCTATGCGTGTACTTGTGCATGTACATGTGCATGTCTATCCGTGTCCACGTGCGTGACATGCAAGGTGTTTGTTACACATGTACATGTATGTATCTTTGTCTTTACATGTGTACTTATGCGTGTACTTGTGCGCGTACATGTGTGTGTCTGTCCGTGTCCATGTTCGTGATGTGCAAGGTGTTCATTAGACATGTATATGTACATATGTTTGTCTCAACATCTGTACTTATGTGTGTACTTGTGCATGTACATGTGCGTGTCTATCCGTGTCCGTGTGCATGACGTGCAAGGTGTTCATTAGACATGTACATGTACGTATGTTTGTCTTTACATGTGTACTTACGCGTGTACTTGTGCGCGTACATGTGTGTGTCTGTCCGTGTCCATGTTCGTGACGTGCAAGGTGTTCGTTAGACATGTATATGTACATATGTTTTATCTCAACACATGTACTTATGCATGTACTTGTGCGTGTACATGTGCGTGTCTATCCGTGTCCGTGTGCGTGACGTGCAAGGTGTTCATTAGACATGTACATGTACGTATGTTTGTCTTTACACGTGTACTTACGCGTGTACTTGTGCGTGTACATGTGCGTGTCTATCCGTGTCCGTGTGCGTGACGTGCGCGATGTACGTGAGTGACGGAGTGTCGTGCCGCGCCGCGCCGACCTTTGATCAGTTCCGCCACTCACCTTCACACGCACCCGCCAGGTGGCGCCACCCCGCGGTGCATGCCGCACGCCGCACGCCGCACGCCACACGCCATCCACATCCGCCATCAACAAGCCGGGGGAGGGAGGAGGTAGGAGGGGGAGGTGGGGAGGGGGAGTGGCTTGGGGGAGGGTAATCTACAGGTTGTGCAGAGGGGCAGAGGGGTGACACTGACAGGCTGTGGTTTACCTGTGTGACGGTGTGTGTGGGTGTGGTTGTGGGTGTGTGTAGGTGTGTGGGTGTGTGACTGTGGGCGTGGGAATAGGTGCGGGTGTGGTGTGAGTGTGGGTGTGTGGCTTGTGTATGTGGTGTGAGTATGTGTGTTGGTGTTGGTGTGGGTGTGAGCGTGTATGTGTTGGTGTGGGAATAGGTGTGGGTGTGACTGTGGGTGTGGGTGTGGGTGTGGATGTGCTAACCATTACACCACATAGGTTGCCTGGTGTAATCACCTGATCCATACTTACCTATCTATGTGGCCCCTTTCCTGAAAGGTCAGTGCAGACTACTACACTACTAGTACTTCAGTAGTAATCACTGCTTGGTGGTGGAAGGAGAGTAGAGTGTTTGAATGGATGCTCTTTAGTGTGGGCAGAAGTTGACAAACTGTCCCAGGATGATTCTTGGTCGTTGTCCCGGTGTGATCCCTTCTTTGTCTTAAGGCTCAGTTACACCTTACCATACTGGGGAAATGGAAAGAAACCAGACACTGTCCTGTGAAATATGTCAATGTCCGTTTTATATACGGTACTCATCCGGCATGTCCGTTCTATCTCCAGTGGTGTCCGGTGTGTACAGTGTCAAGTTTTGAACATGCACACAACTTGTACCAGACACCGCTGGACTGAAGTATATGGTTGGTGTCTGTTTTAAGTCTGTTTAGTCTGGTTCATGTCCATTGCACATACGTTACGTCTCCAGTTTACTTCCGGTAAAGTCCGTTGATGGTGTTGGGGGAATACGGTCAGTATATGTTTTCGGTGCATCCGTTAACAGTCCGGTATGTGTCCGATTGATGTTCGGTCTGTCCGTTTGACATTCGGTTGTTGTCCGGTTATCGTCCGGTGGATATTCATTAATGTACGTTCCTTGTCCGTTTAGCATCCGTTTCATCCGGCGGCCGTTGCAACATTTCGACACATTTCGGTACATTTTGATACCGAACACCACCGGACTAGACAATTCTTTGTCCGGTTTATGTCCGTTGCTCAATCCGGTATGGTGTGACAGGTACTTTATAGACTGATTAGGGAGTATCGAGGTTAAAGTTACATAGTCCGATGACTTTCAGTTTCACCCATTTCCCCAAAAGAGTATATATTAGGTTGATTGTTTATATAATCTATCTTACTTTAGTTTGGGTTTTTATTTGGGGGTGTTTCTTGAAGATTTATACTGCCTATCATGGATAAGTCTGAATATACTTCTTTTCACCATTAGACAGTTTGTCAATAGAAAGCCCGGGCCTACACTTTTACCGACCCAAGGGATTTTTAAGCTCCCACACCACATAGACATGGTATGAGAGCAACTTGTCTTTGATGATGCTGTAAGTTGTACACAGCGGTGGAAATGCAAAGTGGCAGAAGTGGGGCCATGGGGAATCGAACCACCAACCTTCAGATTAGGAGCCCGACCTAGAAAAAAGTCAGACACTCTAACCACTCCACCACAGAGAACACCACCACATTTTAATGAAATGAAATTATTTAATTTTAATTTTAAATGGCTACCTTTTGAGATACTAGCTTTGGAGAAGGTATCCATATACACTATAATCATATATAGATCAGTGTTTTGGGTTGGAGCATTTGACGCCTCATTAGACTATGCACCTCTATAAATTCAACAGTTATCGACAAATAAATTCTTTGAAACCTTTAAAACATTTACGAAAGTGATGTACCAACAGTTTTGGTTGTGTTTTTTGTTTTGATTTTTAAATAAGGTTATGTTCCATGGAAGAACAATTTTGTTATTTTTTGGGGGTTATACAAAGTTGGACAAGCCAAATCAATGACTTACAATTTTTTTTAATTTGTCGCTACCTACCCTGGCGTTCGGCATTACTAGGAAAGGGCAAGGACTGGTTAGCTCAGTATCAGTATCAGTATCAGGGCTCTGTGGGAAATTGGGTCGTGATGCCAGCGGCTTTGTATCCCAGTGGGGCAGCACTATAAAGTCACCATGAGTGTGCACTGTCACAAGTCAGTAGGCCCAATCGTCATGATATCACCACAGATAAAACTCCACCAATGAAACAAACAGTCCCGGAATGGCAAGAAGTGCTGGTTCGAATCCTGCTTTAGGTGCAGCATTTCCCATTTTCATCCCCCTCCCCATCGCCCCCCCCCCCCACCCCTGCCCCCACGACATAACTTTAAATGTCCCATGTTCCTGGTGTGGCGGTTTCAGCCGTGCGCCAGTTTTAGCTGTGCGCATACTCAAACTCAAGGCATTGTCAATGGTCGAGCAATCTTCATATATAAAATACAGAAAAAGTGAAATATCTCTAAAACCACACCACCTATTAACAAATCGCTTGGTACGCATATAGAAAACATCTTTACCAAAAACATCATATTAAATTTCTAAGGTTAGGGTTCTTGATTTCTATTAATTTTGAATAAAACTAATGTTTTGCACTGCGCGTACCGTCAAACTCAAGGCATTGTCAATGGTGGTGAGCAATCTTCATACAGAAAATCCAGGAAAAGTGAAATATCTCTAAAACTACACCACCTAGAAACAAATTGCTTGTACACATATAGAAAACATCTTTACCAAAAACACTATATTAAATTTATAAGGTTAGTGACTCACGACCATTGACATTGCCTTGAGTTTGACGGTACACGCACGGCTGAAACTGGCGCACGGCTGACGCCACACCGGCCCAGGATTGCGGCCTGTTTGGTAGACACACACACGCCCCTCCCCCCCCCCCCCCCCCCCATGCCCCACCTCCCCCTCCCCGTGCCCCCACTCCCCACTCTCGCCACATGGCGGTGACAATATTGGGTTTTAGAGAATTGATTGCGTGTCCAGGACACTTATGAGGGGTCACGGCTCGCCGACTTGTGTTTTTAACTTTTGAGTATTATTAGCGTCCAAGCCGCTGATTGGCTGGAACTTGCCGACCCCTCCTCGCCCCCCACCCTGTGGCGCGGGTGGTTGGGGGGGGGGGGGGGGAGGAGAGTAGAGGGAGGGGCGGTGGCACCAGGCTAAGAGTAAGAGGCACGATGAGTTGGTTGGGAAGGTGTCATCAGACTGAAATTTTAGAGTTGTGTTTGAATGTCTGCCCTTTTTTTTGTAAAGATAAATATATGAGGTTGATTGCTATTATTATCTATCATTATCAAGCATAGTGAGAATTAACTGCGACTTTAAATGGCTAATTTGGACATATTTGAAGTAACAACATGCACAAGTCATTTTGGCCTGCACCTCAAAATTCTGAATCAGCATAAAAACATCAAATTTTCGAAAGGAAACACTTATCTAGATTTAGATCTACATATCCAACTTAGATACAGATGCACTTGTTAAGTATTTGTAGCTATATAGAAGGGCATGCTAAGTACATTTAATAGAACCTGTTACTATTGAAGCCAGACAGGATGGCCGAATGAGTTGAGCGTCCTTCTCCTCTTTTGGGAGATCGGGGGGATCCGAACCCATGGGTTCATGGGTTCATGGGTTCAAACCCTGATCGAGTCAAACCAATGACTTAAAAATTGATACTTGTCACTTCCTAGCCAGGTGCTCAGCATTATTAGGATAGGGCAAGAACTGGTTGGCTCAGTGTTAGGATAATGTGACTGAGTCGGATATCCGATCATGGTGCTGGTGGCTTGTTCTCCCAGTGGGGCAGCACTATAAAGTTGCCATGAGTGTGCACTATCATAACTCGGTGCCTGTCCTGATATGACCTTAGATGTTGCTAGGACGTAAAACAACAACAGACAAACAACAACAACTATTGAAGCCTATGAGATCAGAGTTTTGGCAAGCATGGCAAAATTAATTTGGCATGTTTATACTTCAAATATCTCCAAAGTTTGCCATTTTAAATCAAAGTTATTTCAAGCTTGTGTAAGATGTATTTTTACAACCAACCTAACATATTTATCTCAGAAAATGATAGAAAGTCCAAACCATCGGACTATGCAACTATAATAAGTACCCCAGTATACAAATAATGCTAGGTACACACCTACCGTTTACGACTCGCGCACTAAAACTCGCGACCCGACCCGCTTAAAACTGAAAACGCCCCGATTCATTTTTCGAATCGTGAATCGCAATCGTAAGGAAGCACTTTTAGCCCTAAAATTGAGTTTTAAGTCGCGAATCGCAATCGGTAGGTGTGCTAGGGAAGTGCACACCTCAAGACTTTTGGGCAATTTTAGATCAAATACGGTAGGTGGGTGCGGAAAAACGGTAGGTGTGTACCTAGCATTAGATATATAGGATCAAATGTATATTAATGTTTTATTTTTGACAATTTGATGCTTTCATTGGATAATGCAACTTTAAATAGAAAATGTATCCAGGCACTTTGACTGGGTCAACTGAGATGTCACAACACAGAGTACCTGGATTCCAGCTAGTCACAATCATTACACACTAATAGACCCAGAAGCCTTCAGTTTCAAGTGTCCAGTAACTAGGCCATGCCGGCCAGGAACACAGACGGCAATGAGTCACTAGTGTTTGTTTATAGATATTATTTCCATAAGCTTTTATACATTACATACATATTGTTATCAAATGTAATGAGATGAACAATGTTGATTTGAGTTTGATTTAACCACAAACATGCAGTAAGGTAACTGTATGGCTTCCCCAAGGGGTGATTGATCTTCCAGCCGAGCAACCAATGTTGCGCTAAATTAAAGTTCATACTTATGCAAAGTATATTATTAAATGAAATCGGCAATTTAAATCTTTATCCAGAATCATAGAATCATATGTCCCTGTATTTATGTATATACGTAAAGCCCCTGTCACACTTCGCCGGATTGAGGAATCGGATAGAGCCGGACAAAATTATTATAGTCTGGTGTGATTCAGACGTGAAATGTATCGATTATGTAATGGACGGTAACAGACAGGTAACAGACGGTAACATGGGTAACAGATGGTAACAGATCATAACGGTTGATAACGTATCTAATGATCAACAGACAATTCAGTATACAAAAAGAACTATAACGAACGGCAACAGACGTATAATGGATATGTTGCAGATGGTCATGGATGGGAACGGATGGTAATGGATGGGAACGGATGGGTAATTGACGGGAATGGACGGGGAATGGACAGTAATGGATAATAACCGCATATCTCAGTCCGGCGCAATCTGTTACAAGTTTTGTGCATGCTCAAAACTTGTAACGGATCGGACCGGATATCAACGGATATCAACGGATATCAACGGATATGCAACGGGTATGCAATGGACACAAACCGGACTTTGCCGGATATCAACAGACTTTGTTCGGTTTCTTTCCGTTTCCCCAATCCGGCGAGGTGTGACAGAGCCTTTAGCATTTCACATGCATATATATATACAGCCACAGGACAAATGATGTCAAAGTTTTATACATTAGTGAAGTTCTGTCCTCCTCATTCTGCTATCCCATCTGCTAGCTTTCTGTTTCGTGTGCACAGTCAGCAGTTGTGTGTATGTGTGAGTTTGTGAGTGTATATGTTTGCAGGTGGGGAATGTGTGCGTGTGTGGACCGTGAGTGTATGTGTGGGTTTGTGAGTGTATATGTGATATGTGTGCGTGTGGGTGGTGTGTGCGTGGGTCTGTGAGTATATGTGTGTCATGTGTGTGCGTGTATGGATGGTGTGTCTGCGTGTGGGTGGTGTGTGTGATGTGTACGTGTGTGAGTCTGTGAGTGTATATGTGATGTCTGCATGTGTGCGTGTTGAGTATGGTGGGTGATGTGTACGTGTGTGTGTCTGTGAGTGTATATGTGATGTGTGCATGTGTGCGTGTTGAGTATGGTGGGTGATGTGTACGTGTGTGTGTCTGTGAGTGTATATGTGATGTGTGCGTGTGGTGTTGGTTGGTGGGTGTGTTGTGTTGTTGTGGTGTGTTTGTGTGGTGTTGGGGGGTGTGTGTGTGTGTGGTTTGGTGTTTGTGTGTTGGTGTGGTGTTGGTGGGGGTGCATGTGTGAATGGTGTGCGTGTGCGGATGGTGTGTGCATGTGTGCTTGTGTGCGTGTGCGCGTGGTGGGACAGGGTGGTGTGGGTGATGTCTACATGTCGGAGTGTAAATGTGATGTGTGTGAGTGTGAGTGCGTGGTGAGGGTGTGAGTCTGTGAGTGTAAATCTGATGTGTGTATGTGTGTGCGTGGTGAGTGTGGTGTATGTGTGATGTGTACACGTGTGAGACTGTGAGTGTAAATGTGATGTGTATACGTGTGTGCGTGGTGTGTGTGTGTTCGGGGTGAGTGTGGTGTATGTGGTCTGTACACATTTGAGTCTGTGAGTATCTATGTGAAGTGTGCCTGTGTGTGTGCGTGTGTCCGTGGTGAGTGTGGTGTGTGTGTGATGTGTACATGTGTGAGACTGTGAGTATCTATGTGATGTGTGCCCATGTGTGCGTCTGTTCATGGTGAGTGTGGTGTGTGTGTGATGTGAACACGTGTGAAACTGTGAATATCTATGTGATGTGTGGCCGTGTGTGTGCGTGTGTTCATGGTGAGTGTGGTGTATGTGTGATGTGTACACGTGTGAGTCTGTGAGTATCTATGTGAAGTGTGCCCGTGTGTGTGTGTCCATGGTGAGTGTGGTGAGCGTGTGATGTGTACACGTGTGAGACTGTGAGTATCTATGTGATGTGTGGCCGTGTGTGTGCGTGTGTCCGTGGTGAGTGTGGTGAGCGTGTGGTGTGTACACGTGTGAGACTGTGAGTATCTATGTGATGTGTGCCCGTGTGTGTGTGTCTGTTCGTGGTGTGTGCGTGGTTGGCTGGCTATGTGTGTGAATAGTAAACAGACAATGTAACCACATCCGTGTTATCTCCTGGAGGGAGTACTGTGGCATTAATTCAAATCACATGTTATCCCTTTTCCCACCTGCCCTCAGTGAGCCCCCCCCCCCCCCCCCCACACACACACACTTACGGGCACCCAACCACACACACTCGCGACAATCGCACGTTCCGGACTCCCCTCGCTTGATTTATTGGGGTTTTACGTCCTGGCCACTTCAAATAAGATAATTTGTGTGTGTGATGAATTTATTTACCCTGCTCATAAAAGAGTGTCTTAACACTTTGTAAAGTACTCAGCCGGAATCTGTGGGTTGTGTAGGCAGGCTATAATGAAATCAATACAGGCAAGAAGAGAAAGGAAGAGTATAAAGAATGAAAGTAGAGTGAGAGCTTGTACCCTCAGGTTTATTATTATATAGTGGTACATGGATCTGGTATGGCATACCACCTGACCATTATCTCCAATGAGCAACAAGCATGTATAGTTCCATCAATGAACAGTAAGCACTCTTGTGTCACCATGGCTACCATGATCTGCCCACCACCACCATGCAGTGTGGCTGCTTGGCCACCACCTGCCTGAGCTGTGTGTGTGTGGTGATCCGTGACTAACAGTTGGGGGGGGGGGGAGGGGGTAGTGAGTAGAGCTATTGAGGCTCCTTACATACTATCACTAGTCCCTTCTTCACACTATCTACCTAATACACAATGACTATTGACTATAAGTAAAGGATTACCAGCAACTACATAAATACATTCATGCACCTGGCACTATATACCATTTACATTAATAGACCATTTGTACTCCATTATAGACCATTTGCATTCCTCACCAATGCATGTTATCGGAATATTTTACAACTTGTTTTCACCACTGGGCAGCAACTTGTCTAATTTGATTCAAATCTTTTGAATGTTGTTTTAGTAATAATTTTGGATTTTCTTGCTTCTTGTTATTGGCTTCCAACTGTTTGTAGATTGCAAACAGTCCATATGAGTGCAAGCACTGACTTGTGGCGGTGCATAATGGTGGTGACTTTATAGGGCTTCCCCAATGGAATACCGTGAATCGATATCCCACTCAGCCACGTTATCGTGCTACTGAGGGAATTTTCACATCCAGAATTCATTATTTCTTCAAAACATCTCCATTGGCTGGTTGGTTGTTGGAGTTTTACGTCCTGGCAACATGTATGGTCATATCAGGATGGGTACCGACATGATTGTGACAGTGGCAACTTTATAGTGCTGCCAAAATGGGAGACAAGGTTGCCAATACCATGACCTGATATCCCACTCAGTCACATTATCCTGACACCGAGCCAACCTATTCTTGCCGTATCCTAATATAGTAATAATGCTGAGCGCCTGGCTAGGAAGCGACAAATATAAATTTTGTAAGTCATTGGTTTGACTCGACTGGGAATTTAACTCCTGACCTTCCGCATGGGAGGCCTGCGCTCTACCGATTCGGCCACCACGTCCGGTACATCTCCCTTGTTTGCCATTCATCGTTGAGAGACCGGAAGTAAACTCACCGTGGGGATCGGGACATTTAAATCGTGTTTTTCACTATAACATGATGGGTGGTTGTTGGAGTTTTACATCCTGGCAACATCTAAGGTCATGTCAGGATGCATATCAACTTGTAACAGTGCACACTCATGGTGACTTTATAGTGCTGCCCCACTAGGAAATCAGGCCACCCACACCATGACTCAATATCCCCCTGAGTCAAATTATCCTGACACTGAGCTAACCAGTCCTTGCCTATTGTATTAATGCCGAGCGGCAGGCTAGGACGAGAAAAGTATCAATATTGTAAGTCGTTAGTTTGATTCGATCAGGAATTGAACTCCCATCTCCCGCACGGGAGCCCTATGCTCTATCGATTCAGCCTGGGCGGTACACAATAATATGGTCATTGTAGGGATAAACACTTTTATCATAATGTCTCACATAGTACAGGGTATACAAACCTTTTCCGGTAATGTGTCACATAGTACAGCATAAACAAACCTTTTCACACAATGTCTTATATTTTACCATGTAGACAAACCTATTCCCATAATGTGTCACATAGTACAGCAGAAACAAACCTTTTCCTATAATATGTCGCATAGTAGAGGATAGACAAACCTCTTCTGATAATGGGTCGTATTTTACCGTGTAGACAAATCTTTTCCCATAATGTGTCACATAGTACAGCACAAAGCAAACGTTTTCCCATAATATGTTGCGTAGTAGAGGATAGACAAACGTTTTCACATAATTGGTCGTATTTCAGCATGTAGATAGACCTTTTCCATAACGCCTCACATAGTACAGCATAAACAAACCTTTTCACATAATCTCTTATATATTACCATGTAAACAAACCTTTTCCCATAATGTGTCACATAGTTCAGCATAGACAAACCTCTTCACATAATGAGTCGCACTTTACCATGTAGACAAACCTTTTCGAATAGCGGGTCTCATATTACTGCATAGACAAAATTTCACTCTACTTAAAGAGGCTAAAAGTCGCATCCTACTATAGAAGTCACCGCTTAATTCTAATTACTTAACAATTTATACTTGTCGCTACCTAGAGTGACTTTCGGCATGACTAGGATGGGGCAAGGAGTGGTGGAATGAGGAAGCGATTGCAAATTTCCCTGCTTAATCAACTAAAGCCGTGTTTACACGGCAATTGTGAAGCGAATTAGACAAAGCGATTTATATGAAGCGAATTAGAGGCGCGTTTACACACGGAGCGGTTTAATGCAGAAATCGATATCTGCACATGAGCAAGTCCAGACTAACCAGCGCCAGTTTGGGTTCATCAATGTCGCCACGAGAGAGTGTGGGTTCGACCTAGATATGTATGGACTGAATCGTATTGGTTTGGAACGGTCAAAACTTCTGCTAGGCAGTGAAACCCTAAAAATAAATGATGAAAAAAATATCTGTGCACAGCTAGCGGTTTCATAGACCAAATTATATAATATGCGCTTTTGATCAACCGGAAAATAATCAAACCGAGGTCTTGACTGCACATGCGTGTGACGTGCTTAAGCTAGTTCGCTTTATATAAAATGCCTCGCGAGGTGGTTTACATAAAGTGAATCATATGAAGCGAATCAGCCCTAATCCGCTTCAGAGTCGCGTTTACACGGCGAATGTGAGGCGAACTAGGCAAGGTGATTTATATGAAGTGACTTAACTCGCCCGTGTAAACACGGCTTAAGATACCAAACAAGAAAATGTGCTTGTTTGTTCGTTTGGTTAACAACCCCATGGCACAAAAAAGTAGACATCGTCTACTGGGGGGTCATAATAATTAATTTTTTTAAATGCAAATAAAAAGTGAGATATCCACATCAACACATCAGTTTGTCTAGGAGCACGAAAAAGTCCCCCCCCCCCTGTCATGTCAGCTAGCAATACATCACTCCGCCACCGTGTGTGTTAATTGTTGTTATTGTTTTCCTTGTAAACCAATTTATTTCGCCGACTGCGTTGTTTTGCCAATTCCCCTTGTACCCCCCTCCATCCCCCATCGCCCTTACCCCCAACCTACAATTCCAGACATTGCTCACAATTCGCGCATGCCTATCATTGCACGGATCGCTTCACCGCCCACATTGCGCCACACCGCGAAAGTATAGTAGTTTCCCGCATGCCATCAATTAGGGACTGACCAGACAGGATGGCTGAATGAGTTGAGCATCCGTCTCCCATCATGGTAGATCGTGGGATTCGAATGTTTGAACCCTGGTCCAGTCAAACCAATGACTTAAAAATTGATAATTGTTGCTTCCTAGCCTGGTGCTCGGCATTATTAGGATAGGGCAAGGACTGGTTGGCTCAGTGTCAGGATAATTAGTACGATATTGGGTCATGGTGCTGCTGGCCTGGTCTCTCAGTGGGGCAGCACTATAAAATCGCCATGAGTGGACACTATCACAAGTCGGTATCCATCATGATATAACCTGAAATGTGTGTTTGTTGTTTTACGTCCTAGCAACATCTAAGGTCATATCAGGTTACCTTAGATGTTTCCAGCATGTAAAACTCCAACAACTAACCAACAACCAACCAATCAATTAGGGACTATTTGTTGTGGCGTAGGCAGCGCCGCGGGGGTGGCAGTGGCGGTGATGAGGCGGTGCCGTGATGTATGGGGACGACACCAGGGGGCGCCATAGCGCAGCGGCGGGGGCGGGTTTCACTACAAAATACACCGATCAAAACTAAGAATGCGCGCAAAACAGTCATTTATGGATCGCTATTTTGAAAACGCAATAGTTGGTTTGAATTCATATGAATAGCATAATGTGAATATATGTATTCAGTATTATTTAGGACGTAAAACAACGACAGACAAAGAAAGAACATAATATTATTATGATATGATATATAGACAATTCGTAATAGATGATGCATGATATATTTATGTAGCATATTTTAATTATTATAGCAGCATGTTGATGTCATGTGCTATGTATCATAATTATGCATGATGTATTATATATTATATATCATGCGCAATGTATTATACATTGCATACTGCGAATTGCTATTACAAATTGTGCATATTATGCTGTGATAATATGCGTAGTGTATTACGAAGTATAAAGTGGCTATATTCATATACTTGTATACATCTTCGGCTGGAGGTATTTGTTTATTATTATGTATTCTACGCATTTATTTCATGATGTGACCAATGCAAAATCGTCTATGCTTTTGCCCGAGTCTGCCGGCTATGCTGGCGCCGCCACCGTCAGACCCAGGTACTTATGCAGCAACTGTGGCTGATTCACTTTGTTGTTGAAGATTTATACTGCCTATAGGCTTGTTTTCACCATTAGACACTTTGTCGATAGAAAGCCCGCGCCTACACTTTTACCGACCCAAGGGATTTTTAACCTCCCACACCACATAGACATGGTATGAGAGCAACTGGCCTTTGATGACGCTGTAAGTTATACACAGCAGTGGAAATCTAAATTGGCAGAGCTGGGGGCACAGGGAATCGAACCACTGACCTTCAGATTAGGAGTCTGACCTAGAAAAAAATGATTGTATATGCTTAATATGATTGTATTAATATGATTAATATGAGTAAATATGATTAAATATTATTGAATATGATTAAATACGATTGTAGGTTATTACATATGATTTAATATGATTTAATATGATTAAATATGATTAAGTTTGATTAAATTTGATTAAATATGATTAAATATGATTAAGTATGATTAAGTATGTTTAACTATGATTAAATTTGGTTAAATATGATTAAATATGATTAAATATGATTAAATATTACTAAATATTATTAAATATTATTAAGCATTATTAAATATTATTAAATATTATTAAATATAATTAAACATTATTAAATATTATTAATCCATGATTATTAGCTTTGTGTCACATGATCCGGGTGTTGTGGAGGATGTTGTTGTTGTTGTGTACATGGTAGTCGTGTGTGCTGTCTCTTTGTGGTATTCTTCCCGATATTGGGGCGGGTGTTGTTGGTGTAAGTGTACTTGACAGTTGCACATGTTGCCTTGCGCGGTGCACCTCTGCATATTTCGGAGGGTGTTGTTATTGTGAGTGTACTTGACAGTTCCTCATTGTCACTTTGCATGGTGCACATCTGGATGTTGTGGAGGGTGTTGTTTTTGTGAGTGTACTTGACCGTTGCGCTCATTGTCACTTTGCGTGGCACACCTGTGCATGTTGTGGAGGGTGTTGTTATTGTGAGTGTACTTGGCAGTTGCTCGTGTTGTCATTTCATGTGGTGTAACTCAGGGTTACATTCTTGTCAACCAACGATATCGAAATTGTATCAAACAAGCAAGGACATATCCAGGTGCTGACATATGTTCAGATCATAATCCAGTAGTAATCAGTATGGTAGTGAAATTAAAACAGCAGAACAAAATTAAAAACAACATTCAAATGGGTATGAACATGTTAAAAGATGCAAAATACAGAACTAAGTATAATGTCTCTCTCTGTTCATAACAAATTCTGTGTACTGATGAATGAAGAAACTCCTCAGAGAGAGTATAACAACATTGAAATGGAATGGGAAGCTCTCAGAGAAAGCATGGTCAAGTCAGCAGAGGAGGTGTTACCAAATAAAAAACGAGAGACAAAGCAATCATGGATGATGCAAACCATACTAGAAAAGATGGCAGAAAGGAAGAAAGTGAAAACCACTGATCCACTTAAATACAAACACCTGAAGAATGAAATAGAAGATGAATGCAAAAAAGCTAAAGATGAATGGTGGAATAAGAAGTGTGAAGTAGTGGAACAACTTGAGTCTCAACATCATTCAAGAGAGATGCACAAGAAAGTGAAAGAGATAACAGGTCAAGGATACAGACAGAGAAGCAGTAAATGTATCACAAACAAAAATGGCAAAATGCTCTTTGAAGAAGATGGGAAGAATATGTAAACAAACTATACAATGATGACAGAGGGAACCCACCCACAATTGAGAAAGAAGATGGGAATATTATATTAGTATCAGAGGTTGAGAAGGCTATCAATGATCTAAAGTCAGGTAAGGCTCCTGGAAGTGACCAGATAACATCAGAAATGATAAAAGGACTAGATGAAGTGGGGATTCAAATCATTCATAAGCTAGTAAATGACATCTATGAGACTGGATTTATACCATTGAATATGAATGAATCCATATTTGTACGACTCCCAAAGAAGCTAAAACCAACATTGTGTACTGAGTACAGAACACTAAGCCTGATGAGTCATATGTTGAAGATGATCCTGAAAATAATTTTACTGAGAAACAGACAGAAAATTGAAGAACAAATCAGTAACGTACAAAGTGGGTTTATATCTGGAAGAGGTACACGTGAAGGGATTTTCAATATGAGAATGATTTATGAACGTTATTGTGAAGTGAACCAGGATGTTTATGCCTGCTTTATTGACTATGAGAAGGCCTTCGACCGAGTCAATCATGAACTGTTAATCAAATGTTTACAAGATATTGGTGTCAATGGCAAAGACATTAAACTAATTGTGAACTTATACTGGACACAACGTGCATTTATAAAAATGGAGCAGGGCCTATCGGATGAAGTTATGATTAAACGAGGAGTTCGACAGGGGTGTGTATTGTCACCATGTCTATTTAACCTGTACACAGAGATGATTTTCAGACACATTGAAGATTGCAAGGGAGTGACAATAGGTGGCATGAACGTCAACAATCTTAGATATGCCGATGACAGTGTAATACTAGCAGACAGTGAGAAAAACCTACAAGATATAGTGAATAGAATCAATAAAGCTGGAATACTATTCAACATGAAGATGAATGCCAGGAAGACCAAAACAATGGTTATAAGTAAAAAGACAGATAAACCAAATGTCAATATAACCATAGATGGCACAAACATAGAACAAGTATCCGAATTCATATATCTCGGACAAAAGATTACAAATGATGGGAGATGTGAGGAAGAAATTAAAAGAAGGATAACAATAGCCCGAACAACATTCTCCAAAATGTATAGAGTGTTAACATCAAGTAAGATATTAATACAAACAAGGAAGCGTATTCTTCAGTGTTATGTGTGGTCTACTCTAATGTATGGGGCAGAGACATGGACAATCTCTAAGAAAATGTACAAACGTTTAGCAGCATTTGAGATGTGGACTTATCGAAGGATGATGAAAATATCATGGACAAAGAAGATCACCAACAAAGAAGTTCTCAGAAAAATTAAAAATAAGAAAAGCTTGTTTGCCACTATACAGACAAAGAAACTTATTTATTTTGGCCACATCATTCGTCAGAGTTCAATATACCGTACATTGTTGGAAGGGAAGGTGAATGGCAGCAGAGGGAGAGGGAGACCAAGAACATCATGGTTTACAAATATTTCACAGTGGACAGGCTTGAATTATTCACAGTCTATCAGAACAGCACACCATCGGGACAAGTGGAGAACCATTGCATCCAACCCTCGACTAGAGGATGGAACTATTGATTGATTGAACTCAGGATGTTGTTGTGAGAGTGTACTTGGCAGTTGCTCGTGTTGTCACATCGCGCGGCGTACCTCTCGATGTTGTGGTGGGAGCTGCCAGCCGGCTGCTTGTTCCTCCGGTGACAAGCCTGCATAACGCAGATAACAAATGGGCTCACCTCCCCGTGTGTCCATAGTTGTTTGTAAATAATGTGCGGGGTCCTCCCATAGATCACCACGGGGCTCCCCGAATGCCTCTTTGTATGTGCTACTTAATGCCCCTCACTGTGGATGGTGTGGATGTGTGTGAGTGTGTGTGAGGGGGGGTGGGAGTCGTGCGGGGGTGGTATGGGGGTTGTGTATGGGTTGTGTGGGGGTGGATGTTGTGTGTGTGGGGGGGGGGGTTGTGGGGGGTTGTGGGGGGTTGTGTAGGTGTTATGGGTTGTGTGGGTGTCGTGTGCTGGTTGTGTGTGAGTTGTTTGTGGGTGTTGTGTCAGGTGTGTGTTGGTGTTGTGGGTGTTGTGTGGGTGTTGTGCGGTGGTGGTTTGTGGTATGTGTCAGTGTGGTGTAGGGTGGTGTGAGATGATATATAGGGTAGTGCGTGATGGTTGTGTGTGGGTGTAATAGGGGTTGTGTGTGGGTGGTATGCGGTAGCGTGTGGTGATTTTGTGTGGGTGTTGTCTGGATTTTGTGGAGGTTGTGTGTGGGTTGTGTGGGGGTGATGTGGGGGTTGTGCAGGGGTGGCGAGGTTGTGGTATGGGGTTGGTATGCGGGTTGTGTCGAGGTTGTGTGGGGGTGTGTGGGGGTGATATGTGGGGCGAGGTGGGGGTGATGTAGGGTTGTGTAGGGACGGTGTAGGTGGTGTGGGGTTGGTATGCGGGGTGTGTGTGGGTTGTGTGTGGATTGTGTGTGGGTTGTGTGGGGTGATATGGGGGTGATTATGGGGGTGATGTGTGACGACATTCAGTCAGAGCAGACGACATTCAGTCAGAGCAGACGACATTCAGCCAGAGATGACATTCAGTCAGAGCAGATGACATTCAGTCAGATCAGATGATATTCAGTCAGAGCAGACGACATTCGGTCAGAGCAGATGACATTCATTCAGAACAGTCAACATTCGGTCAGAGCAGATGACATTCATTCAGAACAGTCAACATTCGGTCAGAGCAGACGACATTCAGTCAGAGGAGATGACATTCAGCCAGAGATGACATTCGGTCAGAGCAGATGACATTCAGTCAGAGGAGATGACATTCAGTCAGAGCAGATGACATTCAGTCAGAGCAGATGACATTCATTCAGAACAGTCAACATTCGGTCAGAGCAGACGACATTCAGTCAGAGGAGATGACATTCAGTCAGAGCAGATGACATTCAGTCAAAGCAAACGACATTCAGTCAGAACCGGCAGCATAGAAGCAGAGCAGACGGCATTCAGAGCGGATAACATTCACTCATTCAGTCAAATGTTTTGGTTGAATAAATTTGATACTTTTTTCGGATTATGCAGGTAGAAAAATAAACCAAGAAAAAAAACCCACATTCAGGTGAAGAGTTAGTTGGAACTGAACCTGGTAGTTGGAAAGGCACTGGCGTAATACTCACATCGCCAACCTCTACCCCTCCCCCACACACACATACCGTGTAGTGCCACCACTGCCCGTGTGGGGGCGGTAAGACGGGGATGCCCAGAACAGACACGTCACACCGTGGAGGGGTGGGGGGGGGGATGATGTGACGTCAGAACGCCGGAGGGGAACTCCCGGTGGCCATGTGTTATCTCTGAGCGATAACACTCGGGTGTAGGGAGAGGGGGGAGGGGGAGAAGAGGGAGAGGGGGATGTGGGGGGGGGGGAGAGGGCGGGGGGATAGAGGGAGATAGGGATGAGAGGGAGAGGGGGATGGAGAGTGAAGGGGGATAGAGCGAGAGGGGGGATGAGAGGGAGAAGGGGAGGGGAGGGAGGGAGAAGGGAGAAGGGAGAGGGGAGGGGAGGAATGGGAGAGGGGGCTGAGAGGGAAGAGGGAGAGGGAGGAGAGGGTGAAAGGGGAGAGAGAGCGAAGGAGGGAGGAAAGGGGGAGGGGGTAGTAGGGAGGAGAGGGAGTGGGGGAAGAAGGATGAGAGGGAGTGGGGGGAAGGAGGGAGGAGAGGGGGAGAGGAGGTAGGGGAGAGGGGGAGGAGAGGGAGGAGGGGAATGGAGTAGGAGGGAGGAGAAGGGTAAGAGGGGGAGGGAGGAGAGGGAAACGAGGGAGGAGGGAGGGCGGAGTAGAGGGAGGAGAGGGAGGAGGGGGGAGGAGGGGGGAGGAGGGCGAGGAGGGGGCTGTCTCACTACCAGTGAGGTGTAACTAGTGCAGTGAGCTTCTCGTACCTCCTCCCTGTGAAATGCCACACAGACAGGTAGGTGTGGCTACAGGGATTGCACCAGGGAGCCTAGATAGACTAGCGGTTAGGATGCTAGCCCTGGAATGATGGAAGTGTGTGTTCTAGTTTCCTTCATTTTCACCCTCGTACTCCCCTTAACCCCCCCCCCCCCATGTACCTCCCACGTACCCCAACGTACCCCCACGTACCCCCCCCCCCCCTCCACCAACACATACACGACACTTGCTTTGTCATCGTCTGCTCCTTACCACCAATGTGGTACTAAAACACCCACCCACACACCCGAGTGCTCCATGTTTTGTTTATCTTGTGGTTTACCGAATTGCAGGGATGACCGATTTGCCAAATTAATTGAGCGTTCAGTTCCAATGTGCCGTTCCTATGTGGGTTCGAACCGTGGCCGAGTCAAACCAATGACTTACAAATTTATAGTTGTCGCTACCTAGCCTGATTATTAAAATTGCATAGTCCTGTAAAATATTCCGATAAAACGCATTGGTGGGGGAATGCAAATGGTCTATAATGGTAAATGGTATATAGTGCCAGGTGCATGAATGTATTTATGAAATTGCTGGTGATCCTTTACTTATGGTCAATAGTCATTGTGTATTAGGTAGATAGTGTGAAGGAGGCACTAGAGATAGTGTGTAAGGGGCACTTGGAGCTCTACTCACTACCCCCTCCCCCCTCTGTTGTTAGTCACGGATCACCACACACACAGCTCAGGCAGGTGGTGGCCAAGCAGCCCCGCCGCATGGTGGTGGTGGGCAGATCACACTAGCCATGGTGACACAGGAATGCTTGATGTTCATTGGTGGAACTATAAATGCTTGATTCTCATTGGAGAACACGGTCAGGTGGGATGCCATACCAGATCCATGTACCACTATATAATAATAAACCTGAGGGCATTGTCTCTCTCTTCACTTTCATTCTTTATCCTCTTCCTTTCTCTGTTTGCCTGTATTGATTTCATTATAGCCTGCCTACACAAACACAGATTCGAGCCGTGGACTTTACAATCCGATGAAAACATAAACTTGTCAAAACCAAAACACTTATATAGACATAATTCTACGTATTCACCTTTGATACTGGTGCACTTATTAAGCATGTTTTGCTACATAATGGTCGCAATAAGTCAATTTAATAGAACCTGTTACTATTGAAGTCTATGGTGCCAGAGCTTTGGCATGTTTGCCAAAATTAACTTAGCATGTTTTGACATCAAATATCTCCAAAGTTAGCCATTTAAAATATAAATTACTTCAAAGTAAACTAATATAGACTATAATGATTACCATAATGTATTTATCTCAGAAAATGTAAGAAATTCAAAAGCATCGGACTGTGCAACTTTAAGCAAGGGAAATTTCAACGGCTGGACCGATTGTCTTCCCCATTGCACACCCCTTGTTCTGCTCCTGGTAATGCCGGGCGCAGTGTACCAGACTAGGTAACAACAAGTATACATTTTATAACTAGGTTGGTTGGTTGTTGGAGTTTTACTTCCTGGCAACATATATGGTCATATAAGGATGAGTACCGAATTGTGACAGTGCACACTCATTGTGACTATATAGTGCTGTCCTAGCTGGAGACCAGGCTGCCAGCACCATGACCTGATATCCCACTCAGTCACATTATCCTGACACTTAGCCAACCAGTCCTTGCCCTATTCTAATAATGCCGAGCGCCTGGCTAGGAAGCGACAAGTATACATTTTTAAGTCATTGGTTTGACTCGACCAGGGTTCGAACCTCCTAAACCGGGAGACGGATGGATGCTCAACTCATTCGGCCATATCGTCTGGTCAAATTTCGTGAGTCATTGGTTTGACGTGGCTGGAGTTTGAACCCACGACCCACCAGACTGGGGGCGAAGAGTATGCTCTTTCAAGAATATTTTCTTCATGAGGTGGCCTTGGTGGTCTAGTGGCTAAAACACTTGTTTCTGGAAAGCCTGCTTGATTTGTGGTTTTATATATTACCAACAACAAGGCGGATTGGTATCAATTTTTGAAACTCTGCACGAATTGCGACTTTATCAATTCTGCCCCCGACTGGGATGTTATACTCCTGGCACTATGAACCGATATGCGACTCAGTCACATTATTCCGCCACTGAGATAACCAGTCCTTGCCCTATGCATTCTAATTTGGGAAGTCATTTGTTACCAAATTGGGATGAGCGAATTGCCAAATTAATTGAGCGTTCACTTCCAATGTGCCATTCCTATGTGGGTTCGAACCCTGGCCGAGTCAAACCAATGACGTACAAATTTATAGTTGTCGCTACCTAGCCTGGTGTTCATCATTACTAGGATAGGGCAAGGAACAGTGGAATGAGGAAGACCAATTGTTCGCAAGTGAAATTCCACTTGCTTAATCAACAATTTAAATCTTTGGGTTGAAGCGACTGTGGGAATTGATTCCATGACCTCTCGCATGGGAAGCGCCTGCTCTACCCAATAGGTATCTATTTATAACCCTTACCAGGGAGCACACTTACAAGTTACATTGCATCCATCATAAGGCAGACTCAGCAGGACTGCAGTCCTCAACACAGCCTGGTCACGGCACCAATGTCCTACAAACGGACTCAAACCCATGTTTGTATCATTCCAGGCCGAGCATCCTAACCATCGGACTACCTAGGCTCCCTGATGGAACCAACCCTACTCACGCCCACTTACCTGTGTATGTGGCATTTCATCTGGTGAGGTGAGTCCAAGTTTTACTGCAGTCATATTCTCTCAGCCCTCTGATGAAAACCAAATACTCATCAAGGGTCATCGGATTGGTTGGTTGTTGGAGTTTTACATCCTGGCAACATCTAAGGTCATATCAAGATGGGTACCGACTTGTGACAGTATGCAATCATGGCGACTTCGTAGTGCTGCTCCATTGGGAAATCAGGATGCCAGCACTATGACCCGATATCCCACTCAGTCACATTATCCTGACACTGAACCAACCAGTCCTTGCCCTAGCCTATTAATGCTGTGTGCCAGGCCAAGAGGCGACAAGTATCAATTTTGTAAGTCAGTTGTTTGACTCGACCTGGAATTGAACTCCCCACCTTCCACATGGGAGGCCCGCATTCTACCAATTAGATCATCGCGCCAATACTATACAAGGGTGATGGACCATTTGTTCAATGATTCCAAACCGCAGCCATTTTGCTTATATGATACAGATTGCTTCCGAATACTTGATGAATTCATTGTATAAAATATTCTGACTTTTTAAGCATTGAGAAAACTGTTTTAATCACATTTAAATCATCCAGTTATTTCTATAAAGTCATTATAATAATATTCCAATTATAAAAAGTAACACTATAAAACCTCTCTAATAAAACCTAATTTCTTCTATCATGTTGGTAACTACATATGCATAATATTCATATAGTAGAGTTGTGAAACCATGGTGGATTATGTATATTAAGTGAAGTGATAATTAATATCAGATTGTTCTAAGGTTCTGCACCAAATATAATCAGTGGAGATAAGGACTCTGGAAAATTATTACTGTATTGATATATTTACATGGATTACTGAATTGCTGGTGGGAGTGGTGGGGGCCCACCCACTCCCACACTGCCTCCCCCACCACTGACTGGAGGAGTTCAGCCAATGAAATGCCATGTTACTATCTCTGACTGAGGAGACTCCCAGCAACTGTGTACCTGTATTTTGAATGTGTTCCATCTGAATAAAAGAGCTGGGCAGGGTGTGTGGCAGGCAGATGACCTGGAGACAGCACAGCAGGAGGAGCCAGCCACCCCTCTCTACTAGACCATCCTTAATTTCTGTTGGGTTACTATTTCTTGGAACTGATATAGTAAGCAGATATAGTAAGCAGATATAGTAAGCGGATCATCGCTTGAGTAATATCATACATTAGTGATTTCCGGCCTCCACACACAGAAGTTATGGTTCTATTTCCTATAAAGATTTTAGCTTGTAAAATACCGTTAGTTAACAATTGGATTTTGTGGCTTCGATTCACGGCGATTATTCAAATACAAAAGGCATGTTGAGGTCACATGACCAGGTGTTTAGTGGCGACTTAGATTCATCGCCGTTGACATGTCTGATATTTGAGTCGATACCTTCCGGTCCTTGCAGAGCGGATGTGTGTTAAAAGCACACACTGCACACGTCAAGTGCATGTAGTCGAATAGCAAAGGCAGGCTGACACTCCACAACATTCACAACTTTAATTTAATTTTAGTGGGGAGTAAATAATTGTTTCCCATAATAGTTCTATTCTCACCACAAGGGCACTGGTTTGTATTCCAGCCATTTGGTATTATATATATATATATATATATATAAGATAATAATATATTATTTACACATAAGCTAATTGACCAGACTGGATGGCCGAATGAGTTAGAGCACCCGTCTCCCGTGTTGGTAGATCGTGGGATTGTTGGTTAAACCCTGGTCGAGTCAAACCAATGACTGAAAAATTGATACTTCTTGCTTCCTAGCCTAGGAAGACCAATCGTCTGCGATTGAAATTTCCCCTGCGTAATCAACCAAAAAACAAAGAAAAAAGCTCGATGTCAAGTTAAATTAAAGGACGACAGAGTAGAAGGTACAGCATGATGATATCAAGTGGATCAGATGACATTGTGATAGTCAAAACCACGGTTGGTGGTGTCCATCGTATGCCTTCAGTTGGTTGGTTGTTGGACTTTAACGTACTGGAAACATCTAAGGTTATATCAGGACATGTACCGACTTGTGACAGTGCACACTCATGCTGACTTTATAATGCTGCCCCACTGGGATACCAGGCCGCCAGCACCATGACCTGATATCCGACTCAGTCACATTATCCTGGCACTGAGCCAACCAGTCCTTGCCCTATCCTAATAATGCTGAGCGTCTGGCTAGGAAGTGACACGTATCAATTTAGTAAGTTATTGGTTTGACTCAACTTCTGAATTGAACTCCCGACCTTCCGCGCGGGATGCCTGCGCTCTACCGATTCGGCCACCGCGCCCGGTCCGTAGTACAGTGTGCTTACAGTGGTGCAAGTTGGTTCATAATTCACATTATGCGATGATTGTGGAAGTATGACTGTCATATCGGTGCTAATTATTACAGGGCATTGTTGATGGTTCTGGTCGTGTGTTGGTCTTACTGGAAGTCATTCATACAAGCCGGAGTCAGTCAGTTTGGAATGATGACATTCAGTTAGAGCAGATGACATTCAGTCAGAGCAGACGACATTCAGTCAGAGCAGACGACATTCAGTCAGAGTAGACGACATTCAGTCAGTGCAGATGACATTCAGTCAGAGCAGATGACATTCAGTCAGAGCAGATGACATTCAGTCAGAGCAGACAACATTCAGTCAGAGCAGATGACATTCAGTCAGAGCAAACAAAATCAATCAGAGCAGATGACATTTAGTCAAAGCAGATGGTATTCAGTCAGAGCAGACGACATTCAGTCAGAGCAGACGACATTCAGTCAGAGCAAACGACATTCAGTCAGAGCAGACGACATTCAGTCAGAGCAGACGATATTCAGTCAATGAAGATTACATTCAGTCAAAGCAGATGACATTCAGTCGGACTGGGCAGTATAGAGACAGAGCAGACGAAATTCAGTCAGATAAGACAACATTCAGTCAGAGCAAACAAAATCAATCAGAGCAGACGACATTTAGTCAAAGCAGACAACATTCAGTCAGAGCAGATGACATTCAGTCAGAGCAGACGACATTCAGTCAGAGCAGACAGCATTCAGTCAGAAAAGACGACATTCAGTTAGAGCAAACAAAATCAATCAGAGCAGATGACATTTAGTCAAAGCAGACGACATTCAGTCAGAGCAGACGACATTCAGTCAGACATTCCCTCCCTCCTTCTTTCCTTCCTGTCCATCCATTATTATATTTAACTTTGGAGTATTTCCCTCATATTCTATTGCTGCTGCTAATGCTAGCCCATCCACTCGTCTATCACAATTTGTTTTAAACTTGTTAACTCTGTTGAGAAATATTCTCACCTACAATCTTTATCAGAACTCGATCTGATTATTTATAATTGTGTCAAATTGCATTGCTGTATATTGCCATATAAATAAGGTTACATATTCATACAGCAGACAATGGACCGATTTGTATTAATGGAATTGCTTCCTTTGTGAATAAACTATTTCATAATAATACAAATAAAATATTAGTGATGACAATTTCCCTTGCTGAAAATGACATGGTTCAATGGTTTTAAGTTTCTGTTATCTTCTTAAATACATCTATTAAATTGATTATTATAATATAGCTAACTTTAATTTGAAGTGATTAACAGTTAAAGCTGTTTGTATGTCCTTCTACATAGCGACGAACAATTAAAGGTGCACAGTCCAAGTAAGCATCACATTCTCAAAACCAAAGCAATACACGATTTCCGCGACTAGTACGACACCTGGTGATAGGCAACGACACTCATGTTGTTTTGTGTGTGTTTTTTGGGGGTAAAATATGTATTCATCTGAATATGACATTTGTCAGTGCCGGAGCACTGGTCTTCCGGCCATTTTACTATTGGAATTGACAGTCTAAATAATCTAAGTTTGATCAGTGCTGTATTAGTTACAGCACTGATCCTGTAGAATTAAGGGAGTGGCTCCTGCTGTAGTTCATACAAAAATTGGGAGCAGCACCGAGTAAAAGGTGTATACTCGGGGCTACTCAAACACTCGTTATGGGTTACATTTTTTCTCTTATAAAACAAGGTAAGTTTATAGTTGACAATACATTTTGTCTGTCTTATATAATGTTCAATGTGTTGATAGTTGTGTAGGATGTTCGGTGTGTTGATGGTTTGTTCATGATGGTCAAGGGTGGTGGCAGGGGAGGGGGGCCCCATTGGGGTGGGTGGTAGAGGGGGAAAACATTGTTGTTTAGTTGTGTGCACTGCATCCTGTTCCCGAGATAATTTGTGAAGAAATTATATGCTTTGTTGCCTAATCCAGCTCTTGCCACTTTCTGCATCAGGATCTCGTGGTGAATTGTATCAAATGCCTTCTTGAAATCAAGGAAGACAGTGATTGTTAGTTCACCTTTATCCATGTTGTTCTGGGCTGACAGTGTGTCACTGTGTTTTCTAGTGGATCAAGGTTTGGCGATGGTGTGACAATTGGAGGGTTGGCACTTATACATATCAAACTACTATTTTTTCTTAGTGCCAACCTGACTCTTATAATAAACTGCTAAATCTTAACTGCTACTTAAAGTAAGCGCTTCTGGCAGTTCATAAATGACAGGGTGTGTGTCGACTCCTGCCTTATAGCAGTTGAGGATACACAGGGTGCCTCTGGTGACAGATGCTGTGACCCACAAGTCAAGTCGTGATTATGCTCTGCGCATGCGTCGCAGAAATTGTGTATTATGTACATTGTATTCTATATATCTCACTTAGAGACTGATGCACTTATTAAATATGTGGTACCAGATAGAAGGGAACGCTGAATCAATTTAATAGAACCTGTCACTGCATAAGCTTATGGTGCCAGAGTTTTGGCATGCTTACCAAAACTAATTTTACATGTTTGCACTTCAAATAGCTCAAAAGTTAGCCATTTGAAATAAAGGTTATTCCAAACTATAGATTATAGCAATCAATTTTAATATATTTAATTTGATCTCAAACAAGTTACAGAAACTCAAAACCATCTGAGTATAGCTATAACTTTAATAAGTGCACCAGTATCTGATTTAGACATGTAGGTACAAATCTAGATAAGTGTTTTACTTTTGAAAATTTGATAGGGTTTTTCTCTCGGAGTATGCATCTTTAAAGCTGCATAGTCCGATGAAGTATCAAATTTTCAATACCAAAATAATTATACAGATTTAACTCAACATATCTAACTTAGATAATGATATGGTTATTAAGTATTTAGTGCCAAATAGAAGGCCATACTGAGTCAATTTAACAGAACCTGTTACTGCAGAAGTCTATGGTGTCAGAGTTTTGGCAAGCTTGCCAAAACTAATTTGACATGTTTCCACTTCAAATATCTCAATAAAATTTAAAATTACTTCAAACAAAAGTAATGTAGATAACAACAATCAATTTAATAGATTTATCTCAGAAAAATGAGAGAAAGTCAAAACCATCGGACTATGCAACTTTAATTAAGCCGTGTAGCAAACAAAAAACTAAAAGATTGTCGACATTCCGGAAACTAAACTTGCCATTTTGCGCCGTCATGGAACCCCTATCACCACCACCCTCCACACACACACCCCTCCACACCCCCACCCCGAAGTGTACACAGAGTACGTAATACTGGGGGCAACCAACCAGGCGCGGTGGTCGAATTGGTAGAGCGCAGGCCTCGCGTGCGGAAGATCGGGAGTTAGCTTCCCGGTCGAGTCAAACCAATGACTTATAAAATTGATACTTGTCGCTTCCTAGCCTGTCACTTGGCATTATTAGGATAGGACAAGGATTGGTTAGCTCAGTGGCAGGATAATGTGACTGAGTGGGATACCTGTGGGCTGATACCGGTGGCCTGATTTGCCAATGGGACAGCACTATAAAGTCTCCCTGAGTGTGCACTGTCGGAAGTCGGTACCCGTCCTGATTTGACCTTAGATGTTGCCAGGACATATAACTCCAACAACCAACCAACGTAATACTGGGGAAACTACGTGATCGTATGGAAAGGCTCTGCAATGATTCATCGGGGTTAGAGGTGGGTGCGGCGGAGGGGGGGGGGGGGGGCGGGGGAGTGGAGGGAGAAGGGGGAAGGGGGAAGGGGGAAGGGGGGTGATCCCCCTGATACACAGAATTCTGTTAACTTGGCACCATTTCTCCGAAGGGATGGGTTCTACTTCCAGTAGTCAGTTGTGTAGTTTGTGGTTAATCTTATATAACCAATTTATGTTTAAATATATATATGTAACTTGTATGTATACCTGCATATACATAGTATATACGTCGTATATATATGTGATGCATAACGCATTATACGAGTATAAATGCAAGGGTAACATCTACACCCTATATTTCCTCTTAGCGCATTGGTTAAGTGCCCCCCCCCCTCCCAGCTGTCGGGTAAATTGCCGGGCGGGCACCCCCCCCCCCCCCCCCCCCGCCCCCTAGCATCACACACTGGAGGAAATGTTATATATATACATGTATACGTAAAGACCAGCTACAGTACAAAAGAGACAGGTCAATAAAAGGTGGGTTGAGATATTATATTTCTCTGGCGTAGGGGAATATGTGCCCTAGCCTAAAAAAAGAACAAAATTCTGGGCACAAGTGACAGTGGGAACACCGGAAGTTAGGGTCGGGGCCGGCAGTGGCAACACCAGTCCCCGTATGAGTAAGGAGCAAATACATCGAGAGTGGCCATTGGCTAATAATATAATATAATAAGAATACATAAGAACAATATAATAACAATACTCACTTCCATATCCTTATACTCGCATAATACTTATACATCACATTTATATCTATATTATATATATATTGTTGGCTCTGACTAACGATGGGGAAACTACGTGGTATTGAACACAAGTGGAGCCAGTAGTTGCAGTGGAATCGACGAGAACACCAGTAGAAGTAAGCCAATTCAGGGACACAATCTCTTTTTATTTTTTGTTTATTTGTTTTGTTTGTTTGTTGTTGTTTTACATCCTAGAAACATCTAAGGTCATTTCAGGACCGGTACCGATTTGTGACAGGGCACACTCATGGTGACTTTACAGTGCTGCCCTACTGGGAGACCAGGCTGCCAGTACCATGACCTGATATCCCACTCAGTCACATTATCCTGACACTGAGCCAACCAGTCCTTGCCCTATCCTAATAATGCCAAGCACCTGGCTAGAAAGCGACAAGTATCAATATTTAAGTAATTGGTTTGACTCGACCAGGGTTCGAACCCATGAACCCATGGGTTCAGATCCCCCGATCTCCCAAAACAGGAGGCGGATGCTCAACTCCTTTGGCCACCCCGTCTAGTATTTTAGTTTTTGTTGAAATTGTTAATACAAATTAAAGATGCATCGAACTTCTGCGGCTGGTGTTGGCAGCGGCTGAGTGAGGAGTTCTCGGAGGTGGCGGCAGGGGGCGCCTCGGCGCAGTTTGCTGATAGGCTGACGTCGGCTCTTGAGCCAAGAGTCTCGTGGGAGAATGGCATAGGATTTGTCGACGTCTCCTCTGCAAATCAGCCACAATTATCAAGTTTTACGCACCAGTGAAGGCATCAAATCTTTTAGACTAAAACATATCCAACTTAGATACTGGTGCAATTTATAAAACCTGTCACTGTTGAAGTGTATGATATTCAGCATTTTTACCTACATTTAAAAATTAATTACAGACTTACAGACATACAGACAGAGAGAATTCCAGAATTCCAGAATTATAGAATCACAGAACCACAAAATGACAGAATCATAGAGTTCCAGCGTTACAGAGCTATATAGATAGGTTGGGTGTTGGAGTTTTACGTCCTGGCAGCATTATAAGGTAATATCCGGATGGGTACTGACTTGTGACAGTGCACACTCATGGCAACTTTATAGTGATGCCCCACTGGGAGCCCAGGCCACCAGCACCATGCCCCAATATGTCACATTAACCTGACACCGAGCCAACCAGTCCTTGCCATATCCTATTAATGCCGAGCGTCAGGCTAGGAAGTGACAAGTATCAATTTTGTAAGTCATTGGCTTAACTCGACCGGGACTCGAACTCCCGACCTTCTGCACGGCAAGCCTGCGCTCTACCAATTCGACAACCACGTCCGGTTAGTCAGATATGTAGGATAAAATGGAGACAAGCGCTTCGGTTTCGAAATTGTCCTGGTTTAAAATTTTTTATTTATTTTTGGTCCATTAGTTGTGTAATGGCCCACGGCCCTCCGACTCTCTCTCACACGCAGTCACACGGAAGAACACCAAGATTCAATACAGTGTACGCTTCACCCTTGGTTTATTGAACCATCTGCTCTCCGTGGCGTCAGTAGTTGTCTGACCCGCCCCCTGACTCGCCAGATCCCACATCAACTCTATAGGTGTGTGTGGGGGGGTGGGTCAGCCACACGCAGTAGAGGTCAGCCCAGTTGGGGTCTGACCGGTGGCTACCCGTGCCGCCACCTAGCGCAGTGTAATGGTACTGCGCTGGTGGCGTCGTAGTCTCCGCTGCTACCGCGTGATAGTAGAGCTCATGTTCAGACTACTACAGTTGTTTAAGCAGGGGAAATTTCAGTCATAGACGACTGGTCTTCCTCATTCCACTGCTGGTCGATAGAAAGACCGAGCCTACACTTTTACCGACCCAAGGGATTTTTAACCTCCCACACCACATAGACATGCTATGAGAGCAACCAGCCTTTGATGACGCTGTAAGTTATACACAGCAGTGGAAATCCAAATTGGCAGAGCTGGGGGCACGGGGAATCAAACCGCTGACCCTCAGATTAGGAGTCTGACCTAGAAAAAAGTCAGACACTCTAACCACTCCGCCACAGAGAACGCCACAATCATTGGTTTCATTGGATGATGCATTTCTCACGCGTGATCAATTGCGCCAACCCGTGGTATGGACACGTGCACACGTGATTATGCACAAGTTAGACCCGATACATCCGTGAGTCTAGCTAGTGCAATGGTTAAAGCGCCCTCCCCAGAATGACAGGAATGTGGGTGCGAGTTCCTGCTGTGGACATGGACTTGGACTTGTCACAAACCTCCCAAGAGCAGACACCAGGACCAGGATGCAGTGCTTGTCAAGGATCAAATGTTGTGCAGTTGACATACCTACCCTGTGTGCATGTATCTATAACAGACATATATATATAGAATATATATAGCATATATATATAGTATATGTGATTTATAACGAATTATGCAAGTATAAAGCTATGTAAGGGAAGTATTATCATTATTGTTATACTCCGTAAGATCCAACACTGCACCGTTGGCGCCACCTGCGTCCTCCTCGCCTCCAACGGATGTAGACCAGTGTCAGATGTATATGATGTATAATGCATTATACAAGTATAAATGCTAGGAGAACATATATATGTTGCTACTTCCTCCATCGGCGCATTGGTGGAGTGTCCCCCCCCAACTGCCGGAGTGCCCCCCCCCCATTAGTGCCACACACAATGGAGGAATATATAATATATATTAAAAAAACATATATATAAAATTAATACTGAATAAAATATAGCTAAAAATACAAGAAAATACACTGATAATACACAATTTCCGCGACTACTAGGACACCTTCTGCCGAAAAGACCGTGTCAGTTGTGGACATCGTGTATTCGAGCAAACTCTTATAATTTTATAGAAGGTACACATGCTCGGCATGATACATCCAGGCGGTAAACTTTAAACTTTAACCTCTTTCCCTGGCAGAGTCAGTAGGTATCGGTGCCCATGCGCAGGATCTGTAGTTGGCAGACTCGAGTTGCAGCAGTGTGATTGGGTGGTCCAGTGGTTGGAATACAGCAGTGCGGAATCACAGGCATGCCATTATCCCACTACGAGAGTAATCCCCTAGATAGCGCCACTTATCGTATAGGTCACGTGCCCCAAATGTTTGAAGGTAATACACTAAAGCACATACACTAAAACCTCTCTAACCAACCACCTCCACAGATCGACTACTCCCCTATATCGATCACTTTATTTTGGTCCCAAATGATCACCCATACCATTGTAATGATTTTATATAAAAACTCCCTAAACCGATGACATCCCTAAATGGGCCATTTAAAGTCGGTCTCATGGTCGGTCGACTTAGAGAGGTTTTACTGCATATATGCGCATTTAGCATTATGTGTATATTATGGCTATTATTAGTTGATTCCATCAAAGAAGTGAAGGCGACAGGAGTAGGATCCGGCATTTTACTCGGGCTGGCACGACACCTGCCGTACATTTTATTAAACAAAATTTGAGGGGGGAATGGGCCGATAAAACAGGGGTGAGGTGCCACCTGGAGAGGAGGAGAGGAAGCAGGGGGAGCTGCTCGGTCGCAGACCTCCTGACCCCGAGGTTGCACACCAACTTCCAATAACCCAAACAGAAAAGTGCATATCAAAATAGGAGATTACCGGAGTAATAGATAGTGCATACGCCAAATAATAACAATAGCAGGATAATTGCATACATAATAATATTGATATAAGTACGTTATACATCACACAAATCTGGCTGGCACTGCAGTGACTGCAATTGGTGGGACTGACCACTCGCCGGTGGCGCCAGCGGATGGGAATGGAACTAGTGCAGCTATGTTAGTTACACATGTGTTAGAGGTAGAACTGTGTGGGAAAAGTGTCCTTGTTTATATTCACATAACTTTATATATAAATATAAATATATATATATATATATATATATATATATATATATATATGTAAGTGACGCAGGTAACATGGGCGAATGAGTATGGTCGACACAGTTTATTATCGAAGAACAATTAACCGTATCTGGTTGGGTCAATCGCCCTATCGAGTAGTACATAGTAATTGAAGGAAACAAAAACTTCGGTGAGCTATCTAAAGTGGTCTGACGCAAAGGGCGCCGAATAGCGGATCGAACCCGCGTGAACGATTAGTTAGCTTAAGATAGATATATTCTCTGACATAGAGAAAATGATGGCTTAGCCGGAAGAAAAAGAAAATCATGGCCGCGAGTGGTACAGAAGTGTGCCTTTGGTTCGGATTAGCGCCAGTGGCGGCGCCACCGGTTGTAGGATGATGGGGCCAGACACAGATTATGACATCGTATAGCAGGTAATAGGGACATTGTATGGAAAGTAATAATGGATGGTAGCAGGAATTCCCTTCAATGCCTTTATACTCGCATAATTGCTTATACAACATATATATATATATATATCTATGCACTTATATATTGATCATAATCAATAAATAATCGACAAATAAATAATACCTCATGCCGAAGATTTATACCCGTATAATATTATACCTACTATATTGATCATCGACGAGACTGAATGCAATGCCCCACAAGGACCCCAGAACAATTCAGAATGACTCCGCCATTAACTCAGCCCCGGAGGTTTGTTAATGGACCTGGCTGGAACCACTGCTACAATTCTCCATTTAGTCTCAACAGAAAAGGAAACTTACCGGCAAAGTATTGAGACACATTTTAATCCAATGTTCGAAAGTACAAATGACGCGGACAAAAGAAGAGGTGGGAAGACAACATCAGGGAATGGACGGGTCTGGAGTTTGGCAAGTTACAGAGGGTGGTGGAGAACAACGGCAAAATGGAGAAAACTGTCTGTGGGGTCATCTGTGGTGCCCCAATGACCTTGGCGGTTCAAGGATTGATGGTGATGATGAAGCGTAGTACCATGCAGTGTGCCCTGGTGTAGTAGTGTAATGGTTCTAACACCTGGCTGGAACACAGATCGAGATCGAGATAGATACACACACGTATATATACAGTAAAACCTCTCTAAATCGATCGACCATGGGACCAACTTTAATTGGTCCATTTATTTAGGGAGGTGGTCGGTTTAGGGAGTTTTTTTTAATCATTAGAATGGTATTGTATGGGCAATTGTTTGGATCCGAAATATAGCGATTGATATAGAGGAGTTGTCAATCTGTGTAAGTGGTCAGTTAGAGAGGCTTTACTGTATGTATATATATATATGTAGAGGATAGACGCAACTATCCAATGAGGTGAGATCGACTGGCATTGGGCAATCGTGATTTATCACTCAATATAGCATTGATCTACACTTACATCATGCACATAGGAGTCTTTTTTTTTTAATGCCGGGATATATCACATGACAATGCACGATGTACCTGCGGATATTCCATGGTATACCACTTAGAAAAAGATCCTCTGGTGCGACTGACACTTGACAACATCCGGTGGAGGAGAGGTGGGCTGCAGATGGCGCCACCCATTAAATGTGGAGTCCTACGAAGTATAGCAATATTGGTAATATCAATAATATCAATAATATCAAGTAATATCAATAATTACAACAATTCCCTTTCGTATATTTATACTCGCATAATGTGTTATGTATCACACATCCATTACACACATATGTATATAATAAGGATATGCCACGGTGCCCCCTATATGTGCTGTATAAGATTTATACTAGTATAAATACCGGAAGTGGACTAAGCCTGCCATGCGCAGTCATACACTGCATCGCTCTGACTCTACCAGCTCGACTGGTGGCGCCACCTGGGTGCGTCCACCTCAATAACCGTTAACCTACCGTTGTATCTACTTTCATTTCGGATCACTCCAGTAAAGCTTTGATTCAAATTGTCTTGAAAATTAAAGCTGCCTAGTCCGATCAAATATCAAATTTTCAAAAACCAAACCAATTATCTAGATTTGATTTGACATATCTAACCTAGATACTGATGCACTTATTAAACATATTTTTCTGCAAGGAAGCCAATACTGAGTCAATTTAACAGAACCTGTTACTGCAGAAGCCTGCCAAAACTAATTTTCCAAGTTTGCACTGAAAATATCTAAAACATTTACCATTTAAAATAAAAGTAACTTTGAACTAAGTAGATACTAGTGATCGATCTAATATATTTATGTCAGAAAAAGTACAGAAATTCAAAACCATCGGACTATGCAAGTTAAGGATCCGCAACAGAAAGACATTATTTTGCATACTGTCGGTGCATGCACACATTACAAATATAATCCAAACTTGTAAACGGAATGCTTTCAAATGGGTCAACGCCGAAGTCTAAGGCCCATCTGAAATCACTCGGTCCCTCCATCCAGACGGACTATTATGACGCCGTCTACAAATATGTACAATCATGTCATTCTCACTTTTTACTGTGGATGCACGCACACACACATAGATCTTTTGTTAGCCGCCACCAAACTATATATTCCCCAACTCTCTCTATATATATATTCCTCCTGTAACTTCATATGGTACTAGTGTCATTCAGGCGAGCAGAAAGCAGGCCCTTGTATCAAAGTTAGACGCGTGTAATAGTATCCGTTACGTGTTGCGAAGCAGCACCCTGGAGGCGTGACGTAACAGATGGAAGGGTCGCGGAGCAGGCGCCCAGGAGGAGGAGGAGGTGGGTGTGGGGTGTGTGATGTGTGTGGTGTGTGTGGTGTGTGGGGTATGTGAGATATGTGGAGTGTGTGGGGTGTGTCTGATGTGTGGGCTCTTTGGTGTGTGGTGTGGGTGGTGTGTGGTGTGTGTGTGGTGTGTGGTGTGTGCATGGTGTGTGTGGTGTATTGTGTGTGTGGTGTGTGAGAGGTGTGTGAGGTGTGTGTGGTGTGTGGTGTGTGTGGTATGGGGGGTGTGTGGTGTGTGGGGTGTGTGTGGGGTGTGTGGGGTGTGTATGATATGTTTGGGGTGTGGGGTGCGTGGTGTGTGTGGTGTATGTGGTGTGTGTGGTGTGTGGGGGTGGGGGTGTAACATCAGTTCTGCGCAAAGTTTTAAAGAACCTATGGAGGTGTTTTCACAGGCGCGAGTTAGTCTGAGCTATTCCCATTTACTTCCCTCCTCCCTCCGCTACTCCCCCCCTCCCCCCACACACACACCAGCCCCCACACCAGCCCTACCCCTCCTACTCCTCCTCTTCCTTCTCTCGTAGGACGCCTGCCCTGATGGGCGTGGCTGGGATGTGATTGACAGGCGGCCTGGAGGCGTGTTCGAGCTGGTGGTGGTGGGGGTGGTGGTGGGGTTGGTGGTGGTGGTGGGGGTGGTGGTGTGGGTGTGGGTGGGGGTGGTGGGGGTGGGGGTGGGACGACTGGAGGGTATTTAAGCAGGACTGAGCTACTCGTCTCCCAGTGAAGCCTGACTGTGCTGTGAGCAGCTCAAACAGCTAGTCACACGGCGAGCACGCACGCACCGACGCCACACCACCTCCACCAGTACCACCAGCACTACCACCAGCAACACAAGTAACACCATCAACACCACCAGTAACACCACAAACACCACAAACACCACCAGCACCTCCAGCACCACCTCCACCAGTAACACCACCAACACCACCATCAGCAGCACCAGTAACACCACCAACACCACCAACACCACCAGTAACACCACCAACACCACCAGCACCTCCAGCACCACCTCCACCAGCACCACCACCAGCACCACCAGTAACACCACCAACACCACCAGCACCTCCAGTACCACCTCCAGCACCACCACCAGTACCAGTAACACCATCAAAACCACCAGTACCAGCACCATCAGCATCACCAACAGTACCCACCTACACCAGCATCACTACCAGTACCACCTCCACCACGAGCGCCACCATCACCCACCACACCCATCAGTACCAGCAATACCAGCAGTACTAGCAACACCCCCAGCTCCACCCAGCAACACCACCATCACCCCCATCACCTCCATCGTCATCACCACCACCACTAAGTCCCAGCACCCACCACCTCCAACAACACTGCTTTCACACTGCCTTGATCCAGCACCGGGGAGGTTCCTGTGGGCGGACCACCACACTGCACCGCCCTGCTAATTAGGGAGCAGCATGCCTTGTTAACTAATCAACGTGTTGGCGAGACACACACACACACACACATATATATATATATATATATATAGAGAGAGAGAGAGAGAGAGAGAGAGACAGAGAGAGAGACAGAGAGAGACAGAGAGAGAGAGTTATATCATATCAACATCACACACGCTGATTGTTATCTGTTCAGCCGCCGGAACAACGCACTCACACTAACTCACACACTCACACCCACACACTCACACCAACACACTAACACCTACACTCACACATACCCACACACACACACTCACACACACATATCCACACTCACACATGCCCCCACACACTCACACACACTCACACACACACTCGTCCTCCCACCGAAACACACACACTCACACACCTACACACTCACACACACTCACTCACACACTCAGACACACTCACACACTTACACACGCCGTGGCTTGTCAGTAATGAACTGGAGCCCCCGAAATAACGCCACCAAACTCCTAGACTGTCACAAGTCACAGGCACCCAACACACCCTGGAGTCAACAGGGCGTCGGACATTGCATCTGACAGTGCCTCTGACAGTGCATCTGACAGGGCGTCTGACAGGGCATCTGACAGAGCGTCCAGTCAGGGTCGCGCTACCACGTGACACGTCCTGGAGTAAGGGACACAGGAGGGTGGAGAGGGAGGACAGCCATAGGCACAGGAGGAGCCGGGAGGGAGGAGACAGGCACGGGGGGATACGACCTGGATGCCGGTGTGAGAGAGCAGCTGCCGAGTAGCTCAGGGAGGACCCTGGAGGAAGGTTACAGAGGCGACCCGTGTCACCAGTACTAAGCCGGGAGGGGACAAGACGTCTACGGCACAGGTAAGTGGAGGCTGCCCAATCACATCTCATCCCTCCCTCTCCCTTAACCCCCCCCCCCATCACCTCACCCTCTCCTCCCCTCACCGTTCCTCCCACCTCAACCCCTCCCCTCAGCCTCTCTCTCCCTCTCCTCACCCCTTCCCTCCCCTCCTCCCCATCTCTCCACCCCTTCCCATCACCCCTCCCCTCTCACCCCCTCCCCTCGCGTCCCCCACCACTCTCCTCCCCCTCCACTACCCATCACCCCATTCTTACCCAACCACCTCCCCTCCACCTCCCCTCACTCTCCTCCCCTCACCCCCTCCCTACCCCACCCCTCCCCTCACCTCTTCCCTTCACCGCTCCTCACCCCTCACTTCCACTCCCCTCCTCCCCTCACCCCCACCCCATCCCGTCCCATCCCCATCATCTCCCCTCCCTTCCACCTCGCTCCCCTCCACCTCCCCTCACCCCCCCACCCCCCATCCCCAACCTCTCTCCCTCCCCCACCTCCCCCCCTCCACCTCCCCTCCCCCCCACCCCATCCCCTCCCATCCCCTCCTCTCCCCATCCCTCCACTCCCTCCCCTCCCCTCCCCCCACCCCATCCCTCCCCCCTCCCTTTCCACCTCCCTCCCCTCCACCTCCCCTCTCCCCCACCCCATCCCCTCCCATCCCCATTCTCCCCCCCCTCCCTTCCACCTCCCCTCCCTCCCCTCCACCTCCCCTTACCCCCACCCCATTCCCTCCCATCCCCATCCTCTCCCCTCCCTTCCAGCTCCCTCCCCTCCACCTCCCCTCACCCCCACCCATCCCGTCCCATCCCCAACCTCTCCCCTCCCTTCCACCTCCCTCCCCTCCACCTCCCCTCACCCCCACCCCATCCCGTCCCATCCCCATCTTCTCCGCTCCCTTCCACTTCCCTCCCCTCCCCCCTCCACCTCCCCTCACCCCCAGCCCATCCCCCCCATCCCCATCCTCTCCCCTCCCTACCACCTCTCGTCCCCTCCACCTCCCTTCACTCCACACTCCTCCCCCCCCCCTCTCCCCTCCCCCTCCCTCTCCTCGCCCCCTGCGTCCCCACCCCCTCCCCTCACCCCACACACCTCCCCTCACTCCCTCACTCTCCTCCTCTCACCCCCTCCCTACCCCACCCCTCCCTCACCTCTTCCCTTCACCGCTCCTCACCCCTCACTTCACTCCCCTCCTCCCCTCACCCCCACCCCATCCCGTCCCATCCCCATCATCTCCCCTCCCTTCCACTCCTCCCCTCCACCTCCCCTCACCCCCACCCCATCCTGTCCCATCCCCAACCTCTCCCCTCCCTTCCCACCTCCCTCCCCTCCACCTCCCCTCACCCCCACCCATCCCCTCCCATCCCCATCCTCTCCCCTCCCTTTCACACCTCCCCTCCCTCCCCCCCCCTCATCCCCACCCCATCCCCCCCATCCCCATCTTCTCCCCTCCCTTCCCCTCCACCTCCCTCCCCTCCACCTCCCCACCCCCACCCCATCCCCTCCCATCCCCAACCTCTCCCCCCCTTCCCTCCCTCCCCCCACCTTCCCTCACCCCCACCCCATCCCGTCCCATCCCCAACCTCTCCCTCCCTTCCACCCCCCTCCCCTCCACCTCCCCTCACCCCCACCCCATCCCGTCCCATCCCCATCTTCTCCGCTCCCTTCCACTTCCCTCCCTCCACCTCCCCTCACCCCCAGCCCAATCCCCCCCATCCCCATCCTCTCCCCCCCTACCCCTCTCGTCCACCTCCCTTCACTCCACACACCTCCCTCCCCCTCCCTCTCCCCTCCCTCCCTCTCCTCGCCCCCTGCGTCCCACCCCCCTCCCCTCACCCCACACACCTCCCCACCCTCCCACCCCCCTCCCCTCTCCCCTATCCGCCTCCCTTCCTCACCCCCTGCATTCCCCCGCCCCTCCCCCCGTCACCTACACCTCAAGGTCGTTGTGGTTATATCGTCTTGGTATTCTCCTCCAGTAAGTGAGTGTAAGTGTGTGCATGTATCTAGGTGTGTGTTGTGATTGTGTTAATTGTGTGCGCATGTATGTAGGTGTGTGTTGTGATTGTGTTAATTGTGTATGTGCATGTATGTAGGTGTGTGTTGTGATTGTGTTAAATGTGTTTGTTTGTGTGTTATGTGTACAAGTATGTAATGATATGTGTATTTAATATGTGTGTAAGTTTGTGTGTAAATGTGTGTATGTGTGTAAGTGTGTGTATAACTGTCTATATAAATGTGTGTGTACGTGTGTGTACCAGTGTGTGTATAAGTGTATGCAAAATTGTGTGTATAAGTGTGTGTATTACTGTCTATATAAGTGTGAATAAGTGTGTATAAGTGCGTATAACTCTACATCGGTATACCTGTATAACTGTATATAAATGTGGGTATACATGTGTATATGTGTGTATAAATAATGGTGTGCATAACTGTGTATAAGTATGTGTGTATAAGTGTGCGTATAATAGTGTGTATAAATGTGTGCATAACTGTCTTTATAAGTGTGTATAACTGTGTATAAATACATATAAGTGTCTACAGATCTATATATGTACACATGTATAACTGTATACATGTGTATAAGTGTATGTAAGTGTGAATAAGTGTGTGTATAAGTGTTGCTAACTGTCTATATAAGTGTGTTTATAAGTGTGTATAAGTGTGCGTAAATACATATAAGTGTCTAAGGATCTATATATGTACACCTATATAACTGTATACATGCGTATACATGTATGTAAGTGTGCATAAGTGTGTGTATACGTGTTGCATAACTGTCTATATAAGTGTGTTTATAAGTGTATATAAGTGTGTACATGTGTATATTTATAACTGTATGTATATGTGTGCGTATAAGTGTCTATATAAGTGTACATAAGTGTGTGTAACTGTGTATAACTGTATCTAAGTGTGTGTAGGTGTGTACAACTGTGTCTAAGTTAAGTATTGCGATTGTAGCTGTCTCTACGTGTGTGTAAGTTTGTCATAGGCATGCGTATAAATGTGTAGTAAATATGTCCAAGTTTGAGCACATGTGTGTGAAACAGAGAGACGTGTGTGTAAGTGTGTGTCAATGTGCATGTGTAAGTGCATTTATCGCTAAGTGTGTATACGTATGTATAATTATTAGCTGTGTGTAAGTATATGTAAGTGTGCATGTAAGTGAGTGCTTTATTGTATACAAGTGGGAGTATAACTGTGTGTAACTATGTGTACATATGTGTGTACATGTGTGTGTTCGTATGTGTGTAAATAGATGTGTCAGTATGTGCAAGTGTGTAAGTATGTGTGTAAATGTGTGCTAGTGCGCTTTAGCAAGTATGAATGTATGTCATTGTGTGTAAATGTTTGATAGCGCATACGCACGTACGTATGTGGGTATGTGTGTGCGCGTGTACGTATGTGTGTATGTGTGTGCACGTGTATGTATGTGGGTATGTGTGTGCACATGTACATATCTGGGTATGTGTATGCACGTGTGTGTGGGTATGTGTGTGCGCATGCACATATGTGGGTATGTGTACGTGTGTGTGCGTGTCGGTGGGTATGTGTGTGTGGGTATGTGTGTGTACGTATGTGGGTGGGTGTGCGTGTGTGCATGTATGTAAGTATGTGAGTATGTGCGCGTGCATGGGTATATGTGTGTGTGGGTATGTGTGTGCACATGTATGTATGTAGGTATATGTGTGCGCATTTGTGTGTGGGTATGTGTGTGAGTGTGTGTGTGGGTATGTATGTGTGCATGTACGTATGTGGGTATGCGTGTGCGCATGTGTGTACATATGTGGGTATGTGTGCATGTGTGGGTATGTGTGTGCATGTGTATGTGTGGGGTATGTGTGTACGCATGTGTGTAGGTGTGTGTGTGCGCGTGTGTGTATGAATATGTGCGTGTGTGTATGTATGTGTGCATGTGTCTTCGTATGTGGGTATGTGTGTGTATGTGTAGGGGTATGTGTGTGCGTGTGTGTACGTATGTGTGCGCGTGTGCAGCTAGACGACATCAAGGTGCTTTCACATGCAAGGTTCGATATCAGTATAATGGGAAGCTAATCCATGCACACCGATACCAGCAGGTCGTATTTAGTAAGAGGTTCTGCACTCGGATATGACAACTACAAAGGGTTCTGTCATATAGACATATACATATACATATACATATATATATATACATATATACATATATATGCATATATATACATAATTATATAGATACATATATATATATATGCATAAGTATACATATATCATATAAATATACATATGTATACATATATATATACATAATTATATAAATACATATATATGCATAAGTATACATATATTATATAAATATACATATATACATATGTATACATATATATATATATATACATAATTATATAAATACATATATATGCATATGTATACATATATACATATATATACATATGTAGTGGTCTGCACTGACGTCTCGGGCAAGGATCTGCATAGACAGGTAGCCGTGGGCAGTATGGTGATATCAGGGAGCCTAGGTGGTGTAATGGTTAGCACACTGTCCCGAAATGCAAGGAGATGTGGGTTCGAGGCCAGCTCTAGGCAAAGTATTTCCTATTTTCATCACCCCCATGACACTGGTTGCCATGACCAGGATCCTGTACAAGCTATGCGCTGTATAGTTGTTGAACCTACCCTGTGTATATATATATGTAAGCACATTGCCTGTGTGTATGTAATTGTAAGCATTAAAAGAATTACGATTCCAAGGGGATGAGTGTAGTGGTCATATATACATATATACATATAATTACATATATAAATGTCATCATCATCATGCTGTCAGTCGCAATGCGACAAAGACTGCTTTCATTAATTAACCATAATACATATATATATATATATATATATATATATATATATATATATATATATATATACGTGCATACGTGTTTGATATATATCAGTACTTCGGAATTTGTCCTCTCCTTATTTCAGTCTGCTTTTCTCTCTCATCATCATCATCATCATCAGTCAGTCAGGACCTGTTCGTTCTATTGGGAATATTCATGACTGTTCATCGTCAGTGTTCGCGATACTTCAGTCATGTTTATTTCTCATGGGGCATAGGGAGTGAAGTAGGGCCCCCCCGGTCTTTCTTCGTCACAGAACCATGTGGTGAATGGTTTGCTTTTACCAGCTTAGGTACTTTAGCAGACATAACAATGTGAGAAGTTGGACTTCACCTACGGCTTTAGAAAGCCATCCGTCTTCCGTGCTGCCGAAGATTTATCCCTAAACGCTCAAACCCCAAGGACCCGCTTGGTTTTATAGTGCCGACCGCACTCACCAGTTGCATGTCAAGGTTAAAGCTGCATGGTCCGATGAAATATCAAATTTTCAAAACCAAACCAATTATCTAGATTTGATTTTACATATCTAACTTAGATACTGATGCACTTATTAAGTATTTCTTTCTGCGTAGAAGGCAATACTGAGTCAATTTAACAGAACCTGTTACTGTAGAAGTCTATGGTGCACATGTCAGAGTTTTGGCAAGCTTGCCAAATCTAATTTCCCATGTTTGCACTCAAAATATCTCAAACGTTTACCATTTAAACTAAAAGTAACTTTGAACTAATGTAAAGTAGATACTAGTGATCGATCTAATATATTTATCTCAGAAAAAATAGAGAAATTCTAAACCATCGGACTATGCAACTTTAATAAGTGGAGCATTTCACAGGAGTTAGGCAAGAACTAGCTAACCCACCAGACACACTGACACACCCGGATGACTTTAATGCCAGTCTCTAGCTTAGACCATTGGTTTCCTCAATATATATTCCACTGAATTTTAATATGTGTTAATATCCAAATAACGCCAATAGCCAAATATCTGCCACATAAGGAAGTTATGGGGATATAAACAAGGACATCATCTTCCCTCATTTATATCCAATTCTACATATATATACTTATGTAAGCTCCCATGTAGAATGAACCCACAACTGCTGGACGATACAATTTATTATATCCGAATACGCGGTTCAATAGCAAGCATCTGGTTGGGCATAGCCGGTGTCGCAGTTTCAACGCCCGGTCAGTTTCCATGGCCCGTATAGACTCAAACTCAAGGCATTGTCAATGGTCGTGAGCAATCTTCATACAGAAAATACAGCAAAAGTGAAATATCTCTAAAACTACACCACCTATTAACAAATCGGTTGGTACACATATAGAAAACATCTTTACCAAAAAGACTGTATTAAATTTATAAGGTTAGGGTTCTTGATTAGTATTAATTTTGAATAAAACTAAGGTTTTGCACTGCGCATACCGTCAAACTCAAGGCATTGTCAATGGTCGCTAGCAATCTTCATACAGAAAATACAGGAAAAGTGATATATCTCTAAAACTACACCGCCTAGAAACAAATCGCTTTGTACACATGTAGAAAACATCTTTACCAAAAACATTATATTAAATTTATAAGGTTAGTGATGATGATGTTAGATTTTGACGCATGCGCATGAAACTGACCGGGCGCTGAAACTGACCGGGCGCTGAAACTGCGACAGGGACCTACCCAACAGGTCATGCAATGTAGCAGAGAAAATTGTTTGTTTGTTGTTTGTTGTTGTTTTACGTCCTAGCAACATCTAAGGTCATATCAGGACGGGGGCAGAGAAAAAGGTCATACAATAGCAGAGCAAAAAAAAAGAAAACAATCCACAGCCCCCGTATACATGCATAATATAATATATAATGCAGTATATATAATATATATACTATATATATGTAAACACTGGCAACTATGTTATTCTGAGGAATATAACTATTTACCCCCAAAAGTCATAGTATATATATATATATTTATTATATATAAGGAGGCAGTTAGAGTACAAATAACACAGGGGGGTGAATATATAGTCTCTGGCAATGAATATTCAGACTTTGCCTGAAAATAAAAAGAGAAATACAGAGAAATCCTCCTGAACGTAATGTGTGTCTGTTAGGGACAAGGACGGCTAGTGGCGGCGCCACCGGTCACGTGCGTGAGGTCGGGGTGGGAAAATATAGAATAATAATCGGTAGATATATAAAACAAGCAATTCCCTTCCATGCCTTTATAATTGCATAATATGTTATACCCCCCACACACATATATATATATATATATATATATATATATATATATATACATATGTAAATACGCATTACGAGGAGACCGGAGTGGATGATACAATCTTTATTAACATGGAAGTATATATAAATATGCACGTAAAATATATATATAGAAAGTATCTTGCTGGGCTGACAATGCCCTACCGATCAAGTAAAAAATTAAAATACAGTGAATCATATGGCAATGTGTAAAAAAGCGAAGTGACGCAGCCGGCACGCGATCAGTGGTGTATATTTCGCTCAGCAGCGCCGACTCGCGGAATTAGCCAGTAGCCCCACGCGGCTCCAAAACTCGTCGCGGAGGGGCAGCACCATGCGGTTTCTGACATCGGCATATATGTAGTATATGCTTTGCTATATACATATATATAGAGATCTATATACATATATATAGATATATATATACATATATATACATATATATACATATATATATATATACATATATATATACATATATACATATATATATACATATATAAACAAATATACACATATATACATATAATATACAGATAATACGCATATAATATACATACATTATCTGCGCTATAGTACTATATTAGTAGTAATACTAATAGTAATAATAATGACAAGAGACATATATGTAAATGGAGTGAGTAATAAACTCTGGCTGGCCTCTAAGATCCCCAATTTTTTATTAAAAGAAAAAATCAGGTAGAAGTGATCAACTGGTATCGGGACAGGAAGCACCTGCTGACCAGCTGCCTTTGCTTACCTGCCCCCACAAGCAATAGGGTTCCAAGCTGCTCTAACTGTACCCCACAGAACCTTCCAGAATCAGCACACAATAGATTCACCTGCACCGCTTATATAATATTTGCATAAAGGTAATCATTTATACATACACATAATATACATTTATACACACAGATATAAATGCCATGCTACTAAACAAGAAGCACCTGTTTCCGCTAATGTTCGAAATCAGGGTCAATACTGAAATCATTTGGCGGTCTGTCGGACGAACCGACCGTTTGGGGCCACTATCGAACAGTCCCCGGCTCACCGGCCAACGATTGGACAATATAGAAAATAACAATATCTATACCCATCATCATCATCATCATGCTGTTGGTCGTGATGCGACAAAGACTGCTTTCATTACTTGTCTGCCGCTCTGTTTTGAGCGGTTGTACATTTCATGAAAGCTGCCTGCAATAGTGTTGAAGTGCTGCTGGCTTTTGCAAGTTACCAGCGGCACTCTCTCGGGGAGCAAATAGAGGTTTCACACCAGCAAGAACATGTCAAGACAGGCGCAACATTATTTGTCCCTGCAGTGGCTGGTCGGGAAATGTTAGGAGTTCCATACATCAACCACCCTTAATGCTGCCACAGTGACATGGTTTTCTGTTCAGGGTTTGCTCCCTTAGCCTTCGGTTCTGTCAAGAACCTGTACCACAATGCACTGGTTTACAACTCTGCAAGGCAGGGGCGTCAAACTCCCTGAGGTATTGCTATACCTGCAATACCTGCATACATTATACCCATACCCAGGTCCATATTAAAGATGCATAGTCCGATGAGAACATCAACTTTTCAAAACCAAAATAATTATCTAAATTTGATTCTACATATCTAACATAGATACTGGCACACTTATTAAACATTTGTCACCATATATAAGGGAATACTGAGTCAATTTAATATCTCTTACTGTGGCAGAAGGCAATGGTATCAGAGTTTTGGTGTGCTTGCCAAAATTAGTTTTACATGGCGGAACTTCAAATATCTCCAAAGTTAGCCATTTAAAATAAAAGTTACTTCAAGCTAAAGTGAGATACATAATAACGACCAACCTAATGTATTTATCTCAGAAAATGTCAGAAACTCAAAACCATCGGACTATGCAACTTTAATTATTATCATATACATGTTAATTCCGCCATGTATATACATATAATATATTATACTCCTTATAATATACATATAATATATATATATACACACAGACACAAATGCTATGCTACTAAGAAATGCTTGTTTCTGCTAATGCCACCTGCACACGCCAGAGGGCGCATCGGGTGCGGCATGCTATGGAGGAGCGATACCAGAACGAGGCTGCGAGCACCTCCTGGTGGGGGTGGGGGGTGTCAGAATGGGGGGGTCGGGTCATGCGGTGTAACATAATGACCCAGGTATAGGCTCAGCACAGACATCCAGCCACGTTGGGGGAGGGGGAGGGGGGGGGCTGCAAGTTTGTACATTGGTTACGCTGATGGGGGAGGGGGAGGGGGGCCCCCCCCCCGCTGGATGACTTTGGCTGCATGCCAGGGGCCAGCCTGAGGCTAATCTGATCTCTGGTCCCAGGGTACAGGAGCACTAAGAGGTCGGGGAGTCACGGGAAGGGAGGAGGGGGAGGAGGGGGAGGGGAAGGAGGGGGTGGGGAGGAGGAGAGGGGGGGAGGCAGGAGAGGGAGAGAGAGGGGAGGGGTGGGGGGGGTTAGGGGGAGAGGTGGTGATGGGGAGGGAGGAGGGGGAGGGGGAGACAGGGGAGGATCAGGACGGGGAGGGGGAAGGGGGGGGGGGAATGGAGATGGGGAGAGGGGAGGGGGAGTACGGGGAGGGTGGGGTGGGGGGCAGAGGGATGAGGGAGGGAGGAGCGGAGGAGGAGGGAGGAGGGAGGGGGAAGGGAATGCACATGATCAGCAGGGGAGGAGAGGGACAGTGACAAGGAAAGGGTGTCGGTGGAGAGGGGGAGGGAGGGGTGGATGAAGGCGAGGGGGGAGGGAGAAGGAGGGGTAGGAGAGGAGGAGTGAGAGAGGCAGGGGAGAGGTATGCAAGATACATCGATAGGGAGAAGGAAGGGGAGGGGAAGAACAAGAGCGAGATGGAAGGGGAGGGAGAGAGGGGGGGGGGAGGAATGGGGAGCACGTGGAGGAAACTAGGGACGTTGGAGAGGAATGGAGGGAGAAGGCAGGGGAATGGAGGCCGAGGAAGAAGAGAGGAAGAAGAGGAAGAACTGGGGAGAAGGTGGGAGAAACGGAGAGAGGAAATGAGACTGAGAAAGAAAAATGAAGGGATTGGAAGAGAAGAAATATTGGAAGAGAGAAGAGGAGGAACACATGCAGACACACACAGACACACAGACACACACAGACACACACAGACACACACAGACATACTCATCTACCTAAGCAACAGCCCGACCATTACCTTTGGCCTTGGAGGAAGGACAAGAGGGGAGCGGGGAGGTGGAGAGGGGATGGGGGGAGGGGAGGGGATGTGCTATTGTAATGACAGATACTCACTGTCAACTCTGTGACACAATGATGGCCATGAGCCATGACCAGTGTGTCGTATCCATGGCAACTTGGCCAAGGGCCATGGTCAGTGTATAAATGTCTGACTCTCTGCAGCTGGGAATCAAGCAAAAGAGGCTATGGCCAGACCAGAGTGCGTCGCAGTGTGTAGCCATAACAACAGGATCCAGTGTCTCAATATGTGTAACCATAGTTTAACCATCGTGTATCCATGGCAACTTGGCCAAGGGCCCTAGTCGGTGTATAAATGTGTGACTATATGCAGCGGAGAAGCAAGGAGATGACATAAGAGGCTGTGACCAGAGTGTGTCACAATGCATATCCATAACAACAGGATCCAGTGTTTCAGTGTGCATAATCATGACATTACCATGGCATAACCATGGCAACTTGGCCAATGGCCATGGTCAATTTGTAAATGTCTGACTCTATGCAGCTGGGAAGCAATCACAAGAGGCTGTGACCAAAGTGGGTCACAGTGTGTAGCCATAGCAACATGATCCAGTGTCTCAATGTGGTGTAACCATGGCATCACCATGGTATAACCATGGCAACTTGGCCAATGGCCATGGTCAGTGTGTAAATACATAGCCATAGCAACAGGACCCTGTGTCTCAGTGTGTGTAACCATGGTGTAACCATGGCAACTGAAGCAGTCCCGTGTTCCACTGTGGATACCCTTGTGAAGGACTGGTTTTTGGTGCATAGTCCCACGAAAGCATCAAATTTTCGAAACCAAAATGACTTAGTTAGATTTGATGCGATGTATCAAACTTTGTTTTAAGTATGTGGTTTTTTTTTACACTTTCATAATGGATGTTATGTTTCTGGTTGTGCTCCGTTGTTCATTCCCAATGTGTGCTGCCATAGATATTTCACAATAGGTCTGCCATGGGTTATTTACTGGCGCATCCAGGGTTTGAACCCCACAACCTGCCATATGTGGAAAGCACACATTCAACTCATTCAGCCATCTTGTCTGGTGCTCATTCAGACACAACACCGAAACCAGACAACAAACCAATTTAGCAAAAACCATCAGTGATTACGAACACAGTAAAACCTCTCTAACCTACCACCTCCACAGATCGACCACTCCCCTATATCGATCACTTTATTTGGGGCCCAAACGATCGCCCCTACAAAATACCATTGTAACAATATTTTGTTTAACTCCCTAAGCCGACTACGTTCCTAAATGGACCATTTAAATTCGGTCCCATGGTCGGTCAATTTAGAGAAGTTTTACTGCATAAAGAAAACCAGCTAATCACGTTTGATAGGCTGGTTAGTTTTTAATCCCTGTTATGTCGCCGACAATGTGGTGTTTGCTGTGGACCTCTGGCGGCAGTTTTGCGCCCAGGGTCTGATCACTTTCCCGCGCTTCACGTCACACAATTCGAAGGCAGACGACTTCCGGTGTGCGCAGACGACACTCGCCTGTTTTCCGCGTTTTGTTTATGAGACGCTGACTGGGGCGAGCGTCTGAGTGTCGGGTGGCGCGTTCCCAGATCCTCCTCCACCACTCGACCTTGGTGGTGTTTGATGTACCAATGTATGACAGATTCACGTAAACAAGCTGAAGGCTGAACTACAATGTATATAAATATTATATATATATATATCTATATATATATGCATATATATGTGCATAATATATCTATCGATATATCTATATATACATACATATATATGTACAAAATATATCAGTCGATCATCCATCTATATATATGTATACATGCATATATATGTACATAATATATCTATCGATCTATCTATATATGTATGCATGCATATAAATGTACATAATATATATATCGATCTATCTATCTATATATATATACATGCATATATATGTACATATTATATCTATCGATCTATCTATCTATATATATGTATAGATGCATATATATGTACATAATATATCTATCGATCTATCTATAGAAATTAATATATATATATATGCATATTTAACCGTACGGCTTTTCCGCCCCCGCCTAAGGCGAGCCTACATGTTAATATAATTAATTGTTTCCATGTTAATTTCCTTGGGCCAGCCGCCGCCGTTGTAGCCTTACCTCCCGCCTATGAGTAGTCCGTCGTCGGTGTCCGCCCCGTACGGAAGGCGCCAGCCAGAGTATCGTCTAAATGCTAGATTTGCCATTGTGCACATTTATCGGCCTAAAGTGTATTTATATTAGGTTATTTCCACTACTGGATGCCCCCTTCGTCGTTGGAGGTATTATGAATGTTACTAACTGAATCCCAAATATGCGCAGTCCAGCACGAGTCGCTGCCGCTGTCTCTACTATTTAGTTTACATTATATGTCGTGGTTCTAGCCTAAAAGTAACACTACGTTAATTCTGTGAATGCGTCAGTTATTAGATCCCCGCAGATGGGTAAATTACTTGCAGAAGGCCGACTTAGGCTTAAGGCCTCTCAGTTCATAGAAAGCAATCGAATATCAGGTTTCCATAGCGGTTAATCTACAATAAGACTGGAGGATAGTAAAGAATGCAAGGAATGTCCTGATTCACCTTCACAAGAGCTCACGGTTTATTCTTAACCAAATACTAACATTGATACCAACATAAATAGTAATAAAGGTCTCCCGTTCCCTCCCGTGTGGTTTCTATAATTTAGTTTAGAATTTTGACCCTAAAAAGCCTAAATATCGGTGGAAAACGACGGAGCGTGCAAAAACACGTCCGCCGGGTCTGGCCCCGAACGCCCGACCTTCCATCGTTGCTTGGCTAGTCGCCAAGCAACGCTTTACCACCGGGAACCCTCGCGTGCACAAGTGTTAGCAATTTGCGCGCTCGCAAATCGCGCGCGCGCAAATTGCTCAAGGCGAGTAGACACGCCCACTTCACATATATACACATAATATATCTATCGATCTATCTATCTATATTATAATATATATATGCATATATATGTACCTAATATAGCTATTGATCTATCTATATATGTATATATGCATATATATGTTCATAATATACAGTAAAAATATATGTCTATACATATATACAGTAAAAATCTCTAAATCGACCAACCATGAAACCAAGTTTAAATAGCCTATTTAGGGCAGTGGGCGGTTTAGGGAGTGTTTAGGAAAAAATCATTACTATGGCATTGTATGGGTAATCGTTTGGGACCCAAATAAAGCTAGCATTATAGGGGAGTGGTCAATCTGTGGAGGTGATCGGTTAGAGAGGATTTACGGTAATCTAAAGCTACATTATCCAATGAACACAAAACATTTTGTAACTCCAAGCACTTACTTAAATTTGATCCTATATATCAACCTTATAATTTAGATACTATTGTACTCATTAACCATTTGTTGCTGCGTAGAAGGAACTCTAAGTCAATTTAATAGAACTGTCAAATCCTATGGAGTCTTTTTTTCTTTTCTTGAAGATTTATACTGCCTATCATGGATAAGTCTGAGTAAACTTGTTTTCACCATTAGGCAGTTTGTCGAGAGAAAGCCCGAGTCTACACTTTTACCAACCCAAGGGATTTTTAACCTCCTACACCACATAGACATGGTATGAGAGCAACTGGCCTTTGATGACGCTGTAAGTTATACACAGCAGTGGAAATCCAAATTGGCAGAGGTGGGGCACAGGGAATCGACCCACCAACCTTCAGATTAGGAGTCTGACCTAGAAAAAAGTCAGACACTCTAACCACTCCACCTCAGAGAACACCAGTCTAATATTTCAAAGGGCACGCCATAATTAGTGGATACCTGTTTTTACCTTCAAATATCTCTAAAGTTAACTCTTTAAAATGAAAGTTGCCTTGATTATGGTGACCAAACTGATATATATCTATGTACATTATAATGATCAATCTAATATATTTATCTGTAGATTATGATGATCAACCTAAGATATGTCACCGTAGATTATAATCATCAATCTAATATGTTTCTCTGTAGATTATAATGATCAACCTAATATATTTCTCTGTAGATTATAATGATCAACCTAATATATGTCACTGTAGCTTACAATGATCAATCTAATATATTTCACTGTAGATTATAATGATCAACCTAATATATTTCTCTGTAAATTATAATGATCAATCTAATATATGTCACTGTAGATTATAATGATCTATCTAATATATGTCACTGTACATTATAATGATTAATCAAATATATGTCACTGTAAATTATAATGATCAATCTAATATATGTCACTGTAGATTATAATGGTCAATCTAATATATGTCACTGTAGATTATAATGGTCAATCTAATATATGTCACTGTAGATTATAATGATCAATCGAATATATGTCACTGTAGATTATAATGATCAATCTAATATATGTCACTGTAGATTATAATGATCAATCTAATATATTTCACTGTAGATTATAATGATCAACCTAATATATGTCTCTGTAGATTACAATGAACAATCTAATATATGTCACTGTAGATTATAATGATCAACCTAATATGTCACTGTAGATTATAATGATCAACCTAATATATTTCTCTGTAGATTACGATGATCAATCTAATATATTTTACTGTAGATTATAATAATCAACCTAATATATTTCTCTGTAGATTGCGATGATCAACCTAATATATGTCACTGTAGCTTATGATGATCAACCTAATATAGTTCTATGTAGATCATAATGATCAACCTAATATATTTCTCTGTAGATTATGATGATCAACCTAATATACGTCACTGTAGATTATGATGATCAACCTAATATATTTCACTGTAGATTATGATGATAAACCTAATATATGTCACTGTAGATTATGATGATCAATCTAATATATGTCACTTTATATCATAATGATCAATCTAATATATGTCACTGTAAATTATAATGATCAACCTAATATATGTCACTGTAGATTATGATGATCAACCTAATATATTTATCTCTAGATTACGATGATCAATCTAATATATGTCACTGTAGATTATAATGATCAACCTAATATATTTATCTGCAGATTACGATGATCAATCTAATTTATGTCACTGTAGATTATGATGATCAATCTAATATATTTCACTGTAGATTATGATGATCAATCTAATATATGTCACTGTAGATTATAATGATCAATCTAATATATGTCACTGTAGATTATGATCAACCTAATATATTTATCTGTAGATTACGATGATCAATCTAATATATATCACTGTAGATTATAATGATCAACCTAATATATTTATCTGCAGATTACGATGATCAATCTAATATATGTCACTGTAGATTATGATGATCAATCTAATATATTTCACTGTAGATTACGATGATCAACCTAATATATGTCACTGTAGATTATGATGATCAACCTAATATATGTCACTGTAGATTATGATGATCAATCTAATATATTTCACTGTAGATTATGATGATCAACCTAATATATGTCACTGTAGATTATGATGATCAACCTAATATATTTCACTGCAGCTTACGATGATCAACCTCCTACATTTGAAACAGTGAAGCAACTCAAAAGGACCGTGCTATGCAACATTCACCCCTCTCCACAGTCAGATATAACCCCGGGTCTCTGTCTGAGGTGACCAAATGACAAACTATACTGGTTCACAATCTAGTCTGCTCCTACAAAGATGCACTCCTTTCTTATATCAACACGTGATCAAAGCGAACAAAAACAATTAGAGAAAAAAAATATAATGGCGGCCCCTGATGCGCATTTGGCGCCTTATCACGGGCCGGGGCTTGCAGATTACTCCGGTATCTGATAACGTTCTGTTTCACGTCGCATCGCTGCAGACAGGTGGCGCTTCACGTCGGCAGAACGCTGGTGCAGTAGCCTACTAATGTACATTTCCGGTTATGTCGTAACGGGTTCTTTGGGTGTGTTTTTTTTTGCAAACGGAATTTTTTTTTAATGATTGCTATTTTTGCAAATGGAATTTCTTTCCCTTTTTGTGTGATTATTTGTTTATAGACGAGAACACGGTTCCGAGTGCGCATGCGCTGAAAACGGCTTTGGGAGCAAAGCAAAGGCGTACGGCCATTGAGGTTGCCGATACGCATAGGGCAAAACTGCCATTTTATTCAAAATTAATAGAAATACATAACAATTTGACACAAACATGGACGGAAGGATGCAATATAATAATATGATGAATATGTTTAAGACACAACTCTCCATAATTAAGCATTTTGAGCTAAGAAACATACAATTTCAGTAACTTTACATGCTGATGTTTACATCACCATTGATTAGCCATAAGTAATTCTTGTTCTAAATATTAAAATGTCAAATGTGTCAACAAAAACTTGTTTCAAAGAAATATATAACCAATATCTGATTAACCCTACTCATTTTCTATTTCTACATATGTCATTAACCATAGGATATAAATAAAAACATGAATAAAATAAGTAAAACTGACTGGCTATGGCTCTAACACTAGTCTTCATGCCTAGATTTGTCTAAATCTAAATGCACATGGCATAAGATGTGCTGATTATATTGATGTAAATGCAATGCTGAATAAAAGATTAATATCTTAATTTATTATATATATTTTTTAAAGTTAGTGTTCTATGTTTCAATCAAGTGCTGAAATGAGCTGAAACTAACACATTTCATAACTGCACTCAATGTATTAGCATGTGCCATGAGCTTCTCGCGGGTTTGTTTTGCTCTGACACATCCCACGATGCACCGTGCGGCTGGAATAGTGATGTAGTCTATTCTGCTCATAATGGCTAAGTGCATGCACTTGCTTTTTGCCACAGTGCAGTCGTGGTCATAATCCATATGGATTGATTTCCTTTCTCAATAATTTTTGTAAACTTGTTTGTGGTGTAAAATTGGGGAGGGGAGTTGGCATTTTTTAAATTTTTGTTTGTTTATCTGTTTATATCTTTGTGCATGCCAAACTTAATTCACCACGTATTCACCAGTTCAAATAACTCCAAAAGTTGGTTACCTCTTGGAGTTTTACGTCCTAGCAACATCTAAGGTCATATCATGAGGGACATTGTGACGTGCATGTCAAACTTAATTCAGCACGCATTCACCAGTTCAAATAACTCCAAAAGTTGGTTACCTCTTGGAGTTTTACGTCCTAGCAACATCTAAGGTCATATCATGACGGACATTGTGACGTGCATGTCAAACTTAATTCAGCACGCATTCACCAGTTCAAATAACTCCAAAAGTTGGTTAGTTCTTGGAGTATTACGTCTTGTTTTGTTTTGTTTGTTGTTGTTTTACGTCGTAGCAACATCTAAGGTCATATCAGGATGGGTACCGACTTGTGACAGTGCACACTCATGGTGACTTTATAGTGCTGCCCCACTGGAATACCAGGCCGCCAGCACAATAACTTCATATCCCACTCAGTCACATTATCCTGACACTGAGCCAACCAGTCCTTGTCCTATCCTAATAATGCCGAGCGCCAGGCTAGGAAGCAACAAGTATCAATTTTAAAGTCATTGGTTTGACGCGACCAGGGTTCGAACCCATGAGCCCACGATATACCAACACGGGAGACGGACGCTCTAACTCATTCGGCCATCACGTCTGGTCTGGAGTTTTACGTCCTATCAACATCTAAGGTCATATCAGGACGGACTCCAAAAGTAGCCATCTAGAATAGAAATTAGTGTCAAAGGTAGATAGATTATAACGATTGGCCTAATATGTTCGTAACAAAAATATGGTATAAACTAAAAAATAACATCGGTGTTCCATCAATACAAGACAATAGTTCAGTAATGTTGCACCATAGACTGATTGGTTGTTTGTGGTGGTGTGGTCTGCGGGTGGGTGGGTGTGTGGGTGGGTGGGGTGTTAGGGGGGGATAGAAACTAAAAAACCATCGTGTTATGCAACTTTACTGAGCTCTATAAATCGAAGACAATAGTTTGGCGATGTTGCACCATAAGCCGTGTTCACACCCACAACTTTAGGCCGAACTAGATAAGGCGAACTAGAGGAGGCGAACTAGGCGTGAAAGTGAGTCGTGTCCACACTTGCAGTACTTGGGTCGGTTTAAGGCGGAAATCGCTATCTGGGCATGAGCAAGTCCATACTAACCAGCGCCACTTTCGGTTAGTCGACGTCGCCACGAGAGAGTGTGGGTTCGACCTAGATATGTATGGACTGAATCCTATTGTTTTCGAAACGGTCAAAACTTCTGCTGGGCAGTGAAAACCTAAAAATAAATGATGAAAAAATATCTGTGCACAGCTAGCGGTTTCATAGACCAAATTATATAATATGCGCTTTTGATCGACCGGAAAGTCAACAAACTCAGGTCTTGACTGCGCATGCGTGTGACGAGCTCAAGCTGCCTCAACTAAACCGCTTGTGTCCACACGCGCAAGATAGGCCAATTCAAGCTAGTTCGCTTCATCAATACTACCTCACGACATGGTTTACTTGAGGCGAACTAGTTGAGGCGAATCAGCCCTAATCCGCCTCAGCGTCGCGTCCACATGGCGAATGTGAGTCGAACTATAGGAGGCGAACTAGTTGAGGCGACTTAACGCCCAGCTGTGAACACGGCTTTAGACTGATTGGTTGTTTGTGGGGGTGGTGATGTGTCTGTGTGTGTGTGTGGGGGGGGGGGGGGGGGGGGGGGGTTACGGGGAGGTGTTAGAGTGAGAGAGGGGGAGGGGGCGTAAAGGACTACTTTTGAATTAGTGGTGCTTGAGAACACGTGTCCTCCACGTGTGTACTTCCTGACCCCATTGTCAAACAAGGAAACACTCCATTTGCATTCCGTTGTCTTTTCTTCTTAATAACAAACAATAGTAGAAAAACACACTATTGTGAAACGTCGGCCATTTTTAGTAATAAATCAAATGTGGCAACACGAAACGGGAAAAAGAAATGCTTTTATAACAAAGGAACTGAAGTCGCAAAATGCATAGGTTAGTGAAAATTACCGTTTCATGGTGCACTGATTTTCAGTTTTTGATATGTTATTTTAGATAAATATATTCGCTTGATTATTTTGAGCTATTTTACTTCAGTTGGAAGTAACTTTTATTTTAGATGGTTAACTTTGGAGATATTTGAAGTGAATAATTGCAGAATTAAATTTGGACATGCACACCTGGAATACTGGAATTTTGTTGCCAGTTTTTGAGCAGCGCAACAGGATTGCAGCGCAACAGCTTAGCAGCGCAACAGCATAGCAACGTAACAATATAGCAGTACAACAACATAGCAGTATAGTAATAGTAGGATAGCAACATAGTAGCATAATAGTATAGCAACATAGCAAGATAGCAAGATAGCAGCATAGCAGCATGGAAGGATGGAAATGAGTTAGAGCATCCGTCTCAGGTGTTGGTAGATCATGGGATCGTGGTATAAAAACACGGATGCTCTGCCACTGTGAGCACCCTATGTGATTACAAAACTCTCCCCCTTCATTTCACCTGTGATGCAATTAGCCTAATCAATTTAACCATGTCTGGAAAGAGGAAGGAAAACTAGTCACAAGGATGAACAGTGAATAAGTTGTGCTTTATTGGCAGCAACTCCTGTCATCCCCCTTACATGTGACCTAACACCTATACTCCTCATATACTGCCCACACTATGTCTCATTGTCACTTTAGCCTGTATATTGACACAGTGCCAACATCCCATGGGACAGGAGTCCTATGGCTGTGGATGCACTCAATTTGAATATCTGAATTTGGATAGCATTAGACAGAGTGTCTGGGGTCCTGCTCTAGAGTAGGTCTGTCTCACTCAAGAGCCAGGATGAGAGTGATTTTCCTTCAGTGTGTCTGAGGCAAAATCTTGAATAATTAATTAGTTGAGACTAGAGTGTGGTCAGGATAGGCCAAGGGAGTCAGGTGACCGGACATTCCCCAGCCAGCCAATGAGACACTCCCCCACAGACTGGGTGGGTGACCACCCCATTAGGGGCTGTCACTCAAACCAGCTGCAGGTGGTGTACTCCATACATATGCAAATTAGGCAGGTGGGTCAGTCGGGTGGTCTTGGGTGGACAGGATGTTGCAAACAGTTACAGATTTGTATATAGTAAAATCATTCTTTTCCTCCTTTGTATTCTTTATGAACACATAGAGAACATTTCAACCATCATGTACTGTTTCTTGCAAAGGAACTCTTTTCATTAACTCCAAACATCATATATAACAGATAGTTTACTCTATTCAGCATCATGTACATTTCCATCAACTCCACTCCTAGTAGAGAACATATAGTTTACCTCACTCAGTATCATGTACCATGGGAGTGGACTTCTGTTGATTTTAGTTACCTTTAGTTTACATAATATAAGTCCCACTCCAGCATCCAAGAATAATAATGCTCTCTGCCAATATATAATTCTCAACCGAAAATCCGTATATTTTTACAGTGGGGTCGAATCCTGGTCGAGTCAAACCAATGACTTAAAAATTGATACTTGTCGCTTCCTAGCCTGGTGCTCGCCATTCTTAGGAGATGGCAAGGAGCAGTGGAATGAGGAAGACCAATCGTCCGTGATTGAAATTTCCCCTGCTTAATCAACTAATGTACAGAAAGAACAAAAAAGGATGGGTGTTTGTGGGGATTTAAGTCCTAGTAATATCTATGGTCATATCTTGTCGAATGGGAATCATGACAGCACAGTGACATAGCAGCATAGCAACATAATAGCATTGCAATATAACAGCATAGTGGCATAACAAGATAACAGCATAGCAACATAAAAACATAGCAACATAATAGCATAGCAACATAACAGCATAGTGGCATAACAAGATGCCAGTATAGCAACATAACAGCATAGCAACATAATAACAAAGCAACATAACAGCATAGTGGCATAAGAAGATAACAGTGTAACAACATAACAGCATAGCAACATAACAGCATAGTGGCATAACAAGATAACAGTATAGCAACAACAAAACATAGCAGCATAGCAACATAACAGCATAGCAACATTGTAACATAACAACATAGCATAGCAGTATACCAGCATAACAGCATAGCAACATAGCAACATAACAGCATAGCAGCATAACAGCATAGCAACATAACAACATAACAGCATAGCAACATAGCATCATAGGAACATAACAGCATAGTAGCATAGCAACATAACAAAACAGCAATATGACAGCATAAAAATATAGCAACATAACAACATAGCAGCATAGAATTAGAAACATAACAGCATAGTAGCACAGCAACATAACGGCATAGCAGCATAGTAACATAACTCCATAACAACATAGCAGCATAGCAACATAAAGGCATAGCAACATAACAGCATAGTAGCATATCAAGATAACAACACAGCAACATGACAGCATAGCAACAGAGCAACATAACATCATCGCAACATAACAACATAGCAGCATATAATTAGAAACATAACAGCATAGTAGCACAACAACATAATGGCATAGCAGCATAGTAATATAACATAATAGCAACATAACAACATAGCAACATAACAACATAACAGCATAGTAGTATAGCAACATAACAACACAACAACATGACAGCATATCAACATAACAGCATAACAACATAACAGCATAGCAGCATAGAATTAGAAACATAACAGCACAGTAGCACAACAACATAACAGCATAGCAGCATAGTAACATAACTCCATCGCAGCATAACAGCATAGCAACATAACAGCATAACAACATAACAGCATAACAACATAACAGCATAGCAACACAGCGACAGAACATCATAGCTCAGGATTACCAAACTGCAACCAATGTATTTAAGTTGGACATGTGGGATCAAATGTAGGTCAGTGTTTTGGTTTAAAACAAGTTGAAGTTTTCATCGGATGATGTAGCTTTGAAGGAGAGGTGTGTGTGTGGGGGGCGGGGCGACCCCTATCCGTCCGTTACCCCCTTCCCTCCATCACTCCCTCGGTCTTCCTCTGTTCCTTCTCCTGTCGGCTTTCTTCTTTTCTCTCTCCTTCTTTGTCTTCTTCTTTTTATTGGACGCGGTGGCTGAATCGGTAGAGCGCAGGCCTCCTGTGCATGAAATCGGGAGTTCAATAACCGGTCGAGTCAAACCAATGACTTACAAAATTGATACTTGTCGCTTCCTGGCCTGCCGCTCGGCATTAATAGGATAGTGCAAGGACTGGTTTAGCTCAGTGTCAGGATAATTTGACTGAGGGGGATATTTGGTCATGGTGCTGGCAGCCTGGTCTCCCAGTGGGGCAGCACTATAAAGTCACCATGAGTGTGCACTGTCACAAGTCAGTACCAGTCCTGATATTACCATAGATGTTGCCAGGATGTAAAACTCCAACAACCAACCAATCTTCTTCATTTCCCGTCATTGTTTCATTTCCCACCCCCTCTCTGCCCCGCCTCTCCCATCTCCATCCTATCCCCATCTCCCCATCTCTCACCCCTACCCGACCCCAGCCCTACCAGCTACACCCCTCCCCTTTCTCTTAGCTTTTAGTAACACAACCCCTCACCAGAGGGGAGAACGTCGCTTTCCCATGGTTATCAACTTTACTTGGGGGACGCCCCCCGACACCCCCCCCCCCCCCCAGTCCCCACCCGGCCCCGCCGAACCCTCCCCCCGATCCTGTTTTGGCTGGAAATATGATCCACTTTAATAATTATGGAATGCATAATGTTATCTGCATACTAGTACTGAGCAAACATAGAATAGTGTATTCTATGTTGTTTACAATGGGCCGAAGTTCACTGATTAGATATATATGGCTGCCTGGCTGACTGGCTGACTGGCTGGCTGACTGGCTGACTGATTGGCTGACTGGCTGATTGCCTGACTGACTGGCTGACTGGCTGGCTGGCTGGCTGACTGGCTGACTTGCTGACTGGCTGGCTGGCTGGCTGACTGGCTGACTGGCTGACTGGCTGACTGGCTGACTGGCTGACTGGCTGACTGGCTGACTGGCTGACTGGCTGACTGGCTGGCTGACTGGCTGACTGGCTGACTGGCTGACTGGCTGACTGGCTGACTGGCTGACTGGCTGACTGGCTGACTGGCTGACTGGCTGACTGACTGGCTGACTGGCTGACTGGCTGACTGGCTGACTGGCTGACTGGCTGACTGGCTGACTGACTGGCTGACTGGCTGACTGGCTGGCTGACTGGCTGACTGGCTGACTGGCTGACTGGCTGGCTGACTGGCTGATTGGCTGATTGGCTGACTGACTGGCTGGCTATAAGGTTACTTCCGCCCCCCCTCACCCCCACCCCTCACCCCCACCCCTCACCCCCCTTCCCACCCTCACCCCCTCACTCACTGCAGATAAATTCGTCCGCCGGGTGGCGGGGTGAAGGGGGGGGGGGGCAACCCCACCTGCCATGTTAGTGGTGAATGCGCATGCGCTTACTTCCCGGAGAAACCCGCGGTACTAACAAATCATTACTCACAAAAATGTGCAGAGGTAGATTTTAGTCGACTAGTATTTGTAACCCCACCCCAGCCACACCCGCAATCACATATCCAAACATACACACACATGCTTACACACATACACACACTCACATATACACACATACACACATGCTTACACATACACACATATATACACACATACACACATACACACATACACACACGCTTACACATACAGACATATATACACACATACGCACATACATGCACACACATGCTCACACACATATGCACACTCACATATACACACATACACACATACACACATACACACATATATATGCACACATACACACATACACACATACACACATACACACACGCTTACACATACACACATATATACACACATACACACATACATACACACACATGCTCACACACATACACACACTGACATATACACACATACACACACGCTTACACATACACACACTGACATATACACACACATACCCACATACATACATACACATGCTCACACATATGCACACTCACATATACACACATACACACACGCTTACATACACACTCACATATACAGACACATACACACACATACATACACATGCTCACACACACATGCACACTCACATTTACACACATACTCACACGCTTACATACACACTCACATATACACACATACATACATACACATGCTCATACATATATGCACACTCACATATACACACATACACACACGCTTACATACACACTCACATATACACACATACACACATATATACATACATACACATGCTCACACACATATGCACACTCACATATACACACATATCACACGCTTACATACACACTCACATATACACACATACATACATACACATGCTCACACATGTACGCACACTCACATACACACATAAACACATGCTTACACATACACGCACTCACATATACACACACATACACATACACACACATACTCATACACACACGGACTCACAAACATACTCACACACAGACGGACCCACACATAAAAAGTAAGCGTTTCTTTGGGAACCCTCGCTCACGGATGTGGTCACGTGTCTGTGGTTGTCTGGGCACGTGACCTCTCGTAATGATGTTGATTCTCACCCTTGCCGCTAGGGGCGAGTCTTACTATTGAGCAAATCGACATATGATATCAATAAGTGTACAGGCTGACACTTTTTTGTTTCCGGACTCCCGCCTTTCCTTTGATTGGGCGCGTGTTGTTTTATATATATATATATATATATATATATATATTAGTACTAAATGTAGTTTATAATGTCCTATGTCAGCGCCAGAACACTGGTCTTCCAGCCATATTGTAAAATTGGTTGATGCATAAATGAAGCTAGCAATTGTAATATTAAACTACATAGAAATATTATAATTCAAGTTCGATAGTAATACTTATAGTATTGTGCGTGTGGTGGATGCACGCTACATCAGACATGGCATTACATGCTTCCTGAATTTACATTTTAACTCCTCTTTGTTACCTACTTTTTTCTTTTAGAAAAAGAAGAAAAGCTACATACATATATAGCTATATATGTACATATATATAGATATATATAGCTATATATAGCTATAACTATGTATATATAGCTATGTATATCCATATATATAGCTATGCATATCTAGCTATATCTAGCTTTATCTAGCTATGTCTAGCTATATATATAGCTATATATATCTATTTATCTAGCTATATATAGCTATATATATATAGATTTTCTAAAAAAAATTAAAGAAAAAATTAGTTAACGAAGAGGAGTTAAAATGTAAATACAAAAAATATCTGTGCAAAATAAAACCAGGAAACCCCAACTAAGCTGCACCACAAGGAAGCATGTGATATATCATGGCCCACCAGCTAGACAGCCCATGACGGGAAACCAGGAAATATCAAAGCCAGATAACACGTACACCAACAATATAATCAAATCAAATCCAAACAAACATAACCCAACCACCTATTACGTACAAGCCTATAACATGTAAATATAGTAGGCTAGTATATAATTAAGTAGAAACAAAAGTGGAAAACTCTTCCCAAGAAAACCCCCAAAACACTAACCACCTGCTAACATAGATCACTAACCCAAGATATAACTTTTAGAAAGACAAAACTATAACTGCTCAGCATTGAAAACAAGCCCGATCACCCAAACTTACATGCTATGGACAGCATAAACACCTCACACAAAAATATTTAAAAATAAAAAATATATATATATATAGCTATATATATATAGCTATGCATAATCACATAGTTTTAAGCACATATATATTAATATTTATATATTATGTTGGTTGTTGTGGCTTTATGTCCGTCAGATTCTAAGGTCATTTCAGGACGGCTACGACTTGTGACAATGCACACTGATGGTGACTTTATAGTGCTGTCCGACTGGGATACCAGGCCGCTGGGACCATGTCCTAATTCCATGCATTATCCTGACATTCTCTACACATTATCCTGACACTAAACTAGCCAGTCCTTGCCCTATCCTATCAATGCCGAGCGCCTGGCTAGGTAGCGAAACATATCAATTTTGTAAGTCATTGGTTTGACCAGGATTCGAACTCGCGACCTTCCGCATGGGAAGCCTGCACTCTAACCGATTCGGCAACCGCACCCAGCTTAATATATATACATATAGTAGATGTGTAAATGAATGGTTGTAATTATAAGAAAACATGCTGTTATTCAGTAAGCAGATACAGTGACTTGCCTGTGAATGTAAGTTATTGTGCACTGAGGAGCGGGACATAGCTCAGGTGGGTAGAGTGTCCACCTGTGAAGGTGTCTGTCATCCTATCGATCCTGCTCAGTGGACACATTTGCAGTTTGGGCTATTTTCTGTTCCAACCAGTGGTCCACAACTTGTTCATCAAAGGTTGTGGTATGTGCTGTCCTGTCTGTGGGAACATGCATATAAAAGACCCCTTGCTGCTTATCAGAAAGAGTAGCCTGTGTGGCAGCAGCTGGTTTCCTCCAAAGAAATATGTCAGAATGACCATATGTTTGACGTCCAATAGTGTCGAATCGACGAATGTAAAGTAAACAAATCGCCGCCTCCAGAGCGACGTCGATATCCATACTGTCACAGATCACCGCCGCCGCTGCCGCCACAGAATCGGCGGCAATATATTATGCCCAAATCTACTCAATGCTATCATATTTAACAGAATTACATACTCAAATCGTGAAATTTCATTAAATTAACCCTAAATTCGAAGCGAGATTAACGCTGATGCTGTAACAGCGGCGATATTAATATTTTCGAATCGACGAATGTAAACAGGCACAGAAGGATTTCCCAAATCTATAAATAACTGAAACATTAGCTAACTCGGGCGCGCTTTGGTCACATACATCCCCCGTGACACATTTGGAACTCTGGGGTTAGCTAACCCGGCACCCTCCTTTAACCCCGGTCCGGTTAAAAATTGGCTCATACATATGGGCCCTGGTCGAGTCAAACCAAAGACTTACAAATTGATACTTGTCACTTCCTAGCCTGGCGCTCAGCATTAATAGGATAGAGCAAGGACTGGTTGGCTTAGTGTCAGGATAATGTGACCGGGTGGTATATCAGGTCATGGTGCTGGCGGCCTGGTCTGCCAGGGTGGCAGCACTATACGTATAAAGTCATCATGAATGTGCAGTGTTGAAAGCCGGTACCCGTCCTGTGTGACCTTAGATGTTGGTAGGACGTAAAAGAACCACACACAAACCCAAAGATGTTATGGTTATGTAGATTCCAATGTTGTTGGACTTAATTATGTGGGGCAGGGTTCTCGGCGTTTAACACTAACAGTACATTCTGGGAATGTAATGTACTGTTTGTTGATGGAACAACGGTGTTGTGTTACCATGGTTACAGTGCGGAATATAGAACAGGTGCATACCTGTACTCACACATAAACACACACACATAGAACCAAGGCAATTTGTTGTGGATCTAAGCAAATTATCTGATTGGAGCCCTCCCTCCAAAGCTATATACAGTAATACCTCCCTAACCGTCCACCTCCACAGATCGACCACTCCCCTATATCAATCGCTTTATTTGGATCCCAACAATACCATTGTAACCATATTCTAACTCCCTAAATGGACCACCTCCCTAAATGGACCACTATTAATACTTTACAAAGTTAAAGTCGGTCCCAAGGTCGGTACATTTAGAGAGGTTTTACTGTAACTAAAGCTGTATACTCCGATTAAACATCACATTTTTTAAGCCAACAAAACTTCGCGAGTGCAGACACATGGATGCGCATCTATTCAAAGTTAGAGAATTTCATGGATTTATTTTTGTTGTGCCTCTAAAATAAAGTGGGATTGTCTTAGTTTATGTGCATTCAGTCTGAATATGATCGTAAATTTTGATTTGTTTTGTCATGCCTCTAACATAAAGTGGGATTATCTTATCTTATGTGCATTCAAACTGAATATGATCGTAAATTTGTGCGCGCTTTCAATCTTGAAATGGGGTGTGCGCTTATATTGGGTAGCGTGCTTCTATTGGGACATATACGGGAGATCCAAACTCCCCCCCCCCCAACCCTCCCACTCTCGCTTCCCTGCAAAGTACTCCATATAATCATGTTATCACAGAACAAGTCTGTGGTTTATGTTATATCAACATTTTATTAAATCATAAAAGCCAGATATAGCTTAAAGCCTCCAGCCCCCTTGCCCACAGGTGCAGGTTTTGCACACCATAGATGACCTTGTGACGTCATTCTTACCGGACATGAATCCAGGGTGGAGCTGGTTGGTTGTTGGAGTTTTACGTTCTGGTAACATCTGATGTCATATCTTGACGGGTACTGACTTGTGACAGTGTGCACTCATGGCGATTTTATAATGAGGTTGCCAGCACCAGGTTGCCAGCACCATGACCCAATATCACACTCAGTCACATTATGCTCACACTGAGCTAAACCAATCCTTGCCCTATCCTATTAATGCCGAGCGCCAGGCTAGGAAGTGACAAGTACAAATTTGGTAAGTCATTAGTTTGACTCGAATGGGAATTGAACTCGTGATCTGCCGCACGGGAGGCCTGCGCTCTACTGATTCGGCCACCACGTCCAGTACAGGGTGGAGTAGCTGCCTAGGTCCAATGTGGTGGGTTCGAACCCACGACGAGTCAAACCAAAGACTTACAAAAAACTGTTACCCATCTCTACCCTGCCAGGCGCTCGGCTGGGCATTACTAGGATAAGGCAAGCACTGGTTGGTTTCTGTGTCAGGATAATGTGACTGAGTGGGTTGTTGTGCCATGGTGCGTACCGGCATTGCGTCTCAGTGGAACATCACTGTGCAATAATCATGTGTGTGCACAGTCCCGTTATGACCGTAGATAACGTAAAACCCCCCAATGAACAATGACCAATGTTCTATAAACACCGGCATGGAGCTAATGAAAGTGTCAGCCACAGCAGGGCAGTGTTTCTGATGCAAACACATTGGATGCGTTTAATGCCTGGTACACACCTACCATTTACGATTCGCGCACTAAAACTCCCGACTCGACCCGACCCGCTTAAAACTGAAAACGGTCCGATTCATTTTTCGAATCGCGAATCGCAATCGTAATCGGCCAGTTTTAGCCCTAAAACTGAGGTTTTATGCCTGAATCGCAATTGCTAAGTGTGCGCAGGGAGTGCACACCTAGCGATTTTTGTGTGCGAAACGGGCAGTTTTAGATCGTATACGGTAGGTGGGTGCGCACAAACGGTAGGTGTGTACCAAGCCTAAGTTATGAGGTTCAGGCAAATACGTTGTAACTGTTATTGTTTTTATACTCATATAACGCGTTGTATAGTCTATATATACAACCAGGGGTCCACAACTGGTTCATCAAAGGCTGTGGTATGTGCTATTCTGTCTGTGGGAAAGTGCATATAAAAGACCCCTCGCTGCGTAGCCTTTTTTTCCCTTTTTTTTTCTTGAAGATCTATACTGCCTGTCATGGATAAGTCTGAATAGACTTGTTTTCACCATTAGACTGTTTGTCGATAGAAAGCCCGCGCCTACACTTGTACCGACCCAATGGGATTTTTAACCTCCCACACCACATAGACCTGGTATGAGAGCAACCGGCCTTTGATTATGCAGTAAGTTATGCACAGCTGTGGAAATCCAGATTTTTTCTTTCTTGAAGATTTATACTGCCTATCATGGATAAGTCTGAATAGACTTGTTTTCACCATTAGACAGTTTTGGATAGAAAGCCCGAGTCTACACTTTTACCGACCCAAGGGATTATTAACCTACCACACCACATATACCTGGGCCAAAGGTATGAAGCAGGGTTAACGCTCCAAACCCGGGTTAGCGGTGAAAAGTCGCAATGTATGTGGCTGGGTTAGGCAAACACCGCGAGCTTAACGTCGCCTACACTAACACCAAGACCTATCAAGTTTAACGTTGGTGTTAAGTACCGATTAGGCCCAAATCTATTCAATGCGATCATATTTAACAGAATTACATACTCAAAACTTGAAATTTCATTAAATTAACCTTAAATCGAACCGATATTAATGCCGCCGCTACATCGGCAGCGATATTCATATTGTCGAATCGACGAATGTAAGCAAATCGCCACCACTGCCACCGATATGGCGGTGATATATTAGGGCCAAATCTATTCAATGCTATCATATTTAACAGAATTACATACTCAAAAAGTGAAATTTTATCAAATTACCCCTAAAATTGAAGCAATATTAACGCCGCCGCCGAATTTTGGTCAAATTAAACCAATAATCGAACCGATATTAACACCGCCGCCACCAATCCAGCGGCGGCGATATTGTGAAATAGCGGTGCTCGCCGGGAACAGGCTCAGCAATAACAAGTGTGCTGGTGCCCGGTGGTGTTAGGTACCGATTAGGCCCAAATCTATTCAGATATTGTCGAATCGGCGGCATTATTCATATAAAAGCGGCATCGACCCAAAGCAAAGGAGTAAACTATTCTCACAAATAACATTGTTTTGGTCAAATTAAACAAAAAATCGAAGCGATATTAACGCCGCCGTCGCCACCTCAGCTCACCGGCAACAGTGTCAGAGGGGTTCCCCAAATCTATAAATAACGCATCGGTTAGCTAACCAAGCCGCGCTTTGGCCACATACATTTCCTGTGACACATATCCCAACACTGACTTTAGCTAACCCGCCGGCCGCCCTTAACAATGGAGCCGATAAAAGTTGTTCATACATTTGGCTCATGGCTACAGGCAATCGAACCACCAACCTTCAGATTAGGAGCCCTACCTAGAAAAAAAGTCAGACACTCTGACCACTCTGCCACAGAGAACACCACAAAAGCCAGTGTGGCAGCAGCCGGTTTCCTCCAAAGAAATATCTCAGAATGACCATATGTTTGACGTCCAATAGCCGATGATAAAAATCAACGTGCTCAAGAGTCTTTGTTAAATAAAATAAACTTTCTTTTTTGGTTTAAAAAAGTTGGTGCTTTTATCCGACTATGCAGCTTCAGCGCCTTCCTGCACGTCTTTGACCTGGTGATTCATTCGCGGGTGTCCCACTAGGTGGCGCCACGTGTACAAACGAGGCTCCCACGTCGTAGGTGTCAGAAAGAGGCTGACAGGGCGCTAACAATGTAGCAACACAACTCTCCCAGCACAGTATACAGACCATGTGTACAGGGCCCTCCGCAACATGTGCTTGGAGAATGTCATCTGCAGATCAGAAATAACACTCCGCTAGGTGGTGTGAGGGAGTGGGGGGAGGGAGGTGAAAGCGGGGGAATAGGGGGTTACTGCTCCAGGGCGGGCTCGACACAAGGGAGTGGTGGTGGGGAATGGGGGTGGGGTGGGGTGCAGCACAACTGCATTTACTAATCACGACACCGGATTGGTGGATAAATCGGTAGAGCACTGGCTTCCCATGGGGAAGGTCGGGAATTTGAATTGCGGTTGAGTCAAAGCAATTACTTATAAAATTGATACTTGTCGCTACCTAGCCTGGCGCTTGGGATTAATAGGATCGGACAAGGACTGGTTAGCACAGCATCAGGATACTATTGGCTGAGTGGGATATCAAGTCATGGGTTGCGGTGGTCTGGTCTCCCAGTGGGACATCACTATGTAGTCACCATGAGTGTGCACTGCCACAAGTCAGTACCCGTCATGATAGCGATATGACCTTATATTTTGCTAGGATGTAAAACCCCAATAAACAAACAAATCCCAGCGGACAGATGCAGCTCACTGACCCTGCCTACATCAGTCCTGATCCAGAGTCACTCCATATTACTTATTAGGAGTCCAGCGTTTGGTATTCATGTCTACACCTGACTGACTGCCATTCGCATGATGTATATTCCAAAAAGTAAAGCTTGTTTTATTTAATGACGCCTCTAGAGTGCATTGATTTTCGCATCATCGGCTATTGGACATCATACGTATGGTCATTCTGACATATTTCTTTGGCGGAAACCCACTGCCACCACATATGCTACTCATTCCGATAAGCAGTAAGGGGTCTTTTATATGCACTTTCCTACAGACAGGACAGCACATACCAAAGCCTTTGATGAACCACTTGTGGACAATGGGTTGGAACACAAAATAGCCCAAAGTGCAAATGGTTCCAATGAGCAGGATCAATAGGATGACCGACACCTTCACAGGTGGACACTTTACCGCCTGAGCTACGTCCCACTCCCGATGTATATTCCAAGGCGAGGTTCGCTCGACTTCTACCGTAGTCTAGGGTTTCATTTAAGCCGCGTGTTTGTTGAAGCCACAGGGTTAGGCTTTTAATGTGACACGGCGGTGACGGGGTGATGGGGTGATGGGCTGAGAGGGTGACGGGGTGACGGGGTGGTGGTGACAGGGTGATGGAGTGATGGGATGATGGGGTGTGATGGGGTGACAGGGTGACAGGGTGTGATGGGGTGATGGTGACAGGGTGATGGAGTGACGGGATGATGGGGTGCGATGGGGTGACAGGGTGTGACAGGTGATGGGGTGATGGTAACAGGTTGATGGAGTGACAGGGTGATGGGGTGACGGAGTGATGGGGTGTTATGGTAATGACAGGATGGGGGTGATGGAGTGATGGGGTGACGGGGTGACAGGGTGTGATGGGTGACAGGGTGATTGTGACAGAGTGATGGAGTGACAGGGTGATGGGGTGTAGGGTGACGGGGTGACGGAGTGATGGGGTGTGATGGTAATGACAGGAGGGTGGTGGGGGTGATGGGTGATGGAGTGACAGGATGATGGGGTGTGATGGGGTAACGGGGTGACGAAGTGACGGAAGAGAATGGATGAGAATAGTGTGACGGTGTGATGGAAGTGAGGCGATGATGGATTCAAACTCCCAACCTTCCTGAAACCTGCGCTCTGCCGAATCGGCCACCGAATGCGCATTGTCACAAATCGGTACCCGTCCTGGTATGACCTTAGATGTTGCCAGGATGTAAAATTCCAACAACTACCCAACCTATATTTATGAAACAAACCGACAGAAATGATCCGGTCCAGTAGTTCTTATGAGCCGTGAGCTTTGTCATTTACATTGGGAAAGCGGTCTCATGAATATAGCAGGTGAGACCTCCCCCCCCCCCCCCATTTTTGTCCATCAACACAGAGCATCATGAACATGGACCTCCTAAGTACAACCGGCCTGGATCGCCCCTTGTAATTTTAGTTATGTTTTGTGAGTTAAATTTTGTTGTCACTTGATACAAATGTAACGACTTAGACATGGGATCAGAGGTTGTTTATGCTGTCTTTTCACACAAATATGACCATTTAAGATTTTCATTTAAATTTCAATGCCAGTATATAAATTTGAAGAAGTGTCTGGGTCGCGTCGGAGGAAATGAGTACAAAAAAAGGGGGGAGGTGATGATGTATAAAAGGCGGAAACAAATTGATTCTGCCATTGGCGTTTTGTAAGTACTACGACATTGTCAGCAAGGTGTTACTTCCAGCCGGATGGTATCTCAGTTGGACAGGACTATAAAGCTGTGCACTGTTATAAGCAGGTCTCTGGTGATCCTGATATGTTGCTAGGAGGCAAAACTTAAGGACTTACGTGATACTATCGTACTGTCCCTTCTGCCACCCCCCCCCCTCCACAAAAACCATGCAAATATATCAAATAACATGAATCGCAAAAAATAAAAGCAATGAATCCTATTAACATATAATTGCTGGAAAAGTGTGTTTGTGTGGTGGGTATGAAACCAAGTGAATAAAAAGGATATATATAATTCAATAAAATAAATAACTAAATATGTATATAATAATCTACTTAAATAAATGAGCAAAAAGAATGAATAAATGAGTAAAATGAGTGAAATGAATGAAATAAATGAAATAAATGAAATAAATGAAATAAATGAAATAAATGAAATAAATGAAATAAATGAAATAAATGAAATAAATGAAATAAATAAAACAAATTAAATAAATTAAATAAATTAAAGGAATTAAAGGAATTAAGGGACCTAAATGAATAAAATAAATAAAATAAATAAATAAATAAAATAAATTAAATACTATCTTGAAATATACTAAGTAAATAATAAATAAGATCAAATAAATTCAATGAATACATAAATAACTGAATTAAATACCAGGAGTAAAACAAGGGAACTAAAGGAAACAAATAAAATAAAATGAACAATAAAATACATACATAGACAACAAACAAACAATAACAAAACATACATAACAAACAAACAATAATTTTTTTTTTTTTTTAACTCACAAAGCTAAATCTGTCACCTGGAATTCCGGAATATCCCTTGTTCCAGCACTTGGAGCCATGCAGTACATTTGCTAAGCGGCTGGTGTTGACACTACACTTGTGGGGAATGCAGTTTTCTCACATAAGCAAGTCGCCCCGTCGGCCCTCGTATCCCACACACGTACATTGTGGCGCTAAGTGTCAACAAACCTAGAGGTTTTACGCTAAGTCCCACCGACAGCATTACGCATTTACAGTGCTTACACCAACATCCTTACGGAGCCGGTGTCGTGGTTTGAGCGCCCGGTCAGATTGAGTGCCCGGCCGTGGGTTCTGCGCATGCGCGGATTTTCGGAGGCCCTGCAAACTGCAGCATGTCGGAGTTTGAGCGCCCGGCCAGTTTGAGCGCCCTGCCAGTGGACACTTATTTGTTGTTTGTTGTTTTACATCCTAGCAACATCTAAGGTCATATCAGTGCGCCTCACTGGGAGACCCAGATTAATTCTTGTTCTAAATATTGCCAAATGTCCATAAAACATTTGAAAGTTTGTTGTTTGTTTTACATCCTAGCAACATATAAGGTCATATCAGTGCTGCCTCACTGGGAGACCCAGATTAATTCTTGTTCTAAATATTGCCAAATGTCCATAAAACATTTGAAAGTTTGTTGTTTGTTTTACATCCTAGCAACATATAAGGTCATATCAGTGATTGTACTTGTACTTGTAGTGAATATCTTAGTCAACTGTCTTCGGCCACGGGTGTTTGAAACGGGGAGAATTTGATGCATGCGCAGACGACACGCTTAAAATCCACGCATGCGCAGAAGCCACGGCCGGGCACCCAATCTGACCGGGCGCTCAAACCACGACACCGGGCTTAGCATGCGCCGCGCAATGCATCATGGGTGTTTGCCTGCCTTTTAAAGGGCCACTAACACACCCAACACAACTTCACAGTTATCAAACATTAAGGGGCAACCAACATGACCAACACAACTTTACATCCTCAAAATTATCAATCATTACAGGACCACTAACATGACCAACACAACATTACTTAAAGGGGCAGTAACATGACCAAAACAACTTTACTTAAAATGGCAGTAACATGACCAACACAACTTTACTTAAAGGGCAGTAACATGACCAAGACAACTTTACTTAAAGGGCAGTAACATGACAAAGACAACTTTACTTAAAGGGGCAGTAACATGACTAACACAACTTTACTTAAAGGGGCAGCAACATGACCAACCCAACTTTACTTAAAGGGCAGTAACATGACCAACACACCTTTACTTAAAGGGGCAGCAACATGACCAACACAACTTTACTTAAAGGGCAGTCACATGACCAACACAGCTTTACTTAAAGGGCAGTAACATGACCAACACAACTTTACTTAAAGGGCAGTAACATGACCAACACAGCTTTACTTAAAGGGGCAGTAACATGACCAACACATCTATACTTAAAGGGCAGTAACATGACCAACACAATTTTACTTAAAGGGCAGTAACATGACCAACACAACTTTACTTACTCACAATTATAACATGACCCATACAAATTTACTTACTCACAATTATCAACCATTACAGGGCCACTAACATGACCAACACAACTTTACTTAAAGGGCAGTAACATGACCAACACAACTTTACTTAAAGGGGCAGTAACATGACCAACACATCTATACTTAAAGGGCAGTAACATGACCAACACAATTTTACTTAAAGGGCAGTAACATGACCAACACAACTTTACTTAAAGGCAGTAACATGACCAACACAACATTACTTAAGGGCAGTAACATGACCAACATAACTTTCATAAAGGGGCAGTAACATGACCAACACAACTTTACTTAAAGGGCAGTAACATGACCAACACAACTTTACTTAAAGGGCAGTAACATGACCAACACAACTTTACTTAAAGGGCAGTAACATGACCAACACAACTTTACTTAAAGGGCAGTAACATGACCAACACAACTTTACTTAAAGGGGCAGTAACATGGCCAACACAACTTTACTTAAAGGGCAGTAACATGACCAACACAAATTTACTTAAAGCGGCAGTAGCATGGCCAGCAAAACCTTACTTAAAGGGCAGTAACATGACCAACACAATTTACTTAAAGGGCGTACATGACCACACAACTTTACTTACTCACAATTATAACATGACCCATACAAATTTACTTACTCACAATTATCAACCATTACAGGGCCACTAACATGACCAACACAACTTTACTTAAAGGGCAGTAACATGACCAACACAACTTTACTTAAAGGGGCAGTAACATGACCAACACATCTATACTTAAAGGGCAGTAACATGACCAACACAATTTTACTTAAAGGGCAGTAACATGACCAACACAACTTTACTTACTCACAATTATAACATGACCCATACAAATTTACTTACTCACAATTATCAACCATTACAGGGCCACTAACATGACCAACACAACTTTACTTAAAGGGCAGTAACATGACCAACACCAATTTACTTACTCGCAATTATCAATCATTACAGGGCCACTAACATGACCAACACAACTTTCATTAAAGCGCAGTAACATGACCAACACAACTTTACTTAAAGGGCACTAACATGACCAACACAACTTTACTTAAAGGGCAGTAACATGACCAACACAACTTTACTTACTCACAATTATCAACCATTACAGGGCCACTAACATGACCAACACAACTTTACTTAGACCAGTTAGTGAGCATGGAAGTGCTAAGTTCTAGTTGGATCCTAAGGAGGTATTTGGAAATGTAGCTTAGAGACTGGTGATTTTATGTATGTGTCATGGGGGTGATAAAAATGGGGAATATTGCGCCTAGAGCGGGACTCGAACCCACATCTCTTTGCATTCCGGGTCAGTGTGTTAACCATTTCACCACCTAGGCTCCCTGAAATTATACTTGTCGCTTCATAGCCAGGCACTTGTCATTATTAGGATAGGGCAAGGACTGGTTGGCTCAGTGTCAGGATAATGTGACTGAGTGGGATATCAGGTCATGGTGCTGGCGGTCTGAGTGCGCACTGTCACAAGTCGGTACCCGTCCTGATATAACCTTAGATGTTGGTAGGACATAAAACAACAACAAGCAAACAAACTTGAGGTTTGAAGCAATTGCGCAGCTTATCTCTCTATTTGTCAAGCACAACAGAAAGCGGGCCACGGCAATGCCATATTCACTGAGTCAATAACAAAATGCACATAAATATCCTGTACAATTCATATTTTAATTTTAAAGTTATCCGCTAAATTAAAGTTGCGTACTTCAATGATTTTGAATGTCTGTCATTTTCTGAGATAAAATATTAGTTTTTTTTTTTTTTAGTAAAGTATTTATTCATCTGAATATGACATTTGTCAGCGCCAGAGCACTGGTCTTCCGGCCATCTCAGTCTATATAGTCTAAGTTTGATCAGTGCTGTATTAGTTACAGCACTGATCCTGTAGAATTAAGGGATGGCTCCTGCTGTATAATGGCAAAAATGCAAAAATGTTGCATAAATGTTGATGGTTATAATCTACCTTAGTCTAGTTTGAAGTAATTTTCATTTTAAATGGCTAACTTTTAAGATATTTGAAGTGCAAACATGCCAAATTAATTTTGGCAAGTATGCCAAACCTCTGACATGATATGTTTCTGCGGTAACAGATTCTATTAAATTGCCTCAGTATTTATTCCCTTCTATGTGGCAACAAATGTTATTAATAAGTGCCTCAATATCTAGTTAGATATGTAGAATCAAATATAGATAATTGTTTTGGCTTTGAAAAGTTGATGTTTCCATCGGACTATGTGGCAACACATGTTATTAATAAGTGCATCAACATCCAAGTTAGATATGTAGAATCAAATCTAGATAATTGTTTTGGTTTTGAAAATGTGATGTTTTTATCTGGCTATGCAGCTTTAACCGTGTCATATCTAACTAACCCGGCGTCCCAATTATTGCTGACTCAGCAGGTAGCGGGAAATACCTTAATTGGACAACTCCACACCAGTGTAAACAGACCCCTCCTTATCTGCACTGATAACACCAGTCGCAACTGTTTATTTAGCCTGATTAACTGGCCTCGTCTGCTGCTGGGTCCTCAGCTATCAGTCGCCCTAGTGACGCATTGCCGTGGTAACCTAATCACCCTGGTCCGTCTGGGTCGGCCCGAGGTGTGTCTGCGTCTAGTAGGGGACGCGGCGTTGTTATGTCGAGGTGCAGATTGTAACCATATAGCTTTAATTGTGTCTAGACAGTGGGGAACATCTGTACTCGAGTTCTCGCTACCGGCTTGACGCGGTGGCTGAATCGGTTCGAACGCAGGATTCCTGTGCAGAAGGTCAGGAATATGAATCCCAGTCGAGTCAAATTAATTACTTATAAAATTCATACTTGTCGCTACCTAGCCTGGTGCTTGGGGTTATTAGGATAGGACAAGGACTGGTTAACTCAGTGTCAGGATAAGTGAGTGAGTGTAAAATTGGGTGGGGTGGTGGGGGACGAGGGACGGGGGAGGGGGAGAAAGGAAGGTCAACGCATAAAGTACTGCTTCCCTGTTCATTTGTTTATTTGTTTATTAGTTTATTAGTTAATTTTTTTATTAGTTTATTTATGTATTAGTTTATTAGTTTATTAGTTTATTAGTTTATTTATTTCTTTGTTTATTTGTTTATTTACTTATTTGTTTCCTAGTTTATTACTTTATTTGTTTATTTATTTGTTTATTTGTTTATTTATGTAGTTGTTTATTTGTTTTTTAGTTTATTAGTTTATTAGTTTATTTATTTGTTTATTTGTTTATTTATGTAGTTATTTATTTTTATTAGTTTATTAGTATATTTGTTTATTTATTTGTTTGTTTATTTGTTTATTTAATTATTTGTTTACTTGTTTGTGTGTTTATTTGTTTATTTTTATTTGTGTGTTTAGTAGTGCACATCAAAGTAGTGCACATCACAGTAGTGCACCTCACAGTAGTGTACATCACAGTAGTGCACCTCACAGTAGTGCACATTACAATAGTGCACCTCACAGTAGTGCACATTACAATAGTGCACCTCACAGTAGTGTACCTCACAATAGTGCACATCATATTAGTGCATATCACTGTGGTGCACATCACAGTAGTGTACCTCACAGTAGTGCACATCACAGTAGTGCACATCACAGAAGTGCACCTGCCAGTAGTGCACCTCACAGTAGTGCATCTCATAGTAGTGCACTTCACAGTCATATACATCACAGTAGTGGACATGACAGTAGTGCACCTCATAATAGTGCACCTCACACTAGTGCACCCCACAATATTACACCTGACAATAGTGCACCTGACAATAGTGCACCTGACAGTAGTGCACCTCATAGTAGTACACCTGACAGTAGTGTTCCTGACAGTAGTACACCTGACAGTAGTGCACCTCACAGTAGTGAACCTCCTAGTAGTGCACCTCCCAGTATTGCACCTCACAGTATTGCACCTGACTGTAGTGCACATTACAATAGTGCAGGTCACAGTAGTGCACCTGCCAGTAGTGCACCTGCTAGTAGTGCACCTGCCAGTAGTGCACCTGACAGTAGTGCACCTGACAGTAGTATATATCACAGTAGTGCACCTGACACTGACAGTAGTGCACCTGCCAGTAATACCTATCACAGTAGTACACATCACAGTAGTGCACCTCACAGTAGTGCACATTACAATAGTGCAAATCACAGGAGTGTACCTCACAGTAGTGCACCTCACAGTAGTGCATATCACAGTCGTGCACCTGACAGTAGTACATATCACACTAGTGCACCTGACAGTAGTACATATCACAGTAGTGCACCTGAGACTGAGAGTAGTGCACCTACCAGTAGTGCACCTGACAGTAGTATATAACACTAGTGCACCTGGCAGTAGTACATATCACAGTAGTGCACCTGACAGTAGTACACCTGACAGTAGTATATATCACAACAGTGCACCTGACAGTAGTTTATATCACAATAGTGCACCTGACAGTAGAACATATCACATTAGTGCACCTGACAGTAGTACATATCACAGTAGTGCACCTGACACTAGCAGTAGTGCACCTGCCAGTAGTGCACCTGCCAGTAGTGCACCTGACAGTAATACATATCACACTAGTGCACCTGACAGTCGTGCACATGACAGTAATATATATCAGAGTAGTGCACCTGACACTGCCAGTAGTGCACCTGCCAGTAGTGCACCTGCCAGTAGTGCACCTGATAGTAGTACATATCACACCAGTGCACCTGGCAGTACATATCACAGTAGTGCACCTGACAGTAGTGCATCCCACAGTAGTGCACCTGGCAGTGGTGCATATCACAGTAGTGCATGTGACAGTAGTGCATATCTCAGTAGTGCACGTGACAGTAGTGCATATCACAGTAGTGCACCTGACAGTAGTACATATCACAGTAGTGCACCTGACAGTAGTGCACCTGACAGTAGTGCATATCAGAGTAGTGCACCTGACAGTAGTGCATATCAGAGTAGTGCACCTGACAGTAGTGCATCTCACAGTAGTGCACCTGCCAGTAGTGCATATCACAGTAGTGCACCTGACAGTAGTGCATATCACAGTAGTGCACCTGACAGTAGTGCATATCACAGTAGTACATATCACAGTAGTGCACCTGCCAGTAGTGCACCTGACAGTAGTGCACCTGCCAGTAGTGCACCTGACAGTAGTGCACACTACAATAGTGTACCTCACCATGTTGTGTGTCACCCCTAGATGCTCACCCTGTGAATCTGTCAGAGCCAAAGCCCGTGGGAGCCAACTGATGGGGGCAGAGACGGCGGGGGCGTGTGAGGGTGGGGGTGGTGGCGAGGTGCTGGGGGAGGGGGCGACGGGGCGAGGGGTGTGTGGGGGTGAGGGGTGAGGGGTGTGTGGGGGTGAGGGGTGAGTGGGCATGGGCTAAGCAGTCAGGACTGACTCAAATATCACACAGCCTCCAAGTCTGTAATGTAATCACAGAAACACAGTCTCAAAGCCAGCCTCACAGTACTCGGCAACGTGAGTGGTTGGGTGGTTTACCGTCCTAGTGACATCATAGGTCATAATAGGACCCGCACCAGTTAGTCACAACACACACTTATGGTGGATTTCTGGTGTTGGCCCACACCCCGTACTGACATGCTGCACCACTCTCATCATGACGCGATACCTGACTCAGTTGCGTTATCCTGACACTCGGCCAACCAGTCCCTCCTGCCTTATTAGAGCAATTTTGAACCGTCTGGTGGTGTTTCTGACAAGTTGTAAAGTCGTCGGCTGGCAGCTGTAGTTGTGTAGGCAGGCTAATAGGAAATCAATACATGCAAGGATAAGAAAGGCAGAGTATAGCGTGAAAGTAAAGTAAGTGAGAGCTTGTACCCTCAGGTTTATGATTATACAGTTATATAGTGGTTTCTGGACCTGACATGGCATACCACCTGACCATGCTCGCCAATCAACACATCAAGCATTTCTAGGTCCACCAATGAACAGTAAGCATTCTTGTGTCACCATGACAACTGTGATCTTCCCACCAGACCACCATGCCTTGGCTGCTTTGGCCTCACCTGCCCTGTTGTGACTGTGTGTGTGGTGATCCGTGACTAACAGTTGGGGGGGGGGGGGAGGGGGTTGTGAGTAGAGCTCTTGAGCTCCTTCCACACTAACAGTAGTGCCCCTCTCACACTATCTATAGAATACACAATGACTATTTAATATAAGTAAAGGATCACCAGCACTACATAACACCTTCATGCACCTGGCCCTATATATCATTTACCTTTATAGACCATTTGTAATCCCTTATAGACCAGTTCGCATTCCCCACCAATGTGTTTTATCAGAATATTTTCAAAGTGTCAAATCGGGTAAATGTTTGCTTTTTATTTAGCCTAGAATTGACATATAGGCCGTAATCGATTAACACGACCCGGGCGACTCGGGTCACCCGAGTCGTCAGAATTTCAAATCGAACACTGCGAGTAAAGTGGACAAATACATGTGCCGTGTGCAAAATGATCTGACCCAAGTAACCCACCTCGGGGCTGGGGTTTGCTATGAGCTATGACGTCACATTTGCGCTGGTACCATCCTGCAGGATAACAGCCACCGGTACCAGTCATACATGTTTTTTTTAAAAGAATAACTTAGATTAATGAAATGGAAATATAGCTAAACTAGGCCATCATAAAATACTTTAAATCATATTTTGCTGTAGCTTTATTGGTTTCTTATTAAAAAATAAAATAATCGTTTTCACCCGAGCGCGGAGAAGCGTATTCGATTATTCGACCCGAGTCTATAGGATGTGCGCATGCGCCAAAAAGTGGCTCGGGTGACCCGAGCTGATTAATCGATTACACCCAGAGGGGGCCAATCCGCGTCTGAACATATATATATATATATGTGTGTGTAAACAGACACACAGCGTGAAACACCATTATAATGCGCCCCAATTTAACATGAATTCGAAGATAACGCGATGGTTCATTGGACCCAGAATTCTATAATTCAAATGTGATTCAGTAAACTGAACCCTGATTTAATGCCACCCTGCTGTTTTTGCGATGACACTGTATGAACCACAAAGATTGCGCTATAACTGTGATATAAATAGATGGGGGATACCCCACCACGTGAGAGGGAACCCCGCGTGACGTCATGACGGCGGGAAGGCCGTAAATAAACCAGTACTTAACAAGCACTCATTGAGTCGAGTCGTATATGTAGGCATCCAACTGTTACATGGTGTCAGATACAAGGAACTCGAAATGGCGCTCACAGGACTAAAGCTGCCAGCACCCCTAAATTTGGAGGACAATCTATCCCTAAACTGGGAACAGTGGTACGATTCGTACAAATTCTATGCAGCAGCAGCCGGGATACACAACAAACCGGAGAAGGTACAGTGCGCGGTGTTTTTGCATGTAGCCGGGGCAGAGGCCCAAAAAGTATACCGAACATTGAAGGTTGACACCAACATAATAGACAGGATTCAGCCTTTGATCGCAGCTTTCCGCATGTACTGCAAAGGAAAGACAAACATAACAGTCATACGGTATAAGTTTAATTCACTACAACAAACAACACAAACGATGGATGTATACATTCGAGAGTTACAATACCGCATTGCGCACTGCGAATATGGAGATCTCGCCGACTCCATGTTATGTGACCGCTTAATATGCGGTGTCAAAAACTCCAAACTAAGGGACCGACTGCTACAAACAGCAAATCTAACATTAGAACAATGCATTGAGACATGCCGACTCAGCGAACACCAGTCAAACCTACTGTCAGAAAATTCAACAGTGGAACTAGAACATGTAGATGCCGTAAATACACGTTCGTATACACCAGCCACTGTCACATCACGTACGCCAGCGTGGGCGAATCAACGACCGCTGTCAAGAGCAGGGAGCACACGTACGCAGTGTGGACGATGCGGATATATGCACACACCCGGACAATGCCCAGCAAAAGGCAAACAATGCTCAAAGTGTCGACTAATTGGACATTTTTCGAAAGTATGCAAAACGAAGAAACAAAACCAGGCGAATCTAAACATGTTACAGGTAGATGACCACAACACACCCCCAGCGGACGCCCAAGATGACCTTGATGATGACTACGATTTATTTGTTGGATGCGTATCAAAACCAAATGAACATGACACAAACTTATGGTTTACTACCATATCGCTAGGATCCCAGAAAGTTAAATTTAAGCTGGATACAGGCTCGCAAGCAAACATAATACCCAGAGGCATATACAACAAGCTCAGCAACGTCGTACTGAAGCCAAGCAAGTGCACCCTGATCACGTTCTCGGGCGAACGAATTCGCCCGGAAGGGGAGGCAGAGATCGCTACAGACGGTAAAATGATGCGATACCAGATTACAAGCAGTGGATGCCCAATTCTAGGAAGTGAAGCCTGCAAGAGGCTAGGGCTGATTCAACGCGTCAACATAATATCAAAGAAAAGGGAGACTACCACACGGCAACCAACCACAGTCAAGTCCGACGAGCCAAGTGCACAGCGCCTGGTAAATAAATACTCAGACATTTTCGAAGGGTTAGGCAAAATCAAAAGTGATGCTGTAATACACATAGATAATGATATAACCCCTTGTGTAGACCCACCTAGACGCATACCACACGCAATAGAAAATCATGTAAAAGAAGAACTAAAAAAAATGATCCGGCTAGGGGTAATCGTTGAAGAAACAGATCCCACCCCCTGGGTTAACTCTATAACTATAGTTAAGAAGCCTAACAAAATACGCATATATTTGGACCCAACTAAATTAAATAGAGCCATATTAAATAGCCCCTATCCTACAAGGACAATAGAGGAAGTAATCGCTAGAACATCAGACGCAAAATTTTTCTCAGTTATCGACGCAAGCAGCGGTTACTGGCAAATAGAACTAGATCTAAAAAGCAGTAAATTATGTACCTTTAACACACCATGGGGGCGGTATCGTTTCACCAGATTACCTTTCGGCATCAAAACGGCCGGAGACATTTTTGTACAAGAAATGAAATTTCTTTTATACGGGCTACCTGGAGTGAACGTCGTAACAGACGACATACTGGTATATGGGTCAACAGTTGAAGAACACAATACTAGATTAGAAGCGGTGTTCAAAAGGGCCCAAGAGGTCAACTTAAAATTCAATCCAGAAAAATCTAGAATATGCAAAAAGGAGGTAAATTATGTAGGACATACACTGACCCAGTCAGGCGTTAAGCCAACCAACGAAAGAGTGCAGGCAATCATCGACATGCCTGAGCCTAAAGACAAAGCAGGAATACAGAGGTTCTTAGGCATGGTCGGATACGTAGGGAAATTCATACCAAACATGTCAGAAACAGCTAAACCACTAAGTACAATACTAGAAAAAAACGTTGAATGGCACTGGCAACACGAGCAAAAAGAAGCTTTCGAAATGTTAAAAAAACAATTAATTACAGCACCAGTTCTGCAGTACTATGACGTAAAGAAAAGCGTAACACTACAAGTAGATGCATCGAAATCCGGTCTGGGAGCAGTATTATTCCAAAATGAAGGTCCAGTAGCTATGGCATCAAAGTCCCTAGATCATGCTCAGTCAAATTACGCAGTAATCGAAAAAGAGCTTCTGGCGATATGTACGGCTGTAAGAAATTTCATCAATATATCTTTGGCAAACAAATAACCGTACAAACAGATCACAAGCCTTTAATTGCAATAATGAACAAACCTATACACATGCTGTCTGCTAGGATGCAGAGGATGAGGCTCCGCCTACAAAATTACAACATTGTATTAACGTACATTAAAGGGGTAAATATGTATTTTGCAGATGCCCTATCACGGGCCCACTCGACCACAATCCACCCGAATGACCTATTCGACACGACCTTAGCTGTAGCGCAGCTTGACGTGGCGCCACACATGCTCCAACGCATCGCAAGTAGTACTCAGACAGATGAGGTTCTCCTAGAGGTGATTCGACACACACAAGAAGGTTGGCCAGAAATTAAAGAAAAAATACATCAATTGGCACGACACTATCACATATGCTGATGGTATACTACTCAAAGACAGTCAGGTGATTATACCATCCAAAATGCAACAAGAAATGTTAGGTATCATACACGAATCACATCTAGGCATCATAAAGTGCAAAGAACTAGCTCGCGACAATATTTTCTGGCCCGGAATTTCAAAACAAATACAAGATACAGTAGCAAGATGCGTAATTTGCCAATCACTACGAAATAAACTGCACGCAGAACCACTGGTATGCCACCAAACACCAGATCTGCCATTCCAAAAAGTCGGTATCGACTTATTCCAGATACAAAATAAAACCTTCTTCATTGTAGTAGACTACTACTCAAAATACCCAGAGGTATCAGAACTGGTTTCGACCACCAGCGTAGCAACAATTGTAGCACTAAAACAAATCTTCTGCCGTTTTGGCATACCCGAAACGGTCGTTTCGGACAATGGTCCACAATTCCATAGTGCAGAATACAAAAACTTCGCTAAAGAATTTGGTTTCCAAGCAGTATTTTCTAACCCATTACATGCCCAAAGTAACGGGTTGGCAGAACGTTACGTGCAGACAGTCAAACACATAATAAAGAAGGCAGATAAAATGGGCAGGGACTACAACGTCGCACTACTAAATTACAGAAATACGCCTCTCAGCCACATACACGCATCACCTGCACAACTACTGCTTAGCAGAAGACTTAAATGCAAATTACCAGCAACAAATAATCACTTGAAACCAAGAACGCAGGAACACAAAGCAGCAGAGTTCGACCAGGTACAGCGATCACAGAAAATGTATCACGACAAACGGGCGGGTGCACAACACATGCAATTAAAAATAAATGACAACATACAATACCTGAACAATGAGGGCCAATGGAGCCCAGGAACAATAGTCCAAACCAACACACCAGGCCACAGAGATTATCACATACAGAACACAAGAAACAGAATATTAAGGAGAAATCGTAAATACATGTTCAAAGTACCAGATCAGATAGCAAAACCAAGTGAGGCAAAAGCAAAAATAAACAATGCAGTGTGCGCTCCGGCAAGACAATCATGTGCTCCAGCTACAGACGAGTCTCATTACGTAACACGGTACGGTCGAGTGGTACGCCCAGCCGGAACGTCAAGACGGACAAACCGCTAGACAAGGGGTATATCTGTACATAACTAATAAACGATGAGAGAGCTGTAAGCCTAGTATTGAGGCACAGGTCAATACATGCGAAAACAAACGTAGAAAATTAACACATAGGACATGTTACCGAATTCACCGGTTGTTATACACCAACGTTAAACACTAACACAAAAAAAAAAGAAAAAAAAAAAGAAGGAATGTCACCTGTTAATGATAAGTTGATACCGAAACATTGCGAAATGATGTTAATGATAAGTTAGATAAGAAACCCCAAATAAAACTGTCACCTGTTAAACACTTGTAACGTTCTCACACATATAAAAAAAAAAAAAAAGAAAAAAAGAAAAAAGAAGGGAGATGTGATATAAATAGATGGGGGATACCCCACCACGTGAGAGGGAACCCCGCGTGACGTCATGACGGCGGGAAGGCCGTAAATAAACCAGTACTTAACAAGCACTCATTGAGTCGAGTCGTATATGTAGGCATCCAACTGTTACAATAACGACGTTTCACTGTTTATATGTGATGTATAACGTATTATGTGAGTATAAAGATACATAAGGGAATACTACTTATTATTATTATTGTTATTGTTATCCTCCGTAAGATACAACACTTTACCGGTGGCGCCATCTCGCCCACCTGACCTCCACCGGATGTTGACCAGTGCCAGCCACACCGATTTTTTCATAGATTTATATAGACATACATATATATATATATATATATAAGTATATGTAAATATTGGCTACAGCTTGAAATGAATATAATAAAAGTTACTTCAAAGCAAAGTAAGGTTAGTTGTACCAACGGCGTTCTCTGTGGCGGAGTGGCTAGAGTGTCTGACTTTTTTTTAGGTCAGACTCCTAATCTGAGGGTCGGCGGTTCGATTCCCCGTGCCCCCAGATCTGTCAATTTGGATTTCCACCACTGTGTATAACTTACAGCGTCATAAAAGGCCAGTTGCTCTCATACCATGTCTATGTGGTGTGGGAGGTTAAAAATCCCTTTGGGTCGGTAAAAGTGTAGGCTCGGGCTTTCTATCGACCAGCAGTGGAATGAGGAAGACCAGTCGTCTATGACTGAAATTTCCCATGCTTAAACAATTAATGGACCAAAAAAACCCCCAAAAAACTGATATATTTATCTCGTGGGGGGGGGGGGGAGACAAAATGGAGGAAACACAAAACCGTCAAGCTATGCAACTTTAAACAGTGACATGTTTTACATTGGGAAATGACAGACCCTGTTTATCTGTTCTCTGACATCTTTATTATTGTTACCGTTGGAGGCCTCGGCCAATTCCACATAGACTGCACTGCATAAGCCGGGGTTTCTTTTCGGGAGATGGCCGAATGAGTTGAGCTTCCATCTCCTGTTTTGGGAGATTGGGGGATCCGAACCCATGGGTTTGTGAGTTTGAACCCTGGTCGAGTCAAACCAATGACTTAAAAAATTATACTTGTCACTTCATAGCCAGGCACTTGGCATTATTAGGATAGGGCAATGACTGGTTGGCCCAGTGCCAGGATAATGTGACTGAGAGGGATATAAGGTCATGGTGCTGGTGGCCTGGTCTCCCATGGTGCTGCTGGCCTGGTGCTGGTGGCCTGGTCAGCACTATATAGCCGCCATGAGTGCGCACTGTCACAACTCAGTACCCGTCCTGATATGACCTTAGATGGTGCTAGGAGGTAAAACAACAGCAAACGAACAAACTTCTTTTCGGGGATCCTTCAACACATCGGGAGCTGCTCAGCGCAGTTGAACTTTTGTGGGGGTGGTTGGTTGCTGGAGTTTTATGTCCAGGCAACATCTAAGGTCATATCAGGATGGGTACCGACTTGTGACAGTGCACAGTCGTGGCGACTTTAACGTGCTGCCCCACTGGGAAACCAGGCCGCCGACACCATGACCAGATATCCCACTCAGTCACATTATCCTGACACCGAGTTAACCAGTCCTTGCCCATTCCTATTAATGTCGAGTGCCAGGCTAGGAAGCGACAAGTATCAATTTGATAAGTCATTGGTTTGACTCGGCTGGGAACTGAACTCTCTATTTCCCCTCATGCGCGCCAGGTCGGTGTGGGGGTGGGAGTGGGGGTGGGGGTTTGAGGGGTGGGGGTGGGTGTGTGAGTGGGAGTGGGGGGTTGGGGGTGGGGTGAGGTGCGGGTGTCATATTATTTATGTTCACATCGTGAGAACTGACTCCCGAGACAAGTGTAGCCCTTCCACTAGTTCCAGAGAATATGTACACAATCGGTGTCAAGCAGCCCTAAAAAGCAGCCCTGATCACAATCACAGTCCAACGCTTTTTATTTATAGCAAGCAGTTATTACCAGATATGGGACTTTGGACCCGAGGAAGTCTAGACAAGGTATTGGCGAAGGCATTGTCGGAGTCGATGTGCATTGGTTGTTCATACACCAGGAAATGCTGCTCAAATGAAGCTGATATTTTAGTGCAATTTGTATTTGGCATATCGTTGGCCATTAGAACGAGGTAATACATATTATTCAGACGTGATGGCTGAATAAGTTGAGCACCTGCTTCGCTAAAGGCAGGTCATGGGTTTGAACCCCAGCCAAGTCAAACTTGTTTTCTTCCCCCTTTCGGTGTGCCTTGCAAGATGGTTATGGCCAGACCTGATGAACTGGACATATAACCTATAACCATGCCACTGTAGATCGCATCTCTTTACAATCACCACGAGATCATTGTGTGGTCCAATAGACCCCGCCAGTTATAGCCCTGTCATACTACGACGCATCGCGCAAATGTGCGCCGACGTAGGTGATTTTGGGCCACTACATCGGTCAACGTCGATATGCATTACTCGAATGTTACAGGTTCGTTATGGGTATGTTGGTATACGTCAATGTACGCGATGTTCGTCGTTATACGGCGTCGCTTGTCAAGGGGTAAACAAGTTTTGCACATGCGCAAAACGTTCGACGTGCGACAATGTGTGGCTGTTACATTGAGCATACATTATGCATACGTTAGACATACATCGATGTACGTTAGATGTTCATTAGAGGTACGTTGTTCATACGTAGCCCTACGTTGACTTTCGTTAGTCTGATGGAGAGCCGGCGGTAAGGTATAGTCTGTGTGTTGACAATGTATCGACAATCTATGATGACGTATTTCTAAGGTAAGTCTAACGTATGTCTAACATTCATTTTGCATTGCTCCAATGTTCCTTAGCTTATGTAACGGCGTTTTTCTCGCAAACGAATAACGAATATAATGTTCGCTGGCATTCTGCGAACATTGTGCGAGCGTATGCAAGTGTTCTGCGAACGTTTTTCACGGGAGGCATGTTAGCCATACATTGACCACACGTTGGCTATAAGCTCTGAAATGTTATATGATATACTCTCATATGCTGCACACGCTAGCAATAGGTCGGACATACGTTCTGCACACGTTCAGAAAACGTTCAGCACGTTGTGTATAAAGTATGTGTACACTACACATACACTGGACATATGTTCAGTACGTTGTGCATACGGTATGTATACGTCCAACTTAGCCCTCTTGCGTCAAAAAGTTTGATGAATCTTGACGTATTGGGACTATTTCAGCCGGTGGGCATACACTGACTCAATACATCGTAGTGTGACAGGGCCATTAAGATGGAAAGTACCCAACTAGAATGGTTCCGAATTCTGCCGATAGATGTCACTAGCTTAACTGGAGGGATGCAATACATGAAGAGAGCGGCGGTGAAATTCCAGAAGAAAAATACAGTATAGTTGTCTTTTATTTATATATATTACAAGGATAAGAGCTTGAATCCTGTTGCGATATGAATATCTGAATATAATCAAGCATTTTATTATTTTTCCAGGCATTCTTTACGGAGATATAGAGTGTGAAATCATAGGCACTTGGGGAATTTACCCGAATAGGGTGGTTCCAGATTCTGCCGATAGATGTCCCTAGCTTAACTTGCTGGGTCAATTGCCTGCTATATCTTGAATGAATTTCCTTGTTGGCAACATGATCTTGGTATGAGATGAGATGAGATGAAATTGTCTATCAATCTTGGTCGATGTTCACCAGCCGTACAGCCCATGAGAGGCAACCCTGAAACAATAAAGCCAGATAACATGTACACAAAACATAACCCAACCACCTATTACATACAAGCCTATAATATGTAAATAGAGTAGGCTAGTATAGAATTAAGTAGACAAAATAATGGAAAACTCTTCCCAAGAAAACCCCAAAACACTAACATAGATCACTAACCGCAAAACCTAACTTTGAGAAACACAGACCGATAACTGCCCAGCATTGCAAACAAGTTCAATCATCCAAACTTACATGCTATGGACAGCATAAACACCCCATCAAAAAAAAAAAAAAAGAAGATATCCTCTTGCCTGAAGCCCGATATTGAGCAATAACTGTTTAATATGCATCCCTCCATTATCGACATATAAATATCACCCGAGAGAAGAAGAGGGTGGCAGGAAGGAGGTCAAGTTGGTGACGAGTGGGGGTGTTTTTTATGGTGTTTTTCCTTCTAGTATGCTGACAGGCACTATTCATTGTGTACACGACAATGGTGGCGCGGAGTTATGTGGAAACTCGCTCCGTCATGGAGAGTGAACGCCTTTCGCCGCTCTGTCCAGTGCTGACACCTAGCGGGAAGAAATTACCACAGATCCAATACATACTGTTTGTTTATTTGTTGGGGGTTTTGCGTCCGGGCAACATCTCAGGACAAGACAGGATGGTGACCGACTTGTGACAGTGCGCACTCATGATGACTTTATAGGTTGGTTTGTTGTTGGAGTTTTACGACCTGGCAACATCTATGGTCATATCAGGACGGGTATTGACTTGCGACAGTGCACACTCATGGTGACTCTATAGTGCTGGCCCACTGGGAGACCAGGCCGCCAGTACCATGACCTGAATTCCCAGTCACAGTATCTTGATACTGAGCTAACCAGTCCTTGCCCTATCTGATACCCCTATCACACTACAACGTAATGAGTGAACGTGAGCCTAACGTGGTGATATTTCGTCATTACGTTGATGGACGTTGGATTACGTTATGATGACGTCATAATGACGTTAGAGTGACGTCGAGCTACGTCACATTACGTCGTGTAACGTCGATTAACGTCGAGGTTTTGGACATGTTCAAAAGTTTCGACGTAGGACGAACGTAATGGTTTACGTTCACCGTACGTTCTGTTCACGTTCAGCGAACGTCAATGACGTTAAACGGACGTTATTCCAACGCTCCTCACTACGTTCAACTACGTTCCACTACGTTGACCCCCATTAAACCGAGTGCAAATGCCCACGGGGCGTAATGGGAACGTCAGGAGAACGTCAGGAGAACGTCAGGAGAACGTATTATGACATAGCTAACGTCACGTAACGTTCTTCTCGCGATGGAATAACGTTCATAACGTTCCGTGAGCGTCATTACGTTGACCTCTCTCGTTGAATGACGGTATCACTACGCTTTACCGACGTTACGCTCTCGTCCACTACGCTGCATCCACGTTCAACTTCTGCCCAAATTTGCATACTACGCCGAGAAGTTCAACGTTCTTCACGTTCTCCCTACGGCGACGTCGTTACGTCGTAGTGTGACAGGGCCATAAGTAATACCAAGTGCCAGGCTAGGTAGCGACGAGAATCAATTTAGTAAGTTATTGGTTTGACTCGACTGGGATTTGAAGTCCCGACCTTCCAAATGGGAAACCTGCGCTGTACTTATTCGGCTACCGCATGCTGCAAAAAAAGTTTGTTTTATTTAACGACACCTCTAGAGCACATTGATTTTTATTATAGGCTATTGGAAGTCAAACATATGGTCATTCCGACACATTTCTTGAGAGAAAACCTGCTGCTGCCACATAGGCTACTCTTTCCAATAAGCAGCAAGGGGTCTTTTATATGCACTTTCCCACAGACAGGACAGCACACCCCGGGAGAGTTCACTTACTGGAGAAGGGGTGTGTCACCTGGCAACTAATCCCCATGTTAAAGTTGCATAGTCCGATGGTTTTGAGTTTGTGTCATTTCTTTAGAGAAAACCTGCTGCTGCCACATAGGCTACTCTTTCCAATAAGCAGCAAGGGCTCTTCTATATGCACTTTCCCACAGACAGGACAGCACATACCACAGCCTTTGATGAACCAGTTGTGGACAACTGGTTGGAACAGAAAATAGCCCAAACTGTAAATGTGTCCACTGAGTAGGATCGATCGGATGAACCACACTTTCAGAGCTGGACACTTTACCGCCTGAGCTATGTCATGCTCCCCCTCCGTGCTCCATCCAGGTGAGAAATCACAATTAAAGGGTCACCACACTCTCTGAGCGCCACCTACATGATTAATGCACACCCACGGGTCGTCAGTCACTCGATAGAATACTCAGTACGCGTACAACTAGAAGGCCTGCTCATTTAAAGCTGCATAGTCCAATAAAAACATCAAATTTTCAGAAGCAAAACGATTATTGAGATTTGAATCTACATAATTATTATATTATCTAACTTAAATACTGGTGCACTTGTTATTAATATGATTGGAACGGAAAATAGGCCAAACTGCAAATGTGTCCACTGGGCAGGATTGATAGGATGATCCACACCTTCACAGGTGGAAACTCTACCGCCTGAGCTACGTCGCACTCCTCACATCCGGTCTGCAATGCATACATCCGGTATGGTATATAAAGGAGACATAGAGGGAAACACCAATGCATGTACACATAGATATATGCACACAAGTATATAAATATGTATATATATATATATATTGACGCACACATTTACACAAGTATTTAAATATGTATTTATATATATATTGTGGAGGTCGAACGTATATATGTAAGCAATACTTATCGGATATTTCAGTGTACGAGTGACAGTATTCACGGCACGGATAGCGGTGGGGGGGGGGGGGTGGCGCCACCTGTCCCACCATGAAAAGGGGGTCACCCATAAAGTAGTTCACAACATGTGGGTGACCAATATAGGGAGTCTTCCGTTACGCACCTTTATACTCGCATAACCTTTTATGCATCACTTATATATATATATTTATGCAAAGTTCACGGCTGGAATCTGTGGTTTGTGTAGGCAGGCTATAATGAAATCGATACAGGCAAAAAGAGAAAGGAAGAGTATAAAGAGTGAAAGTAGAGAGAGAGACAATGTCCTCAGGTTTATTATTTATTGTGGTACATGGGTCTGGTAAGGCATACCACCTGACCATATTCTCCAATGAGAATCAAGCATCTACAGCTCCACCAATGAACATCAAGCATTCCTGTGTCACCATGGCTACCATGTGGTGTGGCTCACTTGGCCACCACCTGCCCTGAGCTCTGAGCGCAGCCGCCACCGCCACAGCACCCCTCTTGTTTTTTTTGACTGCCGGTTACCCATATTGTACCATTATAGCTGACCACTGTTCTGCATATCTGATATCATACTTGACTATATGTATCTATCCGACTTATTGAACCGTGCCTGCTATTATGTATCATATTGACCTGTTGCGTCGTATGTGAGCCCTTTCTGATGAGAGATAAATAACCATTGTATAATACCTCTGTCTCCGTCTCGTAAATTATGAAACTTTCAATATTTATATTCACATAAGTCCTTATACACTGATCTAATCCACAACTTTACCAAATTAATACATGCTGCTACAGTACCCTGGCATTCCTGCATTACTAGGATAGGGCAAGGGGCAGCGGAATGAGGATTACTAATTGTCTGCAATTGAAATTTCCATATTTAATCAAAGAATGTTAGTAAAACTAAAATAGCAAATGAAGAGTTCAGGTACAAAACTCCCGTAAACACCAGTCAAAGATTAAAAAAAATTAAAATAACAGATTTTTACCTGGAGGTAATCTTAATTCTCACTACGTGTAATTTCACTTTTCTTGTGTTGAAATGATTCTGCAGGAATGAACAAAAAAAACAGTAACGTAAAAGATGAACTTTATGAAGGTTTGACTTCATTGTTTATCTAAAAAAAATTATTTGCATTTACGGGGTTTTATGCCTGAACTTCTCAATTATTTGTCCACCCGCTGTCGGGTATCAATCTTGTTTTTTTGCATTTTAAAACTGTTAAAAGGACTATAATTATTATTCAGTCCTCGTCCTCTTTCCCCCCCTTTTCTCCCCCCCCCCCCTCGGCACGTATTTCCTTCAGGTGTTAAGTGTTTTCGCACATTATTTAAACTTTG